>CM070494.1:39965953-40020953 GCA_036324585.1 Champsocephalus esox
TGTCTGTCTGTCTGACTGACTGTCTGTCTGTCTGTCTGTCTGTCTAACTAACTGACTGTCTGACTGTCTGTCTGTCTGTCTGTCTGTCTGACTGTCTGTCTAACTGTCTGTCTGTCTGTCTGTCCGTCTGACTGTCTGTCTGTCTGACTGACTGTCTGTCTGTCTGTCTGTCTGTCTGTCTCTCTGTCTGTCTGTCTGACTGTCTGTCTGACTGTCTGTCTGTCTGTCTCTCTGTCTGTCTGTCTGACTGTCTGTCTGACTGTCTGACTGTCTGTCTGTCTGTCTGTCTGTCTGTCTGTCTGTCTGTCTGTCTGTCTGACTGTCTGTCTGTCTGTCTGTCTGTCTGACTGACCGTCCGTCCGTCCGACCGTCCGACCGTCCGTCCGCCCGACTGTCTGTCTGACTGTCTGTCTGACTGTCTGACTGTCTGTCTAACTGACTAACTGACTAACTGACTGTCTGTCTGTCTGTCTGTCTGTCTGTCTGTCTCCCCTACAGCTGTTGTGTTTGATTGAGGCCCAATCCCAAACCACTCCCTCCACCCTCCCCCTCCGTGACGGAGTGAACTGTCCGTCGCCTCACTCGCAGCTCAACGAGGCTCCTCGTGTCGGATGTAACCTGATGTAACATCGGTTTCAAATCAGCATCTTTTAGACAACAAATGTAAATGAAGAACTCAAATAAAACTCCAAACATCTTTCATCGTGTTCCAAAGCTCTTTTAGTTTCAAACCTGATGTTGAGAAGCTTCTTAGTTTTTGCAACGGTCTGTAAATACACACAACTTTATAATAAAATGCACACATTTGCCTTTTTCTAAACACAGGTTTGACCCTGAGTTAGAAACACACGAGGTCATCGTGAGGCTGCTCACATCGCAGTTTGTCAGCGGATGTTTCTGGAACCACTTGTTCACAGCGTGTTTCCTGACGGACATTGGGAATGGGCCTGAGTCTTCAACCGGAAGTTCGTCGGTTCTGCCCACTCAACATGTCGTTAGAATAGATGTATTCCTTACTTTAAATGATGTATATTTATGTATATCTTCTTCATTCCTCTAACCCACAGCCCTGTGTAGTTTAATGATCTTGAATAAAGGCTGATTTATGAAGAAGGACCGGAAGCGGTAACTCAGCGCTGCTGGCCGGAAAACCTGGAAACTGGAGCGAGACATAAATGATCTGTTTACTTTCAATCTTCTTTATTAAAATCAACAGTCAAACATATATCTAACTACTTCATGAATTCATATTCTGGGACACAAATGATATATAAGGGATAACAGGAACATTCTTTAATATCATTACAATTCAAATATTCATTAGTATTACTCTAGTTTTTAATAAGGTCATAAAACAATCAAAACGATCACAAGAACACATTTGAAATAGGAGACAAACATGTTGGATAACTCACAGAAACATGTCGATATGAATATAAGCATTACAATATCCCACATGAAGCCCAGACGGTCCGGTCCGGTGGATCCAGTTCGGGATCTCCCTCTGACGGCTAAAGCTAAAGCTAAGCTAGTTCTCTAACCGTTAGCTGCTCCGGTAACCGGGTCCGTTAATCTGCCCCTTCCCAATGAGCCTTTTAATTACCGGTACACACGGGTAATAAACGGTAATACTCGGTGATATCCTCCCCGCATCAGGAAGACCCGATCCCCCTTTAGACCCCCCCATCAGCCGCCAGTCTCTGCTAACGGTTAGCCTCACAGCTAACAACATGGCGGACAGCGGTCCCTCCTGGAGAAAAATATCCGGGGATCAGAGCTCCAAACCAGGGGAGAGAGCACCGTCAGAGTCCGGGGATCAGAGCTCCAAACCAGGGGAGAGAGCACCGTCAGAGTCTGGGGATCAGAGCTCCAAACCAGGGGAGAGAGCACCGTCAGAGTCCGGGGATCAGAGCTCCAAACCAGGGGAGAGAGCACCGTCAGAGAACGAGGATCAGAGCTCCAAACCAGGGGAGAGAGCACCGTCAGAGTCCGGGGATCAGAGCTCCAAACCAGGGGAGAGAGCACCGCCAGAGAACGAGGATCAGAGCTCCAAACCAGGGGAGAGAGCACCGCCAGAGAACGAGGATCATAGCTCCAAACCAGGGGAGAGAGCACCGCCAGAGAACGGGGATCAGAGCTCCAAACCCGGGGAGAGAGCACCGTCAGAGTCCGGGGATCAGAGCACCCAGCCTGGGGAGAGAGCACCGTCAGAGTCCGGGGATCAGAGCACCCAGCCTGGGGAGAGAGCACCGTCAGAGACCCCCTCTGAGAGCACCCAGCCCGGGGAGAGAGCACCGTCAGACACCCCCTCTGAGAGCACCCAGCCTGGGGAGAGAGCACCGTCAGAGACCCCCTCTGAGAGCACCCAGCCCGGGGAGAGAGCACCGTCAGACACCCCCTCTGAGAGCACCCAGCTTATGGAGGTATCAGAGTCCGGTTCTGAGAGAACCCAGCCCATGGACTGTTTAGCAGCAGGGTCTGGAGCCCAGCTGGTGGACTTGTTGCAGAGCTGCCCAGAACAGACCCTCCTGCTGGGCTCAGAGTTCTCCGGGCTGGGTCCAGACCTGTCCAACACCACCATCATCTACGTGCAGGCGGACGGCAGCCTGGTGGAGGGGTCGGGTCTGACGGCTGAGGAGCAGCAGGCCCTGCTGGAGCAGTTGACCCAGCAGCAGGTGGTCCAGGTCTCTGACAGCGAGGCGGCCCAGCTACTGCATCAGAGCCAGCTGCTCAGAACCACCACGACCCACAACACAGCTCTGGACCCCAGCCAGCTGCAGCAGGTCATCAACCAGGTCACCAAGTCCCAGCAGCAGGTCCAGGTCCCCCAGCAGAACCTGAAGCAGGTCCAGGTCCCCCAGCAGAACCTGAAGCAGGTCCAGGTCTCCCAGCAGAACCTGAAGCAGGTCCAGGTCCCCCAGCAGAACCTGAAGCAGGTCCAGGTCCCCCAGCAGAACCTGAAGCAGGTCCAGGTCCCCCAGCAGAACCTGAAGAACGCGTCCCAGCAGCTGAAGACTGCAGCCCAGCAGGTGGCCATGCAGACCGGAGGCTCGGTGCAGGTGATCCAGAAGAAGGTGAGTCAGACGGGGTCCTGGTCCAGGTCCCGAAGCTGCCTGAGCTGTTGATTATTCTCTGTGCTGATGCAGCCTGTAGACCAGGGTCAGACTCCCTGTAGACCAGGGTCAGACTCCCTGTAGACCAGGGTCAGACTCCCTGTAGACCAGGGTCAGATTCAGTGTAGACCAGGGTCAGACTCCCTGTAGACCAGGGTCAGACTCAGTGTAGACCAGGGTCAGACTCCCTGTAGACCAGGGTCAGACTCCCTGTAGACCAGGGTCAGACTCAGTGTAGACCAGGGTCAGACTCAGTGTAGACCAGGGTCAGACTCCCTGTAGACCAGGGTCAGACTCAGTGTAGACCAGGGTCAGACTCCCTGTAGACCAGGGTCAGACTCAGTGTAGACCAGGGTCAGACTCCCTGTAGACCAGGGTCAGACTCCCTGTAGACCAGGGTCAGACTCAGTGTAGACCAGGGTCAGACTCCCTGTAGACCAGGGTCAGACTCAGTGTAGACCAGGGTCAGACTCCGTGTAGACCAGGGTCAGACTCCCTGTAGACCAGGGTCAGACTCCGTGTAGACCAGGGTCAGACTCCCTGTAGACCAGGGTCAGACTCAGTGTAGACCAGGGTCAGACCCCCTGACACCAGACCCCCTGACACCAGACCCCCTGACATCAGACCCCCTGACACCAGACCCCCTGACACCAGACTCCCTGACATCAGACCCCCTGACGTCAGACCCCCTGACATCAGACCCCCTGACACCAGACCCCCTGACATCAGACCCCCTGACACCAGACCCCCTGACACCAGACCCCCTGACACCAGACCCCCTGACATCAGACCCCCTGACACCAGACCCCCTGACACCAGACCCCCTGACACCAGACCCCCTGACACCAGACCCCCTGACATCAGACTCCCTGACACCAGACCCCCTGACACCAGACCCCCTGACACCAGACCCCCTGACGTCAGACCCCCTGACATCAGACCCCCTGACACCAGACCCCCTGACACCAGACTCCCTGACATCAGACCCCCTGACATCAGACCCCCTGACACCAGACCCCCTGACGTCAGACCCCCTGACACCAGACCCCCTGACACCAGACCCCCTGACATCAGACCCCCTGACGTCAGACCCTCAGACCCCCTAAAGTCAGACCCTGAGCCCCCTCTGACGTCAGACAAATCCTCCTCAGAGAGTTTGAGAACTTCCGTTCTACTTTCAGCCCGAGCCCGTCAGGATCCAGATCCAGGTTCCTTCCAAACAGGAAGTGAAGTCTGGGCTCGCCCCCCCAGCAAGGGATTGTAGCTGTTAATCATCCGCATGTGAAGCTGTCGGCCAATGGCAGCGCTCAGATCCTCCACCTCCAGCCCGTGATTGGCCAGCAGGGTCAGCAGTTCTTCCTGCAGCAGGGTGACGCCCCCATCCAGCTGCTGCTCCACAGCCCTGCTCCCGTCCCAGGATCTCTGCTCCCATTGGTCCACAAGCTCACAGGCCAGACCTCCTCCTCCAGTCAGAAGCCCCCTGTCAGAGTCCCGCCCCCTGTTGTCATCAGGACCGAAGCTAAGACTGCTAGCATCCCGCTAATCAAAACGAGTAAGAGTCCCAGTACACCAGTACAGGGTCCCGTTAAACTGGTACAGGGTCCCGTTAAACCGGTACAGGGTCCCGGTAGACCGGTACAGGGTCTCGTTAAACCGGTACAGAGCCCCCGCCCCCCTGTGAGGGACAAAGAGCAGAAGAAGAGGAAGAGAGAGAGCAAGGCAGCGAAGGTGCAGACTCGGTCCGGGCGAGTCTCCCGACCCCCCAAGTATAAAGCTAAAGACTACAAGTTCATAAAGACGGAGGACCTGGCCGACAGCCACCAGTCCGACTCGGACGATTACTCTGACCTGAGCGAGGAGGAGGAGGAGGAGGGAGGTCCAGGCCTCACCCCCCCCCTCACCTGCAGCCACAAGTCCCGCCCCCACAGCTGCCAGACCTGCGATAAAGCCTACATCGGGGCGGGAGGCCTGAACCGGCACTACAGACTGAACCCAACACACGGAGAGCCTGATCCGCCCGGAGACACGCCACGCCCCCTTAGTGACGACAGCCAATCAGAGGAGACCACGGCAGGACGAGGAGAAGAGGAAGAGGAGAAGGAGGAGGAGGAGAAACCTGTCGCCATGACAACAAGCAGAGTGAGAGCCCGTCGACCAATCACAGCTCAGATCTGTCTAGCTGTTTACCTGTGAGTGTTAACCAGTTGAATCTTTGTTCAGGTGGAGGGGGGTCCAGCTGCAGGACTCAGGGGCCTGCCCCCCCGCCGGGGCCCAGGACGCCCCCGAGGGAGGGGCCGAGGGAGGGGGCGGGGCCGAGTGCTGGGACCGCCTCCAAAGGTGAGTCACACCAGCAGTAACAGGAAGGGAAGTCGTCTTTCAACCAGAAGGTTGTAGGTTCCATCCCAGCAGCAGACACTCCAGGGGGGGTGTGGCTGTGTGTGTGACTGTGTGTGAGGGGGGGGTGTGGCTGTGTGTGAGGGGGGGGTGTGGCTGTGTGTGAGGGGGGGTGTGACTGTGTGTGAGGGGGGGTGTGGCTGTGTGTGTGACTGTGTGTGAGGGGGGGTGTGGCTGTGTGTGAGGGGGGGGTGTGGCTGTGTGTGAGGGGGGGTGTGGCTGTGTGTGAGGGGGGGTGTGGCTGTGTGTGTGAGGGGGGGTGTGGCTGTGTGTGAGGGGGGGGTGTGGCTGTGTGTGTGACTGTGTGTGAGGGGGGGTGTGGCTGTGTGTGAGGGGGGGTGTGGCTGTGTGTGAGGGGGGGTGTGGCTGTGTGTGTGACTGTGTGTGAGGGGGGGTGTGGCTGTGTGTGAGGGGGGGTGTGGCTGTGTGTGAGGGGGGGTGTGGCTGTGTGTGAGGGGGGGTGTGACTGTGTGTGAGGGGGGGTGTGGCTGTGTGTGAGGGGGGTGTGACTGTGTGTGAGGGGGGGGGTGAGACTGTGTGTGAGGGGGGGGGTGTGTGAGGGGGGGGTGTGGCTGTGTGTGTGACTGTGTGTGAGGGGGGGGTGTGGCTGTGTGTGAGGGGGGGTGTGACTGTGTGTGAGGGGGGGGTGTGACTGTGTGAGGGGGGGGGGTGTGGCTGTGTGACTGTGTGTGAGAGGGGGTGTGGCTGTGTGTGGGGGGGGGTGTGAGGGGGGGTGTGGCTGTGTGTGTGACTGTGTGTGAGGGGGGGGTGTGGCTGTGTGTGAGGGGGGTGTGACTGTGTGTGAGGGGGGGGGTGTGAGGGGGGGTGTGACTGTGTGTGAGGGGGGGATGTGGCTGTGTGACTGTGTGTGAGGGGGGGATGTGGCTGTGTGACTGTGTGTGAGGGGGGGGGTGGCTGTGTGTGTGACTGTGTGTGAGGGGGGGTGTGTGTGACTGTGTGTGTGGCTGTGTGTGTGATTGTGTGTGACTGTGTGACTGTGTGACTGTGTGACTGTGTGACTGTGTGTGGCTGTGTGTGTGACTGTGATCATTTACATGAAATGATCTAACTGCTTCTGATTGGTCCTCTGAGGTGGTGGGGGGGCTCGTCAGCAGGCGAGGTCGCCGCGGGAGACCCCCGAAGCTGGCCGTCACCATGGCAACAGCAGAGCAGCTGGCAGAGAGGAGGAGAGAGCGGCTGCAGGAGGTAACAGGAAGTGAAGACTCAAATAAAGGGTTGTTCTTTGACCAGGGTGCAGACTGACAGGTGTGTGTGTGTGTGTGTGTGTGTGTGTGTGTGTGTGTGTGTGTGTGTGTGTGTGTGCAGGTGGTGCAGCAGTGTGGGGACCAGGAGCTGGTGGAGGTTCTGCTCCCTCGACTCTCAGAGAAGATCAGTCTGTGGGAGCTGCTGCTGGCTAAGGTACCCACGTGATCTCCAGCAGGGTTTCTCTCCCTTTGGGCAGCGGCCGGTGGGAGGTGCAGGCTGATGGGAGGTGCAGGCTGATGGGAGGTGCAGGCTGATGGGAGGTGCAGGCTGATGGGAGGTGCAGGCTGATGGGAGGTGCAGGCTGATGGGAGGTGCAGGCTGATGGGAGGTGCAGGCTGATGGGGAGGTGCAGGCTGATGGGGAGGTGCAGGCTGATGGGAGGTGCAGGCTGATGGGAGGTGCAGGCTGATGGGGAGGTGCAGGCTGATGGGAGGTGCAGGCTGATGGGAGGTGCAGGCTGATGGGGAGGTGCAGGCTGATGGGGAGGTGCAGGCTGATGGGAGGTGCAGGCTGATGGGAGGTGCAGGCTGATGGGGAGGTGCAAGCTGATGGAAGGTGCAGGCCGGTGGGAGGTGCAGGCCGATGGGAGGTGCAGGCCGATGGGAGGTGCAGGCCGATGGGAGGTGCAGGCTGATGGGAGGTGCAGGCTGATGGAAGGTGCAGGCTGATGGGAGGTGCAGGCTGATGGAAGGTGCAGGCCGGTGGGAGGTGCAGGCTGATGGGAGGTGCAGGCCGGTGGGAGGTGCAGGCTGATGGGAGGTGCAGGCTGATGGGAGGTGCAGGCTGATGGGAGGTGCAGGCTGATGGGAGGTGCAGGCTGAGAGAGAGTGAGAGAGAGAGAGAGAGAGAGAGAGAGAGAGAGAGAGGAGAGAGAGAGTGAGAGAGAGAGAGAGAGAGAGAGAGAGAGAGAGGAGAGAGAGAGAGAGAGAGAGAGAGAGAGGAGAGAGAGAGAGAGAGAGAGAGGAGAGAGAGAGAGAGAGAGAGAGAGAGGAGAGAGAGAGAGAGAGAGAGAGAGAGGAGAGAGAGAGAGAGAGAGAGAGAGACCGCCCGCCCGCCCCCCGGTCGGCGTAGTGTCGGCTCAGCTCCGTTGTACAGACCGACGTTAACAGCAGCCTGTCTGTGCACACGGAGACCGACTCTGACGTCCGGGGATCGAACCGCCTTCTGGAAAAGCTTCACACGTACGTCGGTACGCAAATGCGCTTTGTGACACGAGTGACGGGTTTCAGACTACGCCATAACCTGCGTACCAGCTACGTGTTACTGAACTACAGCAGAGTATTCTGCGTCGGGGACTTCCTGCAGCAACACCACGCCGTTATCACAGATGTTCTCTTGAGAAGTCGATCACTACGTGACGAAAGGGTTCAACCCGTGGCTCCTGAGCTCAGCCTGACGACCTGCTGTCTCTGCAGACTTCATGTTGCTCACTCTAACATCATGTCTCACGTGGGGCTGAGCCATGTCTCTGTATGGGTGCAGCCGACCCCAGCCATACCCTGGGCTGCCACTGGGGGCACGTACGGGGCGGGCCATTCTGCACATGCGTTAAACGCGTTAAGGTGCAGGTGGAGGGCGTCGGCTGAGTCTCGTGGTCTGAGCTATAGCTTGGTCCCACATGTTGTCTGCAGATGAGATGTGAATGACTGGGCAGCAGAGAGGCTCGTTGACCCGCCAGGACGCGACTTACATTCAACTACAACGTTATTTTCTTTGTGCTCGACAAAAGTGAAAAGTGAGAATATCCCATGACAGTCTTGTTAGTAAACAACACACGCGCCCACAGCGCGTCTCCGCACGAGACACAGGAAGTATCCAAGTACATTTACTCAAGTACAGTTCTCATCTGTTCGCCTCGCTGCTGACTATATAGATAACTAACGCAGTAACGCACCATGTAGTCACGGTAACTGAGTTACTGGATTTAAAAAGTAATGCGTTAGAGTACTCGTTACTTTGTAACACTGATTATAAACATGGATGTATTGAAATGTTCCCAATACCCTCACGGGCCACTAGGGGGGGCCACACTGCGAAACACTGCTCTGCATGTTTAGTTAATAGTGTACTTGTCAGTTATGATAGCTTCTGTTGATGACCTCACTTCCTGTCTCAGGTGGACGGGGGGGCAGCGACTCGGTTCCCCGACATGTACCGAGAGTTCGAGTCCCTGCAGGCTCAGGTGAGACAGGCGGCGCAGGATTACATCATCAGTCCTCAGGCCGGGGGGGGCGCCGCTGGAGGTCCGTAACATCGAGGTGAGGGGGGCGCGAGCTCAGGTGTGTGTGAGCTCAGGTGTGTGTGAGCTCAGGTGTGTGTGAGCTCAGGTGTGTGCGTGAGCTCAGGTGTGTGTGTGTGTGTGTGTGTGAGCTCAGGTGTGTGTGAGCTCAGGTGTGTGTGAGCTCAGGTGTGTGTGAGCTCAGGTGTGTGTGTGTGAGCTCAGGTGTGCGTGTGTGAGCTCAGGTGTGTGTGCGCGAGCTCAGGTGTGTGTGCGCGAGCTCAGGTGTGTGCGTGAGCTCAGGTGTGTGCGTGAGCTCAGGTGTGTGTGTGTTCTGAAGGGTGTGATCCAGACTTGTACACTCAGGTGTGTGTGTGTGTGTGTGTGTGTGTGTGTGTGTGTAGGTGGCCAGGTCTCTTGGGATCCTAGATGAGGTGAACCGGATGAAGGTACTTCCTGGATCGTCTCCCAGTCTGACCAATAAGAGCGCACGATACCTGGAGGTGAGTTCACCTGCACGCTCAGGTAACACACACACACACACACACATCGGTTACCTGTTGCCCAGGTAACTGAAACCTTCTGTTTCCCAGAACTCAAAGATGCTGCCGCCCTCAAAGAGATTCAAGATGGAGAACCGGGTTCAGCAGAACGGGGTCACAGGTGAGGGACCGTCACTCCACCTGTACACACCTGTCTGTATGTTATCTGACTGTGTGTGTCTGTGACCGTGTCTGTGGTGTGTCACTACACCTGTGTGATGTGTCACTCCACCTATGTGATGTTGTGTGTGTCTGTGGTGTGTCACTCACTACACCTGCACACACCTGTCTGTATGTTATCTGACTGTGTGTGTCTGTGGTGTGTCACTACACCTGTGTGATGTGTCACTCCACCTGTACACACCTGTGTGATGTGTCACTCCACCTGTACACACCTGTGTGATGTGTCAGGTACAGACAGGTGTGTCTCGCTCTGATCCTGGTCTGGTTTGTCTGCAGGTCCAGTGTTTGGCCCCTCAGGCTCCTCCCCCTTGAAGTCTGACTCCGCCTCCAGGTGAGCCCCCCCCCCTCCCGTTACAGGATGTGTGTTGTTGTTGTTGTTGATATCTTTAATACTTTGTTGTGCAGCTTCTTCGTCAACATGAAGCTCTCAGCGCACATGTTCCCTCTGTGGCACCAATGAAGGTTCTGGTTCTGATTCTCAGCTCCTGCCCCCCCCCGCCGAGGCCCGGACCCTGATCAAGGAGGAGGTTATGGGACCCGGGCCCGAGTCCGCCCTCCCCGAGGAGCAGATCTACCTCCAGACGGGGGGCCTGACGGTGCAGCCCGGGGACCGAATGGTGATCCTGAACGGGCCGGACGGGACCACCATGCAGATCCAGACCCCCGAGGGGGTTCCTCTGGAGGCGCTGCTGGGCATCGAGGCTCCGCAGTGAGACCTGGACCTGCACTCTGACCCCCCTGAGATCTTCCTGTTTTTAAGGATCTGGACTCTGTACATGTGTAAAGTTTTTTGTTTGTGTTTAAACTTTATTGACAGCAGACTCTGTTGGAGATACCCTGAAGGCGTTTGAGAAGTGCACTATTTTATTACTTTTTATAAAACCAGTGAACATGAATTAAACACGTTTCATGCTCCGTCACAAACCGCCTCCAGTTTCTGAGACTACTGGGACCACTGAGACCACCACTGAATGGGTTAGCCCCACCACTGAATGGGTTAGCCCCACCACTGAATGGGTTAGCCCCACCACTGAATGGGTTAGCCCCACCACTGAATGGGTTAGCCCCACCACTGAATGGGTTAGCCCCACCACTGAATGGGTTAGCCCCACCACTGTATGGGTTAGCCCCACCACCCTACGGGTTAGCCCTACCACTCTATGGGTTAGCCCCACCACTCTATGGGTTAGCCCCATAGAGGTTAGCCCTACCACTGTATGGGTTAGCCCCACCACTGAATGGGTTAGCCCCACCACTGAATGGGTTAGCCCCACCACTGAATGGGTTAGCCCCACCACTGTATGGGTTAGCCCCACCACTCTATGGGTTAGCCCCACCACTCTATGGGTTAGCCCCATAGAGGTTAGCCCTACCACTGTATGGGTTAGCCCTACCACTCTATGGGTTAGCCCCACCACTGAATGGGTTAGCCCCACCACTGTATGGGTTAGCCCCACCACTGAATGGGTTAGCCCCACCACTGAATGGGTTAGCCCCACCACTGAATGGGTTAGCCCCACCACTGAATGGGTTAGCCCCACCACTGTATGGGTTAGCTTCACCACTCTACGGGTTAGCCCCACCACTGTATGGGTTAGCCCCACCACTGTATGGGTTAGCCCCACCACTGAATGGGTTAGCCCCACCACTGAATGGGTTAGCCCCACCACTGTATGGGTTAGCCCCACCACTCTATGGGTTAGCCCCACCACTGTATGGGTTAGCCCCACCACTCTATGGGTTAGCCCCACCACTCTATGGGTTAGCCCCACCACTGTATGGGTTAGCCCCACCACTCTATGGGTTAGCCCTACCACTCTATGGGTTAGCCCCACCACTGTATGGGTTAGCCCTACCACTGTATGGGTTAGCCCCACCACTCTATGGGTTAGCCCCACCACTGTATGGGTTAGCCCCACCACTGAATGGGTTAGCCCCACCACTGTATGGGTTAGCCCCACCACTGTATGGGTTAGCCCCACCACTGTATGGGTTAGCCCCACCACTCTATGGGTTAGCCCCATAGAGGTTAGCCCTACCACTGTATGGGTTAGCCCTACCACTGTATGGGTTAGCCCCACCACTCTATGGGTTAGCCCCATAGAGGTTAGCCCTACCACTGTATGGGTTAGCCCTACCACTGTATGGGTTAGCCCCACCACTCTATGGGTTAGCCCCACCACTCTATGGGTTAGCCCCATAGAGGTTAGCCCTACCAATGTATGGGTTAGCCCTACCACTGTATGGGTTAGCCCTACCACTGTATGGGTTAGCCCCACCACTCTATGGGTTAGCCCCACCACTGTATGGGTTAGCCCCACCACTCTATGGGTTAGCCCCACCACTGTATGGGTTAGCCCCACCACTGTATGGGTTAGCCCCACCACTCTATGGGTTAGCCCCACCACTGTAGGGACAACGGATTCATTCAATGAACATATTTGGGTCATATATACATATTGACCGAAAGAACGAGATCGCGGATACAAGCGGCCGAGATGGGTTTCCTCCACAGGGTGGCTGGCGTCTCCCTCAGGGATAAGGTGAGAGGTTCGGTCATCAGGGAGGGACTCGGAGTTGAGCCGCTCCTCCTTCGCGTCGAAAGGAGCCAGTTGAGGTGGTTCGGGCACCTAGTTAGGATGCCACCTGGGCGCCTCCCTAGGGAGGTGTTCCAGGCACGTCCAGCTGGGAGGAGACCGAGGGGTAGACCTAGGACCAGGTGGAGGGACTATATCTCTGCTGGCCTGGGAGCGCCTCGGGACCCCCCAGTCAGAGCTGGTTGATGAGGGGGAAAGAAAGTTTGGGGTTCTCAGCTGGACTGAGACCCCCAAGACCCGACCACGGAGAAGCGGAGAAGATGGACGGATGGGTTAGCACTAGATGGGTTAGCACTGTATGGGTTAGCACTGTATGGGTTAGCAGTGTATGGGTTAGCAGTGTATGGGTTAGCACTGTATGGGTTAGCACTGTATGGGTTAGCACTGTATGGGTTAGCACTGGATGGGTTAGCAGTGTATGGGTTAGCACTGGATGGGTTAGCAGTGTATGGGTTAGCAGTGTATGGGTTAGCACTGTATGGGTTAGCAGTGTATGGGTTAGCAGTGTATGGGTTAGCACTGTATGGGTTAGCCATGTATGGGTTAGCCCTGTATGGGTTAGCACTGGATGGGTTAGCACTGGATGGGTTAGCACTGGATTGGTTAGCACTGTATGGGTTAGCACTGTATGGGTTAGCAGTGTATGGGTTAGCACTGTATGGGTTAGCACTGTATGGGTTAGCACTGTATGGGTTAGCACTGTATGGGTTAGCACTGGATGGGTTAGCATTTTTGGGTAGCACTGGATGGGTTAGCACTGTATGGGTTAGCAGTGTATGGGTTAGCACTGGATGGGTTAGCAGTGTTTTGGGTTAGCACTGGATGGGTTAGCACTGTATGGGTTAGCACTGGATGGGTTAGCACTGGATGGGTTAGCAGTGTATGGGTTAGCACTGTATGGGTTAGCAGTGTATGGGTTAGCCCTGTATGGGTTAGCACTGTATGGGTTAGCAGTGTATGGGTTAGCACTGTATGGGTTAGCACTGTATGGGTTAGCACTGTATGGGTTAGCCCTGGATGGGTTAGCACTGTATGGGTTAGCCCTGGATGGGTTAGCACTGTATGGGTTAGCACTGTATGGGTTAGCACTGTATGGGTTAGCACTGGATGGGTTAGCACTGGATGGGTTAGCACTGTATGGGTTAGCACTGGATGGGTTAGCACTGTATGTACAACAGATTCATCCAATGAACATATTTGGGTCATATATACATATTACATATATTTACAAAATGTTATAAGGGTCCCCTCATATGGTGTTGGTTCAGAGAGCAGAGCTCACTGATCAGGTGACATCTATAGAGGTCATGTGACTCCAGTCCATACCGCTGCTTGGAACCCCCTCGAAGATCTCACACACACACACACACACACACACACACACACAGAAAGAGGCAATGAAACAACATTTGTAGAAAATAAATAAATCTTTAATTAAGAATGAAATCTAGTCACTTCTGGACTTCACACAGGAAACAAAGAGGTTCTGAATCAGGAGGAACGTCAGAACTGAACCTGGTTCTTCAGAGGGCCCGGTACTACAGAGGGCCCAGTAGGACCCGGTACTACAGAGGGCCCAGTAGGACCTGGTTCTTCAGAGGGCCCAGTAGGACCCGGTACTACAGAGGGCCCAGTAGGACCTGGTACTTCAAAGGGCCCAGTAGACCCGGTTCTTCAAAGGACCTGGTTCTTCAGAGAGCCCAGTAGGACCCGGTTCTTCAGAGGGCCCAGTAGGACCCGGTTCTTCAAAGGACCTGGTTCTTCAGAGGGCCCAGTAGGACCCGGTTCTTCAGAGGGCCCAGTAGGACCCGGTTCTTCAAAGGACCTGGTTCTTCAGAGGGCCCAGTAGGACCTGGTTCTACAGAGTACCTGGTTCTTCAGAGGTCCCAGTAGGACCCGGTTCTTCAGAGGGCCCAGTAGGACCCGGTTCTTCAGAGGGCCCAGTAGGACCCGGTTCTTCAGAATACCTGGTTCTTCAGAGGGCCAAGTAGGACCTGGCCCAGTAGGACCCGGTTCTTTAGGGGGCCCAGTAGGACCCGGTTCTTCAGAGGGCTCAGTAGGACCCGGTTCTTTAGGGGGCCCAGTAGGACCCGGTTCTTCAGAGGGCCCAGTAGGACCCAGTTCTTTAGAGGGCCCGGTGTCCGGTCTCCAGCAGCAGGGCCTCCAGGCTCAGACGGCAGTGGGGGGGCAGGTAGGGCTGCTGCAGCCAGCAGGACAGGAACACCATGCAGAGGTCGGGGGAAACAGTGTGAGCCACTTCCTGTAGGATCCTCTGCTTCAGATCCAGTTCCTGCCTGAAGGAGTCCAGAAGGAGACCGGAAACCCCTTCTGAAATACAAAGAGGATTACCGTTAACTTGGAGTTTCAGGCTCTGCACTTTCCCTCCTCACCTCATACCTCAAAGACCGCACCTACAGGGTCACTTGGAGAGGGTCCGAGTCCGACCCTAGTCAATTAACTACAGGGGTCCCTCAGGGCTCTGTTCTCGGTCCCCTCTTCTTCTCCCTGTACACAAACTCGTTCGGATCTGTCATTAGCCCGCATGGTTTTTCATACCGCTGCTACGCTGACGACACCCAATGAGTCCTGCCCTTCCCCCGCTCAGAGACCCAGGTCGTCGCACGCATCTCTGCTCGTCTAGCTGACATCACCTCAAGCTCAACCTCGACAAAACTGAAGTGCTTTTCCTTCAGGGAAAAGATTGTCCCTCTCTCGACCTGACGATCAACATCGGCCCCTCTGTTGTTTCCCCGACTCAGACTGCAAGGACTCTGGGTGTGACCCTGGATAACAACCTGTCCTTCACTGCAAACATCGCTGCTCCAACCCGCTGCTGCAGATACACGCTCTACAGCATCAGGAGGACGCGTCCCCAGCTGACCCAGAGAGCCACGCAGGTTCTGGTCCAGGCTCTCGTCACCTCACGCCTAGACTACTGCAGCTCCCTCCTGCTGGTCTGCCTGCATGTGCCATCCGACCTCTCTCACCCAGAATGCAGCGGCTCGTCTAGTCTTCAGCCTTCCTGAATGTTCCACACCACGCCGCTCCTCCGCTCCCTCCACTGGCTTCCGGTAACTGCTAGAATCCACTTCAAGACCCTGGTGCTTGCGTACCGTGCTGCGAATGGATCTGGCCCTTCCTACATCCAGGACACGGTTAAACCGTGCACCCCAGCACGTGCACTTCGCTCTGCATCAGCCAGACGGCTCGCTGCACCCTCGCTGCGAGGGGGACCCAAGTTCCCATCAGCAGGAACACGTGGGTTTGCTGTCCTGGCTCCAAGATGGTGGAATGAGCTCCCATTGACATCAGGACAGCAGAAAGCTCACACACCTTCCAGACTGAAGCTCATCCCTCTGACTCCACCTCGAGGATAGAACTACTAACAAAGCACTTATATACTAACAAAGGACTTATATACTAACAAAGCTCTTATATACTAACAAAGCACTTATATACTAACAAAGCACTTATATACTAACAAAGCTCTTGTATACTAACAAAGCTCTTATATACTAACAAAGCTCTTATATACTAACAAAGAACTTATATACTAACAAAGCACTTATATACTAACAAAGCTCTTATATACTAACAAAGCTCTTATATACTAACAAAGCACTTATATACTAACAAAGCACTTATATACTAACAAAGCTCTTGTATACTAACAAAGCTCTTATATACTAACAAAGCTCTTATATACTAACAAAGCTCTTATATACTAACAAAGAACTTATATACTAACAAAGCACTTATATACTAACAAAGCTCTTATATACTAACAAAGCACTTATATACTAACAAAGCACTTATATACTAACAAAGCTCTTGTATACTAACAAAGCACTTATATACTAACAAAGCTCTTATATACTAACAAAGCACTTATATACTAACAAAGCACTTATATACTAACAAAGGGCTGGCTCCTCTAAAGCCAGCTGAGTAGCACCTGAAATGCTTGTCTCTATGAAACCTGATGTACTTTATGATTCTGTTTTCTTCAGGTTGTGTCTTCCTGGTCGAACGCACTTAGTGTGAGTCGCTCTGGATAAAAGCGTCAGCTAAATGCGATGAAATGTAACCCTGAAACCTCTTAGGGTTAATTGAGCAGGTGGACAGGTAAGCAGGTGGACAGGTGGACAGGTGGACAGGTGGACAGGTAGGCAGGTGGACAGGTGGACAGGTGGACAGGTGGACAGGTGGACAGGTAGGCAGGTGGACAGGTGGACAGGTGGACAGGTGGACAGGTGGACAGGTGGACAGGTGAACCCACCGAAGTGCTTGGAGCTCCAGCTGTGAAACAGAGGGAGTTTTCGTCCTTCGGGTCCGAACTGAAACTTCTCCAGATCCTGAACACCACGCTGTGATGTCATCAGGCGCTCCATCTTCATCACCACGACAACCTGAAGGAAAATACACACACCTGATCAAAGAAGACATCAAAGAAGACGTTATTATTACAGCTCGCTCTGCTATTCATATCTGAATATAACAACCCAAATACTACAGAGGAACTGCAAACACAGCACCTGCTCTGTACCTGAACACAGCATCTGCCCTGTACCTGAACACAGCATCTACCTGTACCTGAACACAGCACCTACCCTGTACCTGAACACAGCATCTACCTGTACCTGAACACAGCATCTACCCTGTACCTGAACACAGCACCTGCTCTGTACCTGAACACAGCATCTGCCCTGTACCTGAACACAGCATCTACCTGTACCTGAACACAGCACCTACCCTGTACCTGAACACAGCACCTACCCTGTACCTGAACACAGCATCTGCCCTGTACCTGAACACAGCATCTACCTGTACCTGAACACAGCATCTACCCTGTACCTGAACACAGCACCTACCCTGTACCTGAATACAGCATCTACCCTGTACCTGAACACAGCACCTACCCTGTACCTGAACACAGCATCTGCCCTGTACCTGAACACAGCACCTGCTCTGTACCTGAACACAGCATCTGCCCTGTACCTGAACACAGCATCTACCTGTACCTGAACACAGCACCTACCCTGTACCTGAACACAGCACCTACCCTGTACCTGAACACAGCACCTGCCCTGTACCTGAACACAGCATCTACCTGTACCTGAACACAGCATCTACCCTGTACCTGAACACAGCACCTACCCTGTACCTGAACACAGCATCTACCCTGTACCTGAACACAGCACCTACCCTGTACCTGAACACAGCATCTGCCCTGTACCTGAACACAGCACCTACCCTGTACCTGAACACATCATCTACCTGGACCTGAACACAGCATCTACCTGTACCTGAACACAGCATCTACCTGTACCTGAACACATCATCTACCTGTACCTGAACACAGCATCTACCCTGTACCTGAACACATCATCTACTCTGTACCTGAACACAGCACCTACCTGTACCTGAACACATCATCTACCTGTACCTGAACACAGCACCTACCCTGTACCTGAACACATCATCTACCCTGTACCTGAACACAGCACCTACCTGTACCTGAACACATCATCTACCTGTACCTGAACACATCATCTACCTGTACCTGAACACATCATCTACTCTGTACCTGAACACAGCACCTACCTGTACCTGAACACATCATCTACTCTGTACCTGAACACAGCACCTACCTGTACCTGAACACATCATCTACTCTGTACCTGAACACATCATCTACCTGTACCTGAACACATCATCTACTCTGTACCTGAACACAGCACCTACCTGTACCTGAACACATCATCTACTCTGTACCTGAACACAGCACCTACCTGTACCTGAACACAGCACCTACCTGTACCTGAACACAGCATCTACCTGTACCTGAACACAGCATCTACCTGTACCTGAACACAGCATCTACTCTGTACCTGAACACAGCACCTACCTGTACCTGAACACATCATCTACTCTGTACCTGAACACAGCATCTACCTGTACCTGAACACAGCATCTACCTGTACCTGAACACAGCATCTACCTGTACCTGAACACAGCACCTACCTCTACCTGAACACATCATCTACCTGTACCTGAACACATCATCTACCTGTACCTGAACACAGCATCTACCTGTACCTGAACACAGCACCTACCTGTACCTGAACACATCATCTACCTGTACCTGAACACATCATCTACCTGTACCTGAACACAGCATCTACCTGTACCTGAACACATCATCTACCTGTACCTGAACACATCATCTACCTGTACCTGAACACAGCATCTACCTGTACCTGAACACATCATCTACCTGTACCTGAACACATCATCTACTCTGTACCTGAACACAGCATCTACCTGTACCTGAACACATCATCTACCTGTACCTGAACACATCATCTACTCTGTACCTGAACACAGCATCTACCTGTACCTGAACACATCATCTACCTGTACCTGAACACAGCACCTACCTGTACCTGAACACAGCACCTACCTGTACCTGAACACAGCATCTACCCTGTACCTGAACACATCATCTACCTGTACCTGAACACAGCACCTACCTGTACCTGAACACATCATCTACCCTGTACCTGAACACAGCACCTACCTGTACCTGAACACAGCACCTACCTGTACCTGAACACAGCATCTACCTGTACCTGAACACATCATCTACTCTGTACCTGAACACAGCACCTACCTGTACCTGAACACATCATCTACTCTGTACCTGAACACAGCACCTACCTGTACCTGAACACATCATCTACTCTGTACCTGAACACAGCACCTACCTGTACCTGAACACATCATCTACTCTGTACCTGAACACAGCATCTACCTGTACCTGAACACAGCATCTACCTGTACCTGAACACAGCATCTACCTGTACCTGAACACAGCACCTACCTCTACCTGAACACATCATCTACCTGTACCTGAACACAGCATCTACCTGTACCTGAACACAGCATCTACCTGTACCTGAACACATCATCTACCTGTACCTGAACACAGCATCTACCTGTACCTGAACACAGCACCTACCTGTACCTGAACACAGCACCTACCTGTACCTGAACACATCATCTACCTGTACCTGAACACAGCATCTACCTGTACCTGAACACAGCATCTACCTGTACCTGAACACAGCATCTACCTGTACCTGAACACATCATCTACCTGTACCTGAACACAGCATCTACCTGTACCTGAACACATCATCTACCTGTACCTGAACACAGCATCTACCTGTACCTGAACACATCATCTACCTGTACCTGAACACAGCATCTACCTGTACCTGAACACATCATCTACCTGTACCTGAACACAGCATCTACCTGTACCTGAACACATCATCTACCTGTACCTGAACACAGCATCTACCTGTACCTGAACACATCATCTACCTGTACCTGAACACAGCATCTACCTGTACCTGAACACATCATCTACCTGTACCTGAACACAGCATCTACCTGTACCTGAACACAGCATCTACCTGTACCTGAACACATCATCTACCTGTACCTGAACACAGCATCTACCTGTACCTGAACACATCATCTACCTGTACCTGAACACAGCATCTACCTGTACCTGAACACATCATCTACCTGTACCTGAACACAGCATCTACCTGTACCTGAACACAGCATCTACCTGTACCTGAACACAGCATCTACCTGTACCTGAACACATCATCTACCTGTACCTGAACACATCATCTACCTGTACCTGAACACATCATCTACCTGTACCTGAACACATCATCTACCTGTACCTGAACACAGCATCTACCTGTACCTGAACACATCATCTACCTGTACCTGAACACATCATCTACCTGTACCTGAACACAGCATCTACCTGTACCTGAACACATCATCTACCTGTACCTGAACACATCATCTACTCTGTACCTGAACACAGCATCTACCTGTACCTGAACACATCATCTACCTGTACCTGAACACATCATCTACTCTGTACCTGAACACAGCATCTACCTGTACCTGAACACATCATCTACCTGTACCTGAACACAGCACCTACCTGTACCTGAACACAGCACCTACCTGTACCTGAACACAGCATCTACCCTGTACCTGAACACATCATCTACCTGTACCTGAACACAGCACCTACCTGTACCTGAACACATCATCTACCCTGTACCTGAACACAGCACCTACCTGTACCTGAACACAGCACCTACCTGTACCTGAACACAGCATCTACCTGTACCTGAACACATCATCTACTCTGTACCTGAACACAGCACCTACCTGTACCTGAACACATCATCTACTCTGTACCTGAACACAGCACCTACCTGTACCTGAACACATCATCTACTCTGTACCTGAACACAGCACCTACCTGTACCTGAACACATCATCTACTCTGTACCTGAACACAGCATCTACCTGTACCTGAACACAGCATCTACCTGTACCTGAACACAGCATCTACCTGTACCTGAACACAGCACCTACCTCTACCTGAACACATCATCTACCTGTACCTGAACACATCATCTACCTGTACCTGAACACAGCATCTACCTGTACCTGAACACAGCACCTACCTGTACCTGAACACATCATCTACCTGTACCTGAACACATCATCTACCTGTACCTGAACACAGCATCTACCTGTACCTGAACACATCATCTACCTGTACCTGAACACATCATCTACCTGTACCTGAACACAGCATCTACCTGTACCTGAACACATCATCTACCTGTACCTGAACACATCATCTACTCTGTACCTGAACACAGCATCTACCTGTACCTGAACACATCATCTACCTGTACCTGAACACATCATCTACTCTGTACCTGAACACAGCATCTACCTGTACCTGAACACATCATCTACCTGTACCTGAACACAGCACCTACCTGTACCTGAACACAGCACCTACCTGTACCTGAACACAGCATCTACCCTGTACCTGAACACATCATCTACCTGTACCTGAACACAGCACCTACCTGTACCTGAACACATCATCTACCCTGTACCTGAACACAGCACCTACCTGTACCTGAACACAGCACCTACCTGTACCTGAACACAGCATCTACCTGTACCTGAACACATCATCTACTCTGTACCTGAACACAGCACCTACCTGTACCTGAACACATCATCTACTCTGTACCTGAACACAGCACCTACCTGTACCTGAACACATCATCTACTCTGTACCTGAACACAGCATCTACCTGTACCTGAACACAGCATCTACCTGTACCTGAACACAGCATCTACCTGTACCTGAACACAGCATCTACCTGTACCTGAACACAGCACCTACCTCTACCTGAACACATCATCTACCTGTACCTGAACACATCATCTACCTGTACCTGAACACAGCATCTACCTGTACCTGAACACAGCACCTACCTCTACCTGAACACATCATCTACCTGTACCTGAACACATCATCTACCTGTACCTGAACACAGCATCTACCTGTACCTGAACACATCATCTACCTGTACCTGAACACATCATCTACCTGTACCTGAACACAGCATCTACCTGTACCTGAACACATCAGTAAATCAAGTTAAATGAAGCTTCACCATTTTGTCGACGACCTCCTTTAGCTTGCAGCACTCGTCCTGCAGATCTGAAGCTTCAGCTGACGGAGGAGGAGGAGGAGGAGCTGAAGATGGAGGAGGAGGAGCTGAAGGAGGAGCTGAAGCAGGAGGAGGAGCTGAAGTAGGAGGAGGAGGAGCTAATGATGGAGTTCCCGACTCGTCCACCAGCCGCTGATCGCTCTGAGAACTGAAGGTTTGTTATGATAATAAAGGCTAAGCTGTACAGGAAGTGAACACCATACAGGAAGTGAACTCCATACAGGAAGTCTATAGTACAGACC
The DNA here is from genome assembly GCA_036324585.1 of Champsocephalus esox. NCBI lineage: Eukaryota > Metazoa > Chordata > Actinopteri > Perciformes > Channichthyidae > Champsocephalus > Champsocephalus esox. Next base: position 39,988,153 of record CM070494.1, read on the forward strand.
GGCGGGCGTTCACGATGGCGCTGGCGCGGCCGAAGCCCTCGTCGTTCAGGCGCTCCCAGCGCAGCATCAGGTTGTGCCAGTCCGCCGCGTTGTCTTTCATCTTCCGGGCACTTCCTGTGACGGAAGAGCACTTCCTGTTTGTCCCCGTGGTGTCACCTGACCAGACAACATGAAACACCTCAATCACAAACATCACATGACGAACAGCGTGCTCAAGAAACGGCTTCATGAATCTAGAACACATCTGACCCGCCCCTGGTGTTCTGACCCGTCCCCTGCTGCTCTGGTTCTGACCCGTCCCCTGGTGTTCTGGTTCTGACCCGGCCCCTGCTGCTCTGGTTCTGACCCGGCCCCTGCTGCTCTGGTTCTGACCCGTCCCCTGCTGCTCTGGTTCTGACCCGTCCCCTGCTGCTCTGGTTCTGACCCGTCCCCTGCTGCTCTGGTTCTGACCCGTCCCCTGCTGCTCTGGTTCTGACCCGGCCCTGCTGCTCTGGTTCTGACCCGTCCCCTGGTGCTCTGGTTCTGACCCGTCCCCTGGTGTTCTGGTTCAGACCCGTCCCCTGGTGTTCTGGTTCTGACCCGTCCCCTGCTGCTCTGGTTCTGACCCGTCCCCTGGTGTTCTGGTTCTGACCCGTCCCCTGCTGCTCTGGTTCTGACCCGGCCCTGCTGCTCTGGTTCTGACCCGTCCCCTGGTGCTCTGGTTCTGACCCGTCCCCTGGTGTTCTGGTTCAGACCCGTCCCCTGGTGCTCTGGTTCTGACCCGTCCCCTGGTGCTCTGGTTCTGACCCGTCCCCTGGTGTTCTGGTTCTGACCCGTCCCCTGCTGCTCTGGTTCTGACCCGTCCCCTGGTGCTCTGGTTCTGACCCGTCCCCTGCTGCTCTGGTTCTGACCCGTCCCCTGCTGCTCTGGTTCTGACCCGTGCCCTGCTGCTCTGGTTCTGACCCGGCCCTGGTGCTCTGGTTCTGACCCGTCCCCTGCTGCTCTGGTTCTGACCCGTCCCCTGGTGTTCTGGTTCTGACCCGTCCCCTGGTGCTCTGGTTCTGACCCGTCCCCTGGTGCTCTGGTTCTGACCCGTCCCCTGCTGCTCTGGTTCTGACCCGGCCCTGGTGCTCTGGTTCTGACCCGTCCCCTGCTGCTCTGGTTCTGACCCGGCCCTGCTGCTCTGGTTCTGACCCGGCCCTGGTGCTCTGGTTCTGACCCGTCCCCTGCTGCTCTTGTTCTGACCCGTCCCCTGCTGCTCTGGTTCTGACCCGTGCCCTGCTGCTCTGGTTCTGACCCGTCCCCTGCTGCTCTGGTTCTGACCCGTCCCCTGCTGCTCTGGTTCTGACCCGGCCCTGGTGCTCTGGTTCTGACCCGTCCCCTGCTGCTCTGGTTATGACCCGTCCCCTGCTGCTCTGGTTCTGACCCGGCCCTGGTGCTCTGGTTCTGACCCGTCCCCTGGTGTTCTGGTTCTGACCCGTGCCCTGGTGCTCTGGTTCTGACCCGTCCCCTGGTGTTCTGGTTCTGACCCGTGCCCTGGTGCTCTGGTTCTGACCCGTCCCCTGGTGTTCTGGAGCATCTGCAGGGGGCGCTCTGCAGAGTCTCAGACCCTCAGAGCGCCCCCTGCAGGGAGAAGACCTGTTGAACCACAACGCTCATAACACCCGTGGATGCATGCTAAGACCACATCACCCCTCCTGCCCGGGCCCTCTGGGGCAGGAGGGGCCCAGAGCTCAGACCCTCTCTGGGGGGGGTCTGAGCTCTGGGCCCCTCCTGCCCCCGGGCCCTCTGGGGCAGGAGGGGCCCTGACCCCAGAGGGGTCAGAGGTCAGCGCGAGCTGCCTGGAAGCAGCCGACTCACGACTCGTCAACACGTCTCTGTTGTTGTTTATAAAAGCTGGGTTCGCCTGTCTCCGGCTACGTTATGAATCTGACTCAGGGGACACAACCCCTCTCCGCGATGTGTCCCCGCCTCCTGTGTCCCCGCCTCCTGTGTCCCCGCCTCCTGTGTCCCCGCCTCCTGTGTCCCCGCCTCCCGTGTCCCCGCCTCCCGTGTCCCCGCCTCCCGTGTCCCCGCCTCCCGTGTCCCCGCCTCCCTGTGTCCCCGCCTCCTGTGTCCCCGCCTCCCGTGTCCCCGCCTCCTGTGTCCCCGCCTCCCGTGTCCCCGCCTCCCGTGTCCCCGCCTCCCGTGTCCCCGCCTCCCGTGTCCCCGCCTCCTGTGTCCCCGCCTCCTGTGTCCCCGCCTCCCGTGTCCCCGCCTCCCGTGTCCCCGCCTCCGTGTCCCCGTCCTGTCCCCGCCTCCCGTGTCCCCGCCTCCCGTGTCCCCCGCCTCCCGTGTCCCCGCCTCCTGTGTCCCCGCCTCCTGTGTCCCCGCCTCCCGAGGCTCCTCCATCACAGCCATTCCACTGGAATACATGCTGTACTGTTCACATGAACAGATGATGTAATGTTCGTTGTTTAGACACACACACACACACACACACACACACACACACACACACACACACACACACACACACACACACACACACACACACACACACACACACACACACACACACACACACACACACACACACACACACACACACACACACACACACACACACACACACACACGGCCCAGAGCGCAGGAACTCACCCTCCATCTGACAGGCACTCATACTAACTGTACAAGAAATCCTCGAGCGCACGTGCAGCTTCCGGGTTCTTCTTCTGTAGTGCAGCCGCTTCTTCTTCTTCTTCTTTTCTTCTTCTTCTGTGGTGTACCGGCTCAGAGGCGCCACAGCGCCCCCTGCCGGAGGGACATCTGCAAATAAATATGGAACAACATGTAAAATAAATATTAAAATAATTGTGATTCCAATATGAAGTTGTTCTCTCTCTCTCTCTCTCTCTCTCTCTCTCTCTCTCTCTCTACCAGTTAGATGAGGAGTAGAGGTCTCTCTCTCTCTCTCTCTCTACCAGTTAGATGAGGAGTAGAGGTCTCTCTCTCTCTCTCTCTACCAGTTAGATGAGGAGTAGAGGTCTCTCTCTCTCTCTACCAGTTAGATGAGGAGTAGAGGTCTCTCTCTCTCTCTACCAGTTAGATGAGGAGTAGAGGTCTCTCTCTCTCTCTACCAGTTAGATGAGGAGTAGAGGTCTCTCTCTCTCTCTACCAGTTAGATGAGGAGTAGAGGTCTCTCTCTCTCTCTACCAGTTAGATGAGGAGTAGAGGTCTCTCTCTCTCTCTACCAGTTAGATGAGGAGTAGAGGTCTCTCTCTCTCTCTACCAGTTAGATGAGGAGTAGAGGTCTCTCTCTCTCTCTACCAGCTAGATGAGGAGTAGAGGTCTCTCTCTCTCTCTCTACCAGTTAGATGAGGAGTAGAGGTCTCTCTCTCTCTCTACCAGTTAGATGAGGAGTAGAGGTCTCTCTCTCTCTCTCTCTACCAGTTAGATGAGGAGTAGAGGTCTCTCTCTCTCTCTACCAGTTAGATGAGGAGTAGAGGTCCTCTCTCTCTCTCTCTACCAGTTAGATGAGGAGTAGAGGTCTCTCTCTCTCTCTCTACCAGTTAGATGAGGAGTAGAGGTCTCTCTCTCTCTACCAGTTAGATGAGGAGTAGAGGTCTCTCTCTCTCTCTACCAGTTAGATGAGGAGTAGAGGTCTCTCTCTCTCTCTCTACCAGTTAGATGAGGAGTAGAGGTCTCTCTCTCTCTCTACCAGTTAGATGAGGAGTAGAGGTCTCTCTCTCTCTACCAGTTAGATGAGGAGTAGAGGTCTCTCTCTCTCTCTCTACCAGTTAGATGAGGAGTAGAGGTCTCTCTCTCTCTCTCTCTACCAGTTAGATGAGGAGTAGAGGTCTCTCTCTCTCTCTCTACCAGTTAGATGAGGAGTAGAGGTCTCTCTCTCTCTACCAGTTAGATGAGGAGTAGAGGTCTCTCTCTCTCTACCAGTTAGATGAGGAGTAGAGGTCTCTCTCTCTCTCTACCAGTTAGATGAGGAGTAGAGGTCTCTCTCTCTCTACCAGTTAGATGAGGAGTAGAGGTCTCTCTCTCTCTCTACCAGTTAGATGAGGAGTAGAGGTCTCTCTCTCTCTCTACCAGTTAGATGAGGAGTAGAGGTCTCTCTCTCTCTCTCTCTCTACCAGTTAGATGAGGAGTAGAGGTCTCTCTCTCTCTCTCTCTACCAGTTAGATGAGGAGTAGAGGTCTCTCTCTCTCTCTCTCTCTACCAGTTAGATGAGGAGTAGAGGTCTCTCTCTCTCTACCAGTTAGATGAGGAGTAGAGGTCTCTCTCTCTCTCTCTACCAGTTAGATGAGGAGTAGAGGTCTCTCTCTCTCTCTACCAGTTAGATGAGGAGTAGAGGTCTCTCTCTCTCTCTCTCTCTCTCTCTCTACCAGTTAGATGAGGAGTAGAGGTCTCTCTCTCTCTCTACCAGTTAGATGAGGAGTAGAGGTCTCTCTCTCTCTCTCTCTACCAGTTAGATGAGGAGTAGAGGTCTCTCTCTCTCTCTACCAGTTAGATGAGGAGTAGAGGTCTCTCTCTCTCTCTCTACCAGTTAGATGAGGAGTAGAGGTCTCTCTCTCTCTCTCTACCAGTTAGATGAGGAGTAGAGGTCTCTCTCTCTCTCTCTACCAGTTAGATGAGGAGTAGAGGTCTCTCTCTCTCTCTACCAGTTAGATGAGGAGTAGAGGTCTCTCTCTCTACCAGTTAGATGAGGAGTAGAGGTCTCTCTCTCTCTCTCTACCAGTTAGATGAGGAGTAGAGGTCTCTCTCTCTCTCTACCAGTTAGATGAGGAGTAGAGGTCTCTCTCTCTCTCTCACCAGTTAGATGAGGAGTAGAGGTCTCTCTCTCTCTCTCTACCAGTTAGATGAGGAGTAGAGGTCTCTCTCTCTCTCTCTACCAGTTAGATGAGGAGTAGAGGTCTCTCTCTCTCTCTCTACCAGTTAGATGAGGAGTAGAGGTCTCTCTCTCTCTCTCTACCAGTTAGATGAGGAGTAGAGGTCTCTCTCTCTCTCTCTCTACCAGTTAGATGAGGAGTAGAGGTCTCTCTCTCTCTCTCTACCAGTTAGATGAGGAGTAGAGGTCTCTCTCTCTCTCTACCAGTTAGATGAGGAGTAGAGGTCTCTCTCTCTCTCTACCAGTTAGATGAGGAGTAGAGGTCTCTCTCTCTCTCTACCAGCTAGATGAGGAGTAGAGGTCTCTCTCTCTCTCTACCAGTTAGATGAGGAGTAGAGGTCTCTCTCTCTCTCTCTACCAGTTAGATGAGGAGTAGAGGTCTCTCTCTCTCTCTCTACCAGTTAGATGAGGAGTAGAGGTCTCTCTCTCTCTCTACCAGTTAGATGAGGAGTAGAGGTCTCTCTCTCTCTCTACCAGTTAGATGAGGAGTAGAGGTCTCTCTCTCTCTCTCTACCAGTTAGATGAGGAGTAGAGGTCTCTCTCTCTCTCTCTACCAGTTAGATGAGGAGTAGAGGTCTCTCTCTCTCTCTCTACCAGTTAGATGAGGAGTAGAGGTCTCTCTCTCTCTCTACCAGTTAGATGAGGAGTAGAGGTCTCTCTCTCTCTCTACCAGTTAGATGAGGAGTAGAGGTCTCTCTCTCTCTCTCTACCAGTTAGATGAGGAGTAGAGGTCTCTCTCTCTCTCTCTACCAGTTAGATGAGGAGTAGAGGTCTCTCTCTCTCTCTCTACCAGTTAGATGAGGAGTAGAGGTCTCTCTCTCTCTACCAGTTAGATGAGGAGTAGAGGTCTCTCTCTCTCTCTACCAGTTAGATGAGGAGTAGAGGTCTCTCTCTCTCTCTACCAGTTAGATGAGGAGTAGAGGTCTCTCTCTCTCTCTCTACCAGTTAGATGAGGAGTAGAGGTCTCTCTCTCTCTCTCTACCAGTTAGATGAGGAGTAGAGGTCTCTCTCTCTCTACCAGTTAGATGAGGAGTAGAGGTCTCTCTCTCTCTACCAGTTAGATGAGGAGTAGAGGTCTCTCTCTCTCTACCAGTTAGATGAGGAGTAGAGGTCTCTCTCTCTCTCTACCAGTTAGATGAGGAGTAGAGGTCTCTCTCTCTCTCTCTCTACCAGTTAGATGAGGAGTAGAGGTCTCTCTCTCTCTCTCTACCAGTTAGATGAGGAGTAGAGGTCTCTCTCTCTCTCTACCAGTTAGATGAGGAGTAGAGGTATCTCTCTCTCTCTACCAGTTAGATGAGGAGTAGAGGTCTCTCTCTCTCTCTACCAGTTAGATGAGGAGTAGAGGTCTCTCTCTCTCTACCAGTTAGATGAGGAGTAGAGGTCTCTCTCTCTCTCTCTACCAGTTAGATGAGGAGTAGAGGTCTCTCTCTCTCTCTCTACCAGTTAGATGAGGAGTAGAGGTCTCTCTCTCTCTACCAGTTAGATGAGGAGTAGAGGTCTCTCTCTCTCTCTACCAGTTAGATGAGGAGTAGAGGTCTCTCTCTCTCTCTACCAGTTAGATGAGGAGTAGAGGTCTCTCTCTCTCTCTACCAGTTAGATGAGGAGTAGAGGTCTCTCTCTCTCTCTCTACCAGTTAGATGAGGAGTAGAGGTCTCTCTCTCTCTCTACCAGTTAGATGAGGAGTAGAGGTCTCTCTCTCTCTACCAGTTAGATGAGGAGTAGAGGTCTCTCTCTCTCTCTCTCTCTACCAGTTAGATGAGGAGTAGAGGTCTCTCTCTCTCTCTACCAGTTAGATGAGGAGTAGAGGTCTCTCTCTCTCTCTCTACCAGTTAGATGAGGAGTAGAGGTCTCTCTCTCTCTCTACCAGTTAGATGAGGAGTAGAGGTCTCTCTCTCTCTCTCTACCAGTTAGATGAGGAGTAGAGGTCTCTCTCTCTCTACCAGTTAGATGAGGAGTAGAGGTCTCTCTCTCTCTCTACCAGTTAGATGAGGAGTAGAGGTCTCTCTCTCTCTCTCTCTACCAGTTAGATGAGGAGTAGAGGTCTCTCTCTCTCTCTCTCTCTACCAGTTAGATGAGGAGTAGAGGTCTCTCTCTCTCTCTCTCTGTGCTCAGTGACGCAGCCGAAAGCAGGAAGAAGAAGAAGAAGAATCTTTTGGTTCAAAACACTCAAGTGCTACCGAGGTGTCCCTGAGCAAGGCACTGCTCCCCGGGCGCTGTTCAAAATGGCTGCCTCACCTGCAAGCCCTCACCTGTAAACCCTCACCTGCAAGCCCTCACCTGTAAACCCTCACCTGTAAACCCTCACCTGTAGACCCTCACCTGTAGACCCTCACCTGTAAACCCTCACCTGTAGACCCTCACCTGTAAACCCTCACCTGTAGACCCTCACCTGTAAACCCTCACCTGTAGACCCTCACCTGTAAACCCTCACCTGTAGACCCTCACCTGTAGACCCTCACCTGTAAACCCTCACCTGTAAACCCTCACCTGTAGACCCTCACCTGTAAACCCTCACCTGTAAACCCTCACCTGTAGACCCTCACCTGTAGACCCTCACCTGTAAACCCTCACCTGTAAACCCTCACCTGTAGACCCTCACCTGTAGACCCTCACCTGTAGACCCTCACCTGTAAACCCTCACCTGTAAACCCTCACCTGTAGACCCTCACCTGTAAACCCTCACCTGTAGACCCTCACCTGTAAACCCTCACCTGTAGACCCTCACCTGTAAACCCTCACCTGTAGACCCTCACCTGTAAACCCTCACCTGTAAACCCTCACCTGTAAACCCTCACCTGTAAACCCTCACCTGTAGACCCTCACCTGTAAACCCTCACCTGTAGACCCTCACCTGTAAACCCTCACCTGTAGACCCTCACCTGTAAACCCTCACCTGTAGACCCTCACCTGTAAACCCTCACCTGTAGACCCTCACCTGTAAACCCTCACCTGTAGACCCTCACCTGTAAACCCTCACCTGTAAACCCTCACCTGTAAACCCTCACCTGTAAACCCTCACCTGTAGACCCTCACCTGTAAACCCTCACCTGTAGATCCTCACCTGTAGACCCTCACCTGTAGACCCTCACCTGTAGACCCTCACCTGTAAACCCTCACCTGCAGACCCTCACCTGTAAACCCTCACCTGCAAGCCCTCACCTGTAGACCCTCACCTGTAAACCCTCACCTGTAGATCCTCACCTGTAGACCCTCACCTGTAGACCCTCACCTGTAGACCCTCACCTGTAAACCCTCACCTGCAGACCCTCACCTGTAGACCCTCACCTGTAGACCCTCACCTGTAAACCCTCACCTGTAGACCCTCACCTGTAAACCCTCACCTGCAAGCCCTCACCTGTAAACCCTCACCTGTAAACCCTCACCTGTAGACCCTCACCTGTAAACCCTCACCTGTAGACCCTCACCTGTAGACCCTGACCTGTAGACCCTCACCTGTAAACCCTCACCTGTAGACCCTCACCTGTAAACCCTCACCTGTAGACCCTCACCTGTAAACCCTCACCTGCAAGCCCTCACCTGTAAACCCTCACCTGTAAACCCTCACCTGTAAACCCTCACCTGCAGACCCTCACCTGTAAACCCTCACCTGTAGACCCTCACCTGTAAACCCTCACCTGCAACCCTCACCTGTAAACCCTCACCTGTAAACCCTCACCTGTAGACCCTCACCTGCAGACCCTCACCTGCAAGCCCTCACCTGTAAACCCTCACCTGTAAACCCTCACCTGTAAACCCTCACCTGCAAGCCCTCACCTGTAAACCCTCACCTGTAAACCCTCACCTGTAGACCCTCACCTGTAAACCCTCACCTGTAAACCCTCACCTGTAAACCCTCACCTGTAAACCCTCACCTGTAGACCCTCACCTGTAGACCCTCAGCTGTAAACCCTCACCTGTAAACCCTCACCTGTAGACCCTCACCTGTAGACCCTCACCTGTAAACCCTGACCTGCAGACCCTCACCTGCAGACCCTGACCTGTAAACCCTCACCTGTAGACCCTCACCTGTAAACCCTCACCTGCAGACCCTCACCTGTAGACCCTGACCTTGATCTTCCCCCTGTACTCCGTACCTGGACCCGCCTGTCACCTGCAGACGTGGCTGACGTCGCTGCCGCAGCTCCGCAGCCTCAGCGTTCACGGTGGGTCAGGAAGGGGTTTTCCCTGTAGAGGAGGGGGGTCGTGGTCTGGGGGGAAGATCCGTGTTGAGCCTCAGGTGTCACGCAGGTGGAGGTGAGCACGAGCAGCTGGGAGTCAGACCAGAGGAACACTGAGCGATCGTTTTTGACCTGACTCTCAAACCGCTGACACACCGTGATGTCATCATGTTTCACCTGTCTGTCCAATAGGAGGCCATCCTCTGGCGATGTACGCTGACTTCCTGCCGTCGTCCCTCCTCGAGATGACGCTGTGTGTGGACATGCAGCCTGAAGACCTGCAGGTGGTCTCTGTCAGAGCCCCTCACCTGGATCCCCTCACCTGGAGCCCTGGAGCTCCTCCTCCAGCCTGATGAGGCTCCTCCCACAGCTGTTCCCTCACCTGGAGCTCCTCCTCTAGCCTGGTGAGGCTCCTCCCACAGCTGTTCCCTCACCTGGAGCTCCTCCTCTAGCCTGGTGAGGCTCCTCCCACAGCTGTTCCCTCACCTGGAGCTCCTCCTCTAGCCTGGTGAGGCTCCTCCCACAGCTGTTCCCTCACCTGGAGCTCCTCCTCTAGCCTGGTGAGGCTCCTCCCACAGCTGTTCCGGTTGAACAAGCTAACGTGCTAACCGTGCTAACCTGCGGTGTGTTTCAGACACCAGCACCTGTCCGATGATGACTTCCTGTGCGTGCAGCAGCTGCAGCGCCTTCACACTCTGGAGGTTCTGGACTCGTTCCACAGACCCAACCCGATGGACACCAGCTGGGTCGTGAACCAGCCCAGTCCTCGTCTGATACAGATTATCTCTGTGCTGCAGAACCTGACCAATCACAGAGTCCACGTCATCACCAGCTCACACAGAGACCCGCTGTCCTGCCACTGAGTCTGACCAATCAGAGAGAGTCTGACCAATCAGAGAGTCTGACCAATCAGAGAGAGTCTGACCAATCAGAGAGAGAGTCTGACCAATCAGAGAGGGAGTCTGACCAATCAGAGACTCTGACCAATCAGAGAGAGAGTCTGACCAATCAGAGAGTCTGACCAATCAGAGAGAGTCTGACCAATCAGAGAGTCTGACCAATCAGAGAGAGTCTGACCAATCAGAGAGAGAGTCTGACCAATCAGAGAGAGAGTCTGACCAATCAGAGACTCTGACCAATCAGAGAGAGAGTCTGACCAATCAGAGAGTCTGACCAATCAGAGAGAGTCTGACCAATCAGAGACTCTGACCAATCAGAGAGAGTCTGACCAATCAGAGAGTCTGACCAATCAGAGACTCTGACCAATCAGAGAGAGTCTGACCAATCAGAGAGTCTGACCAATCAGAGAGAGTCTGACCAATCAGAGACTCTGACCAATCAGAGAGAGAGTCTGACCAATCAGAGAGAGTCTGACCAATCAGAGACTCTGACCAATCAGAGAGAGTCTGACCAATCAGAGAGTCTGACCAATCAGAGTCTGATCAGCCTTATTACCTTCATTTCTCTAATGCTGGATATTTATTAGATATATTTTATAATAATTATTTTGTGTAACCCTTAGCTTTGTGGTGGAAAGGATGTTTGTGCTAAAAGTACTGTGATTACACGGCACCACGTGGTGATGTCACTGCGCCTTCAGACCCCACGTGGGCAATGTGTAGACTGTGATGATAAGAGCTTACAGACCGGACCGCTGTGAGGACCAGTCACCACCGGAGAGCCACCGAGGCCTGATCCCAGAGCAGGCGGGCCCAACACGTGGAGCGCAGAGGGCCATCCTTACCACGGCCTCTGCCTCCTGATTGAGGTACAGGTGAGCCACTCTGATTGGGCCACACGGGGTCATGCAAAAGTGGAGTGCACAAACTATTTTGTGTGTGTGTATACGCTTCCGGTGCTTTCTTAAACAACCAGCTGTAGGCTGTCCATGGTTGCTATAGAGATGGGGGGGGTCGTTACAGCACCCATTCACTGAGACCAGGGGTGGGGAACCTCCGGCCTGTATACGGTGCAAGTATGCCCACCCCTGACTTAGACGGTGAGGGGGGCTAGACCCACGTGGCGCAACAGGCACACTGTAGACACTAATTAGAAGTACAGACGAATCAGCTGCGAGGTGGGACTGTGCCCACCTGCCCCTAATGACCAGTCGCCACTGGGTTCTCACCAGGAGCAGTAGCGCCCCCTACCGAGGCGTCAAAAGTTGAACATTGCTCAACTTTTGCAGCGAGCCACGCCAGCTACGCTCCACGTCGCTTCCCACGATGCATTTCGGCTAAAAATGACGCTTCCCCATTCACTTTGAATGGGGAAGCGTCAACGCACGCCGCTGTGTGGACGGGCCGTAACCCACCTCCCTGAACACGGGTCGACTAAACCCACCTCCCCTGAACACGGGTCGACTAAACCCACCTCCCCTGAACACGGGTCGACTAAACCCACCTCCCTGAACACGGGTCGACTAAACCCACCTCCCCTGAACACGGGTCGACTAAACCCACCTCCCTGAACACGGGTCGACTAAACCCACCTCCCTGAACACGGGTCGACTAAACCCACCTCCCTGAACACGGGTCGACTAAACCCACCTCCCTGAACACGGGTCGACTAAACCCACCTCCCCTGAACACGGGTCGACTAAACCCACCTCCCCTGAACACGGGTCGACTAAACCCACCTCCCTGAACACGGGTCGACTAAACCCACCTCCCCTGAACACGGGTCGACTAAACCCACCTCCCCTGAACACGGGTCGACTAAACCCACCTCCCTGAACACGGGTCGACTAAACCCACCTCCCTGAACACGGGTCGACTAAACCCACCTCCCCTGAACACGGGTCGACTAAACCCACCTCCCCTGAACACGGGTCGACTAAACCCACCTCCCTGAACACGGGTCGACTAAACCCACCTCCCCTGAACACGGGTCGACTAAACCCACCTCCCCTGAACACGGGTCGACTAAACCCACCTCCCTGAACACGGGTCGACTAAACCCACCTCCCTGAACACGGGTCGACTAAACCCACCTCCCTGAACACGGGTCGACTAAACCCACCTCCCTGAACACGGGTCGACTAAACCCACCTCCCTGAACACGGGTCGACTAAACCCACCTCCCTGAACACGGGTCGACTAAACCCACCTCCCTGAACACGGGTCGACTAAACCCACCTCCCTGAACACGGGTCGACTAAACCCACCTCCCCTGAACACGGGTCGACTAAACCCACCTCCCTGAACACGGGTCGACTAAACCCACCTCCCTGAACACGGGTCGACTAAACCCACCTCCCTGAACACGGGTCGACTAAACCCACCTCCCCTGAACACGGGTCGACTAAACCCACCTCCCTGAACACGGGTCGACTAAACCCACCTCCCTGAACACGGGTCGACTAAACCCACCTCCCTGAACACGGGTCGACTAAACCCACCTCCCTGAACACGGGTCGACTAAACCCACCTCCCTGAACACGGGTCGACTAAACCCACCTCCCTGAACACGGGTCGACTAAACCCACCTCCTGTTCTGTTTGTCTGTACCTGACTTTGACCGTCCGCTCACTGTTATCGATCATCGTGGAGAGAGGCAGACGTGTTGTTTTGTATTATTGCAGCTATCGGATGCAAGCAGTCAGTGTAGCTTCGGTTGCTATGCCAACATCACCGTTTGATACCAGAGGAACTTTCATAACAGCGTTGTGATACCAAACAGCGTCAATTCAGACTGACACACATTCACTCAGGCTAAGGGGAGCTGGGGATACGCATCAGCTGCTCGTGTGAGTCGGACCGTGAATACTTTAGAGCGGCCGCTGCAGTGCGAGCTAACCGGGAGCTAACCGGAGAATACACTCCATGGAAGGGCAGCCAGCGCTGCAGCGGTCGGTACGTGCTGCAGAAACACGTGAATAAACACTGACCCACGGCGCTCTGGAGCAAAGCATCAGGCTGGAGAAGTCGTTATTCAATTTATTCTGGCTTCGTGTGATTAAAAGCAACACGAGCATCGACCCGACGCAGTTCCCCGTTGTGGTTGTGAGCTGCCGTTGGGGAGCAAATCAGCGATGTAAAGGGTGACGCCATGACGCAGCTCTGGGGCGCCAGTGGGCGGTGTGAACAGAGCGGGAGCTGAGAAGGGAAATAGAGGTGGACCTCAACTGAACACACCCGTTTGCTGGCTCACCACATCACCAGGACTGAATAACGTCTGTATAAGAAGCAGCCCGATGACACGTGGGACAGGCTCACCAGGTGGACCACATCGTTTATTAAGCAGGAAGGACTCCCTCGAGCCGCAGCAGGGCGGCCCCTCGCTAAGTCAGAGGAGGGGCCGCAGACTGGCTTCACCCATGACTGCTTTAATGTACATTCACGTCCGAGACCCCTCCCCGGTCCTCACAGCGCCGACTCGCATTGATCTGAACACTCGGGATGCACCGGTTACAGAAAACAGAAACCTTTATTTTGAAATCACAGCCAGCTTCCTGTCCAGGTATTTACAGATGAAGACAATAAAATGTATAAAAAAACAAAAAAGCGTCCTCCTTTCTTTCTGCATTCATGCAGTCCATTATAAAACTCCCAGAATGCTTTGCACTCAGACAGGTGACAGCGGGCGCTCCTCGCCGTCACTCCGACGTCTCGTCATCTTTCTGTTTCTTCTTCTTCTTCTTCTTCTTGGCGCTGTCCACAACCTGGAGGACAGAGGACGCGTTAAGGACCTGTCCACAGTTTAGAGTCAGCGCATCACTTCCTGTCTGTAACCTCACCTCTGGCTCCGCCTCCACTGGCTCCGCCTCCACTGGCTCCGCCGCCTCCTCCAGTTTTGCCTTCTTCTCTTTCTTCTTCTTCTTCTTCTTCACTTCCTCTGCAGACGGCGTGCAGGGAGCGCTCGCTGCTTCCCCGTCGCTGTCGGCCTCTCTCTTCCTCTGCGGAAAGGTCAAAGGTCAGATAACCATCACATACACAGGAAAGAACCGTCAGTGGTGGGTCTGGGTCTCACCTTAGTGGGCGCGTCCCCCGTCTCCTTGGAGGCGCTGCAAACAACAACAACAACAATGTAAAGACTTAAAATCTGAGGATCAGAGTCAGGGCAGAGGACGACGTCAGCTAACGGAGAGATTGTGCAGCACCTGTAGCCCCTCCCCACCGGCACCTGTAGCCCCTCCCCATCGGCACCTGTAGCCCCTCCCCATCGGCACCTGTAGCCCCTCCCCATCGGCACCTGTACCTCCCCACCGGCACCTGTAGCCCCACCCCATCAGCACCTGTAGCCCCTCCCCCTCAGCACCTGTAGCCCCTCCCCCTCAGCACCTGTAGCCCCTCCCCACCAGTAGCCCCTCCCCCTCAGCACCTGTAGCCCCTCAGCACCTGTAGCCCCTCAGCACCTGTAGCCCCTCAGCACCTGTAGCCCCTCAGCACCTGTAGCCCCTCAGCACCTGTAGCCCCTCAGCACCTGTAGCCCCTCAGCACCTGTAGCCCCTCAGCACCTGTAGCCCCTCAGCACCTGTAGCCCCTCAGCACCTGTAGCCCCTCAGCACCTGTAGCCCCTCCCCCTCAGCACCTGTAGCCCCTCCCCCTCAGTACCTGTAGTCCGTGTATCCCTCCTTCCAGGCGGGGGGCGTGCTGCCGTTGGCTTTCCCGTGTTTGTCGAGCAGTCCTTTCTGGATCATCATCTTCTTCTGACTCGCCTGATCAGGGAAAGAATAACTTTATGAACAACACAGGTGACTGTATGAACAACACAGGTGACTGTATGAACAACACAGGTGACTGTATGAACAACACAGGTGACTGTATGAACAACACAGGTGACTGTATGAACAACACAGGTGACTGTATGAACAACACAGGTGACTGTATGAACAACACAGGTGACTGTATGAACAACACAGGTGACTGTATGAACAACACAGGTGACTGTATGAACAACACAGGTGACTGTATGAACAACACAGGTGACTGTATGAACAACACAGGTGACTGTATGAACAACACAGGTGACTGTATGAACAACACAGGTGACTGTATGAACACAGAACAGGTACAGAGGAAACGTACCTTGGGGCCCAGCCCCCACTTGCGGGGGTAGGTGTCTCTCTCCATGATGACCCTCTTGATCTTAGCGACCACGCCGTGGTCACAGGTGGAGATCACCGCCGTGGTCATCAGAGCCACGCCTGCAAACAGACAGCGTTATTACGATACACCTGGGCAGGTGAGGCAAGTCCTCGTTAACGAGCAGGTGAGGCAAGTCCTCGTTAACGAGCAGGAGAGGAAAGTCCTCGTTAACGAGCAGGTGAGGCAAGTCCTCGTTAACGAGCAGGTGAGGCAAGTCCTCGTTAACGAGCAGGAGAGGAAAGTCCTCGTTAACGAGCAGGTGAGGCAAGTCCTCGTTAACGAGCAGGTGAGGCAAGTCGTCCTCGTTAACGAGCAGGTGAGGAAAGTCGTCCTCGTTAACGAGCAGGTGAGGAAAGTCGTCCTCGTTAACGAGCAGGTGAGGAAAGTCGTCCTCGTTAACGAGCAGGTGAGGAAAGTCCTCGTTAACGAGCAGGTGAGGAAAGTCGTCCTCGTTAACGAGCAGGTGAGGAAAGTCGTCCTCGTTAACGAGCAGGTGAGGAAAGTCGTCCTCGTTAACGAGCAGGTGAGGAAAGTCGTCCTCGTTAACGAGCAGGTGAGGAAAGTCCTCGTTAACGAGCAGCCATCAGACTAGGGTGATAGATGAGAGGTCCTCACGGCCCAGAGGCTGCGGCATCTATATGTCATCATGTGGCACACACACACAGAGAGAGAGATACACACACACACACACACACGGAGAGAGACACACACACACAGAGAGAGAGACACACACACAGAGAGAGAGAGAGACACACACACAGAGAGAGAGACACACACACACACAGAGAGAGAGAGACACACACACAGAGAGAGACACACACACACACAGAGAGAGAGACACACACACACACACAGAGAGAGAGACACACACACACACAGAGAGAGAGACACACACAGAGAGAGACACACACCTGTGCAGATGGCCTCCCCCTTGGTGGTGATGACCACGATGTCCTGGTTCATCTCGATGCCGTCCTCGTACCTGAGCACACCTGGCAGCATGATCTTGGCTCCGTAGCAGATGGCGTTCACCTGCAGTCACATGACCAAAGACCCCAGCCTCAATAAACCCGCCTGACACCGACGAGGTGTGTGTGTCCTCAGCGCTACATCACCAGCCTGTAGGACAGCGTGTGTGTGTCCTCAGCGCTTCATCACCAGCCTGTAGGACAGTGTGTGTGTGTCCTCAGCGCTTCATCACCAGCCTGTAGGACAGTGTGTGTGTGTGTGTGTCCTCAGCGCTACATCACCAGCCTGTAGGACAGTGTGTGTCCTCAGCGCTACATCACCAGCCTGTAGGACAGTGTGTGTGTCCTCAGCGCGCTGTCCTTCATCACCAGCCTCTTGTAGGACAGTGTGTGTGTGTGTGTGTGTGTGTGTGTGTGTGTGTGTCCTCACCGCGCTGTCCTTCATCACCAGCCTCGTGTAGGACAGTGTGTGTGTGTGTGTGTGTGTGTCCTCACCGCGCTGTCCTTCATCACCAGCCTCTTGTAGGACACCAGCAGCTTCTCCAGGGGGAAGATGACTCTCCTCAGGTACGCCTCGTCTTTGTTGTGGTCGAACTGCCACTGAGCGTCCAGGACATCGTGCATCGTCACCAGGTGATCCTACAGGGGGCAGTACAGTGAGGGGGGGCAGTACAGTGTGAGGGGGCAGTACAGTGTGAGGGGGGGGCAGTACAGTGTGAGGGGGGGGCAGTACAGTGAGGGGGGGGGCAGTACAGTGTGAGGGGGGGGTAGTACAGTGTGGGGATGTCAGCAGTGAGGGGGGGCAGTACAGTGTGAGGGGGGGGTAGTACAGTGTGGGGATGTCAGCAGTGAGGGGGGGCAGTACAGTGTGAGGGGGGGGCAGGACAGTGTGGGGATGTCAGCAGTGAGGGGGGGCACGGCGTGTCGTTGATATAACACGGACGCAGATCACGCTCTCTGCTGTTTCTGTTCCAGAGATGAATTATCAGAGCTGCACACACAGCAGCTCTGAACTCAACACTCTGGGGGGGGTAACAGGAAGTGGGGGGGGTAACAGGAAGTGTGGGGGGGGTAACAGGAAGTGGGCTGACCTTCTCTCCCAGGACTCCAGAGCGGACCCTCCTCAGCTCCTGCATCTGCCCTCCGACCCCCAGCATCAGGCCGAGGTGAACGCAGAGGGTCCGGATGTAGGTTCCTGCCTCACAGCTGACCCAGAAGATACCTGTGTTAGTCATCTTCTCGTCTCCCCCAGTCTCCCCCGTTCGGTCACCATGACTACTGATCTCTCACCCAGCCTCCTTTCGGGGTCGTACTCGATCAGCTTGCTCTCGTACACCGTCCTGACTCTCAGCTGCCGCTTCACGGCCGCGATGAGAGGCGGCCTCTGGAACAGAGCTCCGGTCAGAGACTCCAGGCCCTGGGGAGAGGAGGGTTAGTCACATGACAGCACACCACAGGCAGCCAATCAGAGCGCTCCACATCCACCGACTACATGTTCTCTATAGACACTGTGAGGTCTCACCCGGGCCAGCGTGTGCTCGCTCTCGATGGCATTGTGCAGCCGAACGATTCCCACATACTCTTTCCCTGCAACACACAGAGGGAGTAGTGAGGGGGGGGCCGCTGCTTTACTGTGGCCGGGCGTTAACCACTATACACACACACACACACACACACACCATCCCGACTGTCTACCTGCGCTCTGCTGAGACTTGACCAACCGGGTGGCTCGGTCCACGCAGACGATCAGACAGCCCGTCACTTTGGGGTCGAGCGTGCCGCTGTGCCCCGTCTTCTCCACTCGGAGAATCCTCCGGATCCACGCCACCACCTCGTGGGACGACGGGTTCGCCGGCTTGTCCAGGTTGATGAAGCCCGTCCTGTTGGGGCGTTAGCATGTTAGCCTCAGGGACAGTTTCATCCAACAGACTACCGAGCACCTGAACTCCATCTCGACTATTCATACATCATATTCCATCAGTGTGCCCCCTGTGTTCATGCTGCTGCTGGAGGGCTCCAGGTGCGGTTAGCTTAGCTTGAGGTTAGCTGTTTAGCTTAGCATGAGGTTAGCTTAGCTTGAGGTTAGCTTAGCTTGAGGTTAGCTGTTTAGCTTAGCATGAGGTTAGCTTAGCTTGAGGTTAGCTTAGCTTGAGGTTAGCTGGTTAGCTTAGCATGAGGTTAGCTTAGCTTGAGGTTAGCTTAGCTTGAGGTTAGCTGGTTAGCTTAGCTTGTTAGCTTAATAATAATACATTTCCTTTCGAAGCGCTTTCCCAGGTGCTCAACGGCGCTTTCCAGTGGTGGTAGAACAACATTTAAAAGTTATTAAAGCAGCATTACCTGACATAGTCCTGGATGTTCCTCTTCAGAGGGTTGCTGCCGTTGGGCAGCGGCGTGTAGTGAGCGGTGCGGATGTTCAGCTTATCGAAGTTCTGCAGGAGACACGCAGAGGTTAGAAAGAGCTGAGCTATTATTCAGGATCTCAGGCCCACACCAGAAGCTCCATGCTGTGATTCAGGATCTCAGGCCCACACCAGAAGCTATTATTCAGGATCTCAGGCCCACACCAGAAGCCTATTATTCAGGATCTCAGGCCTACACCAGAAGCCCCCCCCCTATTATTCAGGATCTCAGGCCCACACCAGAAGCCCCCCGCCTATTATTCAGGATCTCAGGCCCACACCAGAAGCCCCCCCCCCTATTATTCAGGATCTCAGGCCCACACCAGAAGCCCCCCCCCTATTATTCAGGATCTCAGGCCCACACCAGAAGCCCCCCCCCTATTATTCAGGATCTCAGGCCCACACCAGAAGCCCCCCCCCCTATTATTCAGGATCTCAGGCCCACACCAGAAGCCCCCCCCCTATTATTCAGGATCTCAGGCCCACACCAGAAGCCGCCCCCCCCTATTATTCAGGATCTCAGGCCCACACCAGAAGCCCCCCCCCCATTATTCAGGATCTCAGGCCCACACCAGAAGCCCCCCCCCATTATTCAGGATCTCAGGCCCACACCAGAAGCCCCCCCCCATGCTGTTATTGAGTCTCAGCTGTGATCAGCGCAGTCAAATCGTCTTCGCGGCGCTCGAGTCGAGTCGTCTCTCCTCGTGGATCCGGGTCGACCCGGCAGAACGCCGAGTCGAGGACATCACCGCGAGGAGAGGCCCCGCCCCCAGAACGAGGGCGAGGGGGTGACTGCGACAAGATGGCCGCTCAGCGAATGGATAAACAGCTTCATCATTTCACAGATCTGAGCTCCAGGCCTACGCTCCGCTCCCCGAACTACACACTGCACACTGCCGGAACTACACACACTACACACTACCGAACTACACACTACTACCCGAACTACACACTGCACGTACTACACACTGCCCGAACTACACACTGCCGAACTACACACACAACACACTACCGAACTACACACTGCACGTACTACACACTACCGAACTACACACTGCCCGAACTACACACTGCCCGTACTACACACTACCGAACTACAC
This sequence comes from Champsocephalus esox, assembly GCA_036324585.1. Taxonomy (NCBI): domain Eukaryota; kingdom Metazoa; phylum Chordata; class Actinopteri; order Perciformes; family Channichthyidae; genus Champsocephalus; species Champsocephalus esox. The sequence continues at coordinate 40,007,745 of CM070494.1, forward strand.
ACTACCGAACTACACACTACCGAACTACACACTGCCCGAACTACACACTGCCCGTACTACACACTACCGAACTACACACTACCGAACTACACACCACCCGAACTACAAACAGTCCGAACTACAAACAGTCCAAACTACGCGACTCCCCGTTGATCACACGACCCCCCGTTGCACCCCCCGTTGACCCGCCCCCCCCCCTCACCCGACCCCCCGTTGACTCCCCCCCCTCACCTTGAGCAGCAGAGGCCACTGAGACGTGTCCAGAGTCGCAGCTTTGGACTCCGGCCGAATGAAGAAGTCTCCGCTCTGCTGGATCTCCTGAGGAACACATCAACTCGCTCATCAGCCATCGTGACACAAAGCACCTGATGAAACACGCTGGGTTCACGTGACGAACCGGGAACTCACCCCGACATCCTCCACGACCCCTCTCTTCGTCTTCTTCATCTTCACCGATGATGCTGAAAAACAAATCACATTTAAGGGTTTGATCTGGTTCACTCCACATACCCTCGGGTACTAAGGGTTTGATCTGGTTCACTCCACATACCCTCGGGTACTAAGGGTTTGATCTGGTTCACTCCACATACCCTCAGGTACTAAGGGTTTGATCTGGTTCACCCCACATACCCTCAGGTACTAAGGGTTTGATCTGGTTCACTCCACATACCCTCGGGTACTAAGGGTTTGATCTGGTTCACTCCACATACCCTCGGGTACTAAGGGTTTGATCTGGTTCACCCCACATACCCTCGGGTACTAAGGGTTTGATCTGGTTCACTCCACATACCCTCGGGTACTAAGGGTTTGATCTGGTTCACTCCACATACCCTCGGGTACTAAGGGTTTGATCTGGTTCACTCCACATACCCTCGGGTACTGAGGGTATGTGATCTGGTTCACCCCACATACCCTCAGGTACTAAGGGTTTGATCTGGTTCACTCCACATACCCTCGGGTACTAAGGGTTTGATCTGGTTCACTCCACATACCCTCGGGTACTAAGGGTTTGATCTGGTTCACTCCACATACCCTCAGGTACTAAGGGTTTGATCTGGTTCACTCCACATACCCTCGGGTACTAAGGGTTTGATCTGGTTCACTCCACATACCCTCAGGTACTAAGGGTTTGATCTGGTTCACTCCACATACCCTCAGGTACTAAGGGTTTGATCTGGTTCACTCCACATACCCTCAGGTACTAAGGGTTTGATCTGGTTCACCCCACATACCCTCGGGTACTAAGGGTTTGATCTGGTTCACTCCACATACCCTCGGGTACTAAGGGTTTGATCTGGTTCACTCCACATACCCTCGGGTACTAAGGGTTTGATCTGGTTCACTCCACATACCCTCGGGTACTGAGGGTATGTGATCTGGTTCACCCCACATACCCTCAGGTACTAAGGGTTTGATCTGGTTCACTCCACATACCCTCGGGTACTAAGGGTTTGATCTGGTTCACTCCACATACCCTCGGGTACTAAGGGTTTGATCTGGTTCACTCCACATACCCTCAGGTACTAAGGGTTTGATCTGGTTCACCCCACATACCCTCGGGTACTAAGGGTTTGATCTGGTTCACTCCACATACCCTCGGGTACTAAGGGTTTGATCTGGTTCAAGTGGACCCATGTTCCTTTTGTAATCGGATGAATCGTTGGAACATTTACTTCTCGTGTTTCTGAATAGTTGGTCGAATGCGAGAGAGCGGTCGTTGCTTAAATTAACAAACATTCCGGCCTTCAAAATATATCACACTTTATATTATATGGATCATTTGGATTCTCCCACATCTGGTTTGGTGAGTGTAAGCATCATGTACATCGCGGGAGCTGGAGAGGAGCCGTGCCCGAGGACCGTCTGTAACTTGTCTCAGGATTAGCGATATCCCAAATGGTTATTATGTTAAGCTTAATGCCTCAAATGTGTGTGCCTTTATGCTTCTCTCTCCCCCTGGCTCTTATTGGATGTATTTGTTGTTGTGTTATTGTGAATGAATGTCTTGTGCTTATGTTGATAAGTTGATGGAAACACGTGTTCTGACACCGCGTGTGTTAGCATCAGGCGGCTAACACGCAGCTAACAGGCCTGATACAGAGCGCGTGAGCTTCACACCGAGACTCCGGGGAGAACTCGGTTACAGCGGAACACAACAGCAAAGCCCTACGGGTGGACCGGGCTTCCGTTAACAGCTACAATACAGCGGGGTGTCTGGAGCACGTGGTCTCCGTCTCTGCAGCTTCACCGGAGAATACATCAAGATGCTGGGCCACGTTAAACCGCGTATACTATAATGACGCACAGACCCTCGTGTTCCTGCAGGAGAATCTCTGCAGAAACACGAGGGTCTCGCGGAGAGCAGCTCTGGTCCTGGAGCAAACAGGTATATCTGAACAGGTATAATCCACGCGCTAGTAGAGGTATATTATAACAGCTATATTAAAGCCGTGTTATTATACCCGATACATTATAGCTGTAAAACACATCGCTGCTAACGCCCCACGTGGCGTCGCAGACATTACGCTTCTGCAGAGCAAGCCGAGCCTCAGTCTGCCCTCGCGGATAGGTCGCAGTGTGCTCTGAAGACATTCAATCATTCACACATATCAACTTAAAACACTTTAAAACGTTTTCCTCCTTCTCCAAAACGTGCCGCGCACTCACCTTCAGTGTCCGCCATCGTGATCTGAGAGAAAGCTGGCTCCTCCTGTTCCGCCTTCAAACCTCTCTCTTCTTCTGTGGTGCCTCGAAGCAGCTGGCTCCTCCTGTTCCGCCTTCAAACCTCTCTCTTCTTCTGTGGTGCCTCGAAGCAGCTTTCAGCACACTTCCCCTCTGCAGGCCGGGGTCAGAAGTGCTCTCTAAACCCTCTCCACGTCACAGATCACCACGTGGTATCTACAGGGTACACCCTCCTCGCGCAGTGGCACGTGGCAGTGGGTCGACCACCCACACATGGTCACACATAATTCATGATCGTAATAAGCAAGGGTCCTTAGCTAGAAAGTCTAACACTAGTGATGACTGGCTTCTTCTTCGTGTCCTCAGAAATAAATGTCCAGCCCTTATTCGAAAAGCCAAAGCCGATTACTGTCTGAGCTTAACCACTGATTGGTTAATGACCACCTTAAGTTCTGGAGGTCAGGGAATCTTTGATTTCAGACTCTGGTGGTATGGCTCATGCCTTCAGGGCTCACTTCAGAAAGGCTGGTCCCGTGTTTGATGAGCAAAGTCATGACTCTCTAAGTGGTCGTACGCTCAGCCCGAGTCGAGAGATGATTGAGCTGATTTCTCGGTCTCTGAAGTCTTCCAGGGTTTGCACTCAATTGATCCGAAAGAGTCTGACGGCCTCGACCCGTTCTTTTTAAAAACTGCAGCTCAGATTAGAGCACAGCCAGTAACTGATATGTGTAACCTCTCCCGGTCCACTCACACACTGCCTCTGTGTGGAAGCAGCTCTGGTCTCGCCCTCTTGAAAGCTGGTGATCCCACGGAGCTAAATAACTATCGTCCCATCTCAAATCTTTCTGCGTTATCAAAGACTCTTGAGGCCCTAGTTTCTACTCAGCTACCAACACAACATCCTTAACCCTATGCAACCTGGATTCAGATCAAAGCACAGTACTGTGACCGCCGGTCTGAAAGTCTGAGACGATGTTAAGGCTGCTTTGGATAACGATCTGTTTGTGTTGCATTGTGTATTGACCTGGCCAAAGCATGTGACTCTGGATCACCACATTCTGTCTGATGTTATGATGGCGTCTCGTTTCGGTCATAAGGCCATTTGCTGGTTTCAGAGTTATCTAAGCGACCGTACTCAATGCGTCAGGCTGGGTAGTACTGTCTCTGACCCTGTCACCTCGGAGAAGGGAGTTCCACAGGGCTCTATTTTGGGGCCTTTGCTCTTTTTATTACATGTAAACAATATTTGTAATCAGATGCAATGTTCTACCTATCACATGTATGCTGATGACACTATTGTATACTCATGAGCTCCTTCTCTGGATATGGCCGTTTCCAATCTAGAATCTGACTGTATCACGCTGCAGCGTGCACGTCTTGATTCCAAACTACTTTTGAACGGTAAGGAAACCAAAGCAATGCTCTTTGCTCCCAAGTCAGCGTCCTCTTGCCTCTCCATTCACACCCTTGATGGCGTCTCTGTTGAGTTTGTCGATACCTACAAATATCTGGGCTTTGGATTGGACAGTAATCTGAACTTCAAACACCACGTTGAAGTTCTAACAAAGAAATTGAAATTCACTCTTGGCTTCCTTTACAGACTTAAATGTTGTTTTTCAACTTCATCCCGTGAAAGGTTGGTCTCCGGCTCCTTCCTGTCCCAGCTGGACTACGGTGACACCGTCTATAAATGTGCCTGTCCCTCTGTTTGGGCCACACCTGACCCACTCTACCGCTGCACTGCGCTATATATCAGATGCACCCTATAGGACTCACCATTGCACACTGTATAGCCTAACTGCATGGTCCTCACTTAGTGTGCTCAGGAGCAGCCTTGGTTTTTATTAATGTATAAAGCCCTTTTAGGAAAGCTTCCACTGTGCATATGTGCCAGATCTGCTCCAGTTTGTGACTCTCACAACCTCAGATCCAGCGCCTGGATACGGGTCTAGGTGCCTGGATACGGGTCCAGGTGCCTAGATACGGGTCTAGGTGCCTGGATACGGGTCTAGGTGCCTGGATACGGGTCCAGGTGCCTGGATACGGGTCCAGGTGCCTGGATACGGGTCTAGGTGCCTGGATACGGGTCTAGGTGCCCGGATACGGGTCCAGGTGCCTGCTGTGCGGACTGAGGCTGGGAAAAGGAGTCTTTTTCATTCTGGTCCTTGGTCTTGGAACGACCTTCAGTCACGCCTCAACCTGAGGGCACTCGTCTCTACAGCCTGTTTCAGATTGAAGTCGTCTGAGGTCCTGACCTCCAGCTGCTCTTACAGTGATAAGCAGCACCTTTCTTTCTGTCCTGATGTGCTCGATGTGGGGACTGCTTTTCTATCTTTTGTTTTCTTAGTCGTGTTCTCTGTGTTTTATATGTCTGTGTAACGCTGCTGCCTTCTTGGCCAGGTCAGCTTTGCAAATGAGATTCTATCTCAATGCTTTTATCTGGTTAAATAAAGGTTAAATAAAAAATAAACACACAAACATACGGAACCCTCCAGGGCTCCGTATGTTTCTGAATGTGTCTCTCCGTGTGTCTCTCCGTGTGTCTCTCCGTGTGTCTCTCCGTGTCTCTCCGTGTGTCTCTGAAAGGGCTCCGTAGGAACATGTTAACACGGGTTATATAACAGTGTGAGTAGCATGATAGCACAGGTAGCTAGCTGGGTACTGACAGGATGCTTCCCTCGGACCGGTTCTGTTCTTATGATAGATGTCTCTCCGTGTGTCTCTCAGCGTCTCTCTCCGTGTGTCTCTCCATGTGTCTCTCTCCATGTCTCTCTCCGTGTGTCTCTCCGCGTCTCTCTCCGTGTGTCTCTGAATGGGTCTCTCAGTGTGTCTCTCCGTGTCTCTCTCCGTGTGTCTCCCAGTGTGTCTCTCCGTGTGTCTGTGTGTCTCTCCGTGTGTCTCTCCGTGTGTCTCTCCGTGTGTCTCTCCGTGTCTCTCTCCGTGTCTCTCTCCGTGTGTCTCTCCGTGTCTCTCTCCGTGTGTCTCTCCGTGTGTCTCTCCGTGTCTCTCTCCGTGTGTCTCTCCGTGTGTCTCTGAATGTGTCTCTCCGTGTGTCTCTCCGTGTGTCTCTCCGTGTCTCTCTCCGTGTGTCTCTCCGTGTGTCTCTGAATGTGTCTCTCCGTGTCTCTCTCCGTGTCTCTCTCCGTGTGTCTCTCCGTGTCTCTCTCCGTGTGTCTCTCCGTGTGTCTCTCCGTGTCTCTCTCCGTGTGTCTCTCCGTGTGTCTCTGAATGTGTCTCTCCGTGTGTCTCTCCGTGTGTCTCTCCGTGTCTCTCTCCGTGTGTCTCTCCGTGTGTCTCTGAATGTGTCTCTCCGTGTGTCTCTCCGTGTGTCTCTCCGTGTGTCTCTCCGTATGTCTCTCTCCGTGTGTCTCCCCGTGTGTCTCTCCGTGTCTCTCTCCGTGTGTCTCTCCGTGTGTCTCTGAATGTGTCTCTGTGTGTCTCTCCGTGTGTCTCTCCGTGTGTCTCTCAGTGTGTCTCTCCGTGTCTCTCTCCGTATGTCTCTCCGTGTCTCTCCGTGTGTCTCTCTCCGTGTGTCTCTCCGTGTGTCTCTCTCCGTGTGTCTCCCCGTGTGTCTCTCCGTGTCTCTCTCCGTGTGTCTCTCCGTGTGTCTCTGAATGTGTCTCTGTGTGTCTCTCCGTGTGTCTCTCCGTGTCTCTCTCCGTGTGTCTCTCTCCGTGTGTCTCTCCGTGTGTGTCTCTCCGTGTGTCTCCCCGTGTGTCTCCCCGTGTGTCTCTCCGTGTCTCTCTCCGTGTGTCTCTCCGTGTGTCTCTCAGTGTGTCTCTCAGTGTGTCTCTCCGTGTGTCTCTCCGTGTGTCTCTCCGTGTGTCTCTCTCCGTGTGTCTCTCCGTGTGTCTCTCCGTGTGTCTCTCCGTGTGTCTCTCTCCGTGTGTCTCCCCGTGTGTCTCTCCGTGTCTCTCTCCGTGTGTCTCTCTGTGTGTCTCTGAATGTGTCTCTGTGTGTCTCTCCGTGTCTCTCTCTGTGTGTCTCTCCGTGTCTCTCTCCGTGTCTCTCTCCGTGTGTCTCTCCGTGTCTCTCTCCGTGTCTCTCCGTGTGTCTCTCTCCATGTGTCTCCCCGTGTGTCTCTCCGTGTCTCTCTCCGTGTGTCTCTCAGTGTGTCTCTCCGTGTCTCTCTCCGTGTCTCTCTCCGTGTGTCTCTCCGTGTCTCTCTCCGTGTCTCTCCGTGTGTCTCTCTCCGTGTGTCTCTCCGTGTGTTTCCGTGTGTCTCTCTCCGTGTGTCTCTCTCCGTGTCTCTCTCCGTGTGTCTCTCCGTGTGTCTCTGAATGTGTCTCTGAATGTGTCTCTGTGTGTCTCTCCGTGTGTCTCTCCGTCTGTCTCTCCGTCTGTCTCTGCGTGTGTCTCTCCGTGTGTCTCTCCGTGTCTCTCCATGTGTCTCTCTCCGTGTGTCTCCCCGTGTGTCTCTGAATGTGTCTCTGAATGTGTCTCTGTGTGTCTCTCCGTGTGTCTCTCCGTGTGTCTCTCAGTGTGTCTCTCCGTGTCTCTCTCCGTGTCTCTCTCCGTGTGTCTCTCCGTGTCTCTCTCCGTGTGTCTCTACGTGTGTCTCTCCGTGTCTCTCTCCGTGTGTCTCTCCGTGTGTCTCTGAATGTGTCTCTCCGTGTGTCTCTCCGTGTCTCTCTCCGTGTGTCTCTCCGTGTGTCTCTGAATGTGTCTCTCCGTGTGTCTCTCCGTGTGTCTCTCCGTGTGTCTCTGAAAGTGTCTCTGTGTGTCTCTCCGTGTCTCTCTCCGTGTCTCTCTCCGTGTGTCTCTCCGTGTGTCTCTCCGTATGTCTCTCTCCGTGTGTCTTCCCGTGTGTCTCTCCGTGTCTCTCTCCGTGTGTCTCTCCGTGTGTCTCTGAATGTGTCTCTGTGTGTCTCTCCGTGTGTCTCTCCGTGTGTCTCTCAGTGTGTCTCTCCGTGTCTCTCTCCGTATGTCTCTCCGTGTCTCTCCGTGTGTCTCTCTCCGTGTGTCTCTCCATGTGTCTCTCTCCGTGTGTCTCCCCGTGTGTCTCTCCGTGTCTCTCTCCGTGTGTCTCTCCGTGTGTCTCTGAATGTGTCTCTGTGTGTCTCTCCGTGTGTCTCTCTGTGTGTCTCTCAGTGTGTCTCTCCGTGTCTCTCTCCGTGTGTCTCTGAATGTGTCTCTGTGTGTCTCTCCGTGTGTCTCTCCGTGTCTCTCTCCGTGTGTCTCTCTCCGTGTGTCTCTCTCAGTGTGTCTCTCCGTGTGTCTCCCCGTGTGTCTCCCCGTGTGTCTCTCCGTGTCTCTCTCCGTGTGTCTCTCCGTGTGTCTCTCCGTGTGTCTCTCAGTGTGTCTCTCAGTGTGTCTCTCCGTGTGTCTCTCCGTGTGTCTCTCTCCGTGTGTCTCTCCGTGTGTCTCTCCGTGTGTCTCTCTCCGTGTGTCTCCCCGTGTGTCTCTCCGTGTCTCTCTCCGTGTGTCTCTCTGTGTGTCTCTGAATGTGTCTCTGTGTGTCTCTCCGTGTCTCTCTCCGTGTCTCTCTCTGTGTGTCTCTCCGTGTCTCTCTCCGTGTCTCTCTCCGTGTGTCTCTCCGTGTCTCTCTCCGTGTCTCTCCGTGTGTCTCTCTCCATGTGTCTCCCCGTGTGTCTCTCCGTGTCTCTCTCCGTGTGTCTCTCAGTGTGTCTCTCCGTGTCTCTCTCCGTGTGTCTCTCCGTGTCTCTCTCCGTGTCTCTCCGTGTGTCTCTCTCCGTGTGTCTCTCCGTGTGTTTCCGTGTGTCTCTCTCCGTGTCTCTCTCCGTGTGTCTCTCCGTGTGTCTCTGAATGTGTCTCTGAATGTGTCTCTGTGTGTTTCTCCGTGTGTCTCTCCGTCTGTCTCTCCGTCTGTCTCTCCGTGTGTCTCTCCGTGTGTCTCTCCGTGTCTCTCCATGTGTCTCTCTCCGTGTGTCTCCCCGTGTGTCTCTGAATGTGTCTCTGAATGTGTCTCTGTGTGTCTCTCCGTGTGTCTCTCCGTGTGTCTCTCAGTGTGTCTCTCCGTGTCTCTCTCCGTGTGTCTCTCCGTGTCTCTCTCCGTGTCTCTCCGTGTCTCTCTCCGTGTGTCTCTCTCCGTGTGTCTCTCCCCGTGTCTCTCTCCGTCTCTCTCTCCGTGTCTCTCTCCGTGTCTCTCTCCGTGTGTCTCTCCGTGTGTCTCTGAATGGGTCTCTCCGTGTCTCTCCGTGTGTCTCTGAATGGGTCTCTCGGTGTGTCTCTCCGTGTCTCTCTCCGTGTGTCTCTCCGTGTGTCTCTCCGTGTCTCTCTCCGTGTGTCTCTCCGTGTCTCTCTCTGTGTGTCTCTCTCCGTGTGTCTCTCCGTGTGTCTCTCTCCGTGTGTCTCCCCGTGTGTCTCTCCGTGTCTCTCTCTGTGTGTCTCTCCGTGTGTCTCTGAATGTGTCTCTGTGTGTCTCTCCGTGTGTCTCTCCGTGTCTCTCTCCGTGTGTCTCTCGGTGTCTCTCTCCGTGTGTCTCTCCGTGTCTCTCTCCGTGTCTCTCCGTGTGTCTCTCTCCATGTGTCTCCCCGTGTGTCTCTCCGTGTCTCTCTCCGTGTGTCTCTCCGTGTGTCTCTCAGTGTGTCTCTCCGTGTCTCTCTCCGTGTCTCTCTCCGTGTGTCTCTCCGTGTGTTTCCGTGTGTCTCTCTCCGTGTGTCTCTCTCCGTGTGTCTCTGAATGTGTCTCTGTGTGTCTCTCCGTGTGTCTCTCCGTGTGTCTCTCAGTGTGTCTCTCCGTGTGTCTCTCTCCGTGTGTCTCTCCGTGTGTCTCTGAATGGGTCTCTCCGTGTCTCTCCGTGTGTCTCTGAATGGGTCTCTCGGTGTGTCTCTCCGTGTCTCTCTCCATGTGTCTCTCCGTGTGTCTCTCCGTGTCTCTCTCCGTGTGTCTCTCCGTGTCTCTCTCCGTGTGTCTCTCCGTGTGTCTCTACGTGTGTCTCTCCGTGTGTCTCTCCGTGTCTCTCTCCGTGTGTCTCTCTCCGTGTGTCTCCCCGTGTGTCTCTCCGTGTCTCTCTCCGTGTGTCTCTCCGTGTCTCTCTCCGTGTGTCTCTCCGTCTGTCTCTCAGTGTGTCTCTCCGTGTGTCTCTCCGTGTCTCTCCGTGTGTCTCTCTCCGTGTGTCTCTCCGTGTCTCTCCATGTGTCTCTCTCCGTGTGTCTCTCCGTGTGTCTCTGAATGTGTCTCTGTGTGTCTCTCCGTGTGTCTCTCAGTGTGTCTCTCCGTGTCTCTCTCCGTGTCTCTCTCCGTGTCTCTCCGTGTGTCTCTCTCCGTGTGTCTCTCCCCGTGTCTCTCTCCGTGTCTCTCTCCGTGTGTCTCTCCGTGTGTCTCTGAATGGGTCTCTCCGTGTCTCTCCGTGTGTCTCTGAATTGGTCTCTCGGTGTGTCTCTCCGTGTCTCTCTCTGTGTGTCTCTCCGTGTGTCTCTCCGTGTGTCTCTCCGTGTCTCTCTCCGTGTGTCTCTCCGTGTCTCTCTCCGTGTGTCTCTACGTGTGTCTCTACGTGTCTCTCTCCGTGTGTCTCTCCGTGTGTCTCTCAGTGTGTCTCTCCGTGTCTCTCTCCGTGTGTCTCTCCGTGTCTCTCTCCGTGTGTCTCTACGTGTGTCTCTACGTGTCTCTCTCCGTGTCTCTCTCCGTGTGTCTCTACGTGTGTCTCTACGTGTCTCTCTCCGTGTGTCTCTCCGTGTGTCTCTCAGTGTGTCTCTCCGTGTCTCTCTCCGTGTGTCTCTCCGTGTGTCTCTCCGTGTCTCTCTCCGTGTGTCTCTACATGTGTCTCTACGTGTCTCTCTCCGTGTGTCTCTCCGTGTGTCTCTCAGTGTGTCTCTCCGTGTCTCTCTCCGTGTGTCTCTCCGTGTCTCTCTCCGTGTGTCTCTCCGTGTGTCTCTGAATGTGTCTCTCCGTGTGTCTCTCTCCGTGTGTCTCCCCGTGTGTCTCTCCGTGTGTCTCTCCGTGTGTCTCTCTCCGTGTGTCTCTCCGTGTCTCTCTCCGTGTGTCTCTCCGTGTCTCTCTCCGTGTGTCTCTCCGTGTGTCTCTCCGTGTCTCTCTCCGTGTATCTCTCCGTGTCTCTCTCCGTGTGTCTCTCCGTGTGTCTCCCCGTGTGTCTCTCCGTGTCTCTCTCCGTGTGTCTCTCCGTGTGTCTCTGAATGTGTCTCTCCGTGTGTCTCCCCGTGTGTCTCTCCGTGTCTCTCTCCGTGTGTCTCTCCGTGTCTCTCTCCGTGTGTCTCTCCGTGTGTCTCTGAATGTGTCTCTCCGTGTGTCTCTGAATGTGTCTCTGTGTGTCTCTCCGTGTGTCTCTCTCCGTGTCTCTCTCCGTGTGTCTCTCCGTGTCTCTCTCCGTGTGTCTCTGTGTGTCTCTCCGTGTCTCTCAGTGTGTCTCTCTCCGTGTGTCTCTCCGTGTGTCTCTCTCCGTGTGTCTCCCTGTGTGTCTCTCTGTGTCTCTCTCCGTGTGTCTCTGTGTGTCTCTCCGTGTGACTCTCTCCGTGTGTCTCTCTCCGTGTGTCTCTCCGTGTGTCGCTCTCCGTGTGTCTCTCTCCGTGTGTCTCTCTGTGTCTCTCCGTGTCTCTCTGTGTCTCTCCGTGTCTCTCTGTGTGTCTCTCCGTGTCTCTCTCCGTGTGTCTCTCCGTGTCTCTCTCCGTGTCTCTCTGTGTGTCTCTCTCCGTGTGTCTCTCCGTGTGTCTCTCTCCGTGTCTCTCTGTGTGTCTCTCTCCGTATGTCTCTCCGTGTCTCTCTGTGTGTCTCTCTCCGTGTGTCTCTCTCCATGTGTCTCTCCGTGTCTCTCTCCGTGTGTCTCTCTCCATGTGTCTCTCCGTGTCTCTCTCCGTGTGTCTCTCTGTGTGTCTCTCCGTGTCTCTCCGTGTCTCTCTCTCTGTGTGTCTCTCTCCGTGTGTCTCTCTGAATGTGTCTCTCCGTGTGTCTCTCTGAATGTGTCTCTCCGTGTGTCTCTCTGTGTCTCTCCGTGTGTCTCTCTGAATGTGTCTCTCCGTGTGTCTCTCTGTGTCTCTCCGTGTGTCTCTCTGAATGTGTCTCTCCGTGTGTCTCTCTGTGTCTCTCTCCATGTGTCTCTCCGTGTCTCTCGGTGCATATTTATACATTTGTTTTCAGCAAATTGTATTTCTCTCTGAACACACTGAACGACGTCTGGATGATATAATGATGTTTATTAAATCAGAACCACACACACACACACACCCACACACACACACAGACACACACACACACCCACACACACACCCACACACCCACACCCACACACACACACCCACACCCCCCCACACACACACACACACACACACACTCAGAAGCTGATCAGGTGATCTGAGGCACAGGAAGTGAAACTGAAGACAATCCAGGTGCATTGTGGGAAATGTAGTGTCTGTCGTTTCTGCCTCTCCTCCTGCAGCGTCTCGGAGGAAGAGCCTCCTAGAAAACGTCGTCTGTGGAGGGCTCCTCCTCCTCCTCCTCCTCCTCCTCCTCCTCCTCCTCCTCCTCCTCCTCCTCCTCCTCCTCCTCAGGTGAGCTGCAGGGCAGGTGGACCTCCAGCCTCCTGGCTCCTCCTCCCTGCTGCTGATTGGCTGCACAAACAGTGTTATTGTTATGTTTCAGATATAGAGAGGGTCAACGTTCACTCGATCAAACTCTCAGGCTGCGTCTCAGGTCGGTTACATGGATTCCTCGCGTCCTCCACTTGCCTCTAGCCCCTCCCTCCAAGGAAGCAAGGAGAGAGGAAACCACGAGAGCAACGGACGTCCTTTCCTCCGGAGCGTCAGGTGACGCCGCACAGCAGCTCTGCCCCGTTGTCCCCCCCTCACATTCCCGACACTAACCGTATCGTCTGTCGCAGACCCCGTACACAAATACAACGAACACTCAGACCCAAGAAACATCAACGCCGTTCTTAAAATGTATAAACGAACATTAGTTTGATTAATATCTATCAGAGAGAGGAACATCCAGCGCCCACGCTGTGTGTGTGTGTGTGTGTGTGTGAATGTGTCTGTGGGTGTGTGTGTGTGTGTGGAGATGCAGCACATTCACATCTAGTAGCACTTAACGAGTGGAAATGACAATGAAACGTTTCCAGTGGATGAATAAAGTGATCGTTGTTCAGATGAATCTCATGTTTGAAACTAAACTGAGGTTCACGTGTTTTCTTCACTCCGCTGGGAAACGGCTCTCAAGACGCATCAGATCAGTGCATGCGCTGCCTCGTCCAATCAGTGAGCGGTACACAGTAAGGGGGCGGGGCGAGTGTCTGAGGATTTCATCGGAGGATGGTCTGCTGGGTCCTCGCTCCTCCCTCCTCGCTCTTCCCTCTTCGCTCCTCCCTACTCGCTCCTCCCGACTCCCTCCTCGCTCCTCCCTCCTCCCTTCTCCCTACTCGCTCCTCCTACGCTCCTACTCGCTCCCTCCCTACTCGCTCCTCCCTTCTCCCTCCCTACTCGCTCCTCCCGACTCCCTCCTCGCTCCTCCCTACTCGCTCCTCCCTCTTCCCTCCTCCCTTCTCCCTCCTCCCTCCTCCCTTCTCCCTCCTCCCTACTCGCTCCTCCCTTCTCCCTACTCGCTCCTCCCTCCTCG
>CM070494.1:40025953-40043453 GCA_036324585.1 Champsocephalus esox
AGATAACTAGTTTAAACTAGCTTCTGGTACATGTTGAGTATGAGCAGGTTAATGTAACCAGTGAGATAACTAGTTTAACTAGCTTCTGGTACATGTTGAGTATGAGCAGGTTAATGTAACCAGTGAGATAACTAGTTTAACTAGCTGCAGGTACATGTTGGGTATGAGCAGGTTAATGTAACCAGTGAGATAACTAGTTTAACTAGCTGCAGGTACATGTTGAGCATGAGCAGGTTAATGTAACCAGTGAGATAACTAGTTTAACTAGCTGCAGGTACATGTTGAGTATGAGCAGGTTAATGTAACCAGTGAGATAACTAGTTTAACTAGCTGCTGGTACATGTTGAGTATGAGCAGGTTAATGTAACCAGTGAGATAACTAGTTTAACTAGCTGCTGGTACATGTTGAGCATGAGCAGGTTAATGTAACCAGTGAGATAACTAGTTTAACTAGCTTCTGGTACATGTTGAGTATGAGCAGGTTAATGTAACCAGTGAGATAACTAGTTTAACTAGCTGCAGGTACATGTTGAGTATGAGCAGGTTAATGTAACCAGTGAGATAACTAGTTTAACTAGCTGCAGGTACATGTTGAGTATGAGCAGGTTAATCTAATCAGTGAGATAACTAGTTTAACTAGCTGCTGGTACATGTTGAGTATGAGCAGGTTAATGTAACCAGTGAGATAACTAGTTTAACTAGCTGCTGGTACATGTTGAGTATGAGCAGGTTAATGTAACCAGTGAGATAACTAGTTTAACTAGCTGCTGGTACATGTTGAGTATGAGCAGGTTAATGTAACCAGTGACATAACTAGTTTAACTAGCTGCTGGTACATGTTGAGTATGAGCAGGTTAATGTAACCAGTGAGATAACTAGTTTAACTAGCTGCTGGTACATGTTGAGTATGAGCAGGTTAATGTAACCAGTGAGATAACTAGTTTAACTAGCTGATGGTACATGTTGAGTATGAGCAGGTTAATGTAACCAGTGAGATAACTAGTTTAACTAGCTGCTGGTACATGTTGAGTATGAGCAGGTTAATGTAACCAGTGAGATAACTAGTTTAACTAGCTGCTGGTACATGTTGAGTATGAGCAGGTTAATGTAACCACTGAGATAACTAGTTTAACTAGCTGCTGGTACATGTTGAGTATGAGCAGGTTAATGTAACCAGTGAGATAACTAGTTTAACTAGCTGCTGGTACATGTTGAGTATGAGCAGGTTAATGTAACCAGTGAGATAACTAGTTTAACTAGCTGCAGGTACATGTTGAGCATGAGCAGGTTAATGTAACCAGTGAGATAACTAGTTTAACTAGCTGCTGGTACATGTTGAGTATGAGCAGGTTAATGTAACCAGTGAGATAACTAGTTTAACTAGCTGCTGGTACATGTTGAGTATGAGCAGGTTAATGTAACCAGTGAGATAACTAGTTTAACTAGCTGCAGGTACATGTTGAGTATGAGCAGGTTAATGTAACCAGTGAGATAACTAGTTTAACTAGCTGCTGGTACATGTTGAGTATGAGCAGGTTAATGTAACCAGTGAGATAACTAGTTTAACTAGCTGCTGGTACATGTTGAGTATGAGCAGGTTAATCTAACCAGTGAGATAACTAGTTTAACTAGCTGCAGGTACATGTAAATACTTTAAACCTCTCTAGTTAACAAATCAATACTTCACTCCGCAGACTCTGACCTGGCGCTATGATTGGCTGAGGGGACTCTGGGCTCAGGATGCTGGTTGGTTCAGAGGGAGGGGGCGTGACCAGAGGTGGAGTCTCTCTGCTGGAAGGGGCGGGGCTTAGCGGGGGGGTCGGAGCAGGGGTCAGAACCAGAGGGGGTCCGGAGTCCTGCAGAGAACACAGGTTACACAATAACACTGACAAACATCAGACTATACACCAGACCACTCATCCTGGACCAGGTTCTGTACCTGCTGACGGGGTTCTGGACTGGCTCCTGGTTCTGGTCTTGTTTCTGGTCTTGTTTCTGGTTCCCCTGGGTCTCTCTCCCCCAGCAGGAGGGTGATCTGCTCGCTCAGAACCTCAGTGACCAGCTGTCGGACCAGAACCGAGTCCACGGGGACACCAGAGACCACACACAGCTGTAGACCTGATACACACACACACACACACGATGATAACAAACGTTGGACCAATGAGGGGGCAGGAACATGCAGAGCTCTGCTGTGATTGGTGCGTCTGCTCACCAGTGTCTGAGGTGAAGCTCTGTTCCTCGCACTCTGATTGGTCGGTGGGTAGGTTGTAGGCGGGGTCAGTGAGAGGGGGGTGGTACATCTCTGAGATCATCCTGGACATCAGCTGCTGCTCCACCCTGACACACAGATATTAAAACATATTAAACATACGGAGTTATATTAACAACTTAAATAAGAAATATACTGTATATATAATTAAAGATATATATATATCTTTAATTATTTATATTTAAGATGTGCCCTCACCACTCCACCAGGCGCTGCTCCAGCCCGTCTCTCTGCAGCTGTAGACCCAGAAGAGAGGCTTCTTCCTGGGGGGGGAGGGAGGGGGGAGGCTCGGGGGGGAACACTGGACCCTGGTACTGGTCCGAGAGGGGGGGGGCACCTCCCTCCAGCTGCAGGACCTCCTCTCCCACTGCACTCCCCTCCGCTCCCACTGCACTCCCCCTCTCCCACTGCACTCCCCTCCTCTCCCACTGCACTCCCCTCCTCTCCCACTGCACTCCCCTCCTCTCCCACTGCACTCCCCTCCTCTCCCACTGCACTCCCCTCCTCTCCCACTGCACTCCCCTCCGCTCCCACTGCACTCCCCTCCTCAGGCTGCACACAGGGGGGAGAAAGGGAGGGTTCACTTCATATGGTTTATAAATGAATCACACAAACTGAAGAAGAAGAAGTTGTTTACCTGGACGACGTCAGCGACAGACAGGAAGTGAGTTCCAGGAAATATGTCTTCCTCCTCCTCCTCTTCCTCTGAGGTTTCAGCAGGAGGAGGAAGAGGAGGAGCTTCAGCTGTAGACGGAGGAAGAGGAGGAGCTTCAGCTGTAGACGGAGGAAGAGGAGGAGCTTCAGCTGTAGACGGAGGAAGAGGAGGAGCTTCAGCTGTAGACGGAGGAAGAGGAGGAGCTTCAGCTGTAGTCGGAGGAAGAGGAGGAGCTTCAGCTGTAGACGGAGGAAGAGGAGGAGCTTCAGCTGTAGACGGAGGAAGAGGAGGAGCTTCAGCTGTAGACGGAGGAAGAGGAGGAGCTTCAGCTGTAGACGGAGGAAGAGGAGGAGCTTCAGCTGTAGACGGCGGCTCCTCCACCTGCAGCTCAGGCACTCCGTCACCTACGGCAACCTCTCGGGGAGGAGCTCTGGGTGGTGATGTCACTTCCTGTTGACTCTCAAGGACACGCCTGGAAGAAGAGTCCATCCTGCGACGCCCTTCAAAATAAAATATAAAATACTTTAAAAAACCCATCCATCCATCTTCTCCCACTTATCCGTGGTCGGGTCGTGGAGCGACAGCAGAGAGCCCCAAACGTCCCATTCAAGGAGCTCCAAGGCCAGAGTAGAGATATCATCCCTCCACCTGGTCCTGGGTAGAGATATCATCCCTCCACCTGGTCCTGGGTAGAGATATCATCCCTCCACCTGGTCCTGGGTAGAGATATAGTCCCTCCACCTGGACCTGGGTAGAGATATCATCCCTCCACCTGGTCCTGGGTAGAGATATCATCCCTCCACCTGGTCCTGGGTAGAGATATAGTCCCTCCACCTGGACCTGGGTAGAGATATCATCCCTCCACCTGGTCCTAGGTAGAGATATCATCCCTCCACCTGGTCCTGGGTAGAGATATCATCCCTCCACCTGGTCCTGGGTAGAGATATAGTCCCTCCACCTGGACCTGGGTAGAGATATCATCCCTCCACCTGGTCATAGGTAGAGATATCATCCCTCCACCTGGACCTGGGTAGAGATATCATCCCTCCACCTGGTCCTAGGTAGAGATATCATCCCTCCACCTGGTCCTAGGTAGAGATATCATCCCTCCACCTGGACCTGCGTAGAGATATCATCCCTCCACCTGGTCCTAGGTAGAGATATCATCCCTCCACCTGGACCTGGGTAGAGATATCATCCCTCCACCTGGACCTGGGTAGAGATATCATCCCTCCACCTGGTCCTAGGTAGAGATATCATCCCTCCACCTGGTCCTGGGTAGAGATATCATCCCTCCACCTGGTCCTAGGTAGAGATATCATCCCTCCACCTGGTCCTGGGTAGAGATATCATCCCTCCACCTGGTCCTAGGTAGAGATATCATCCCTCCACCTGGTCCTGGGTAGAGATATCATCCCTCCACCTGGTCCTGGGTAGAGATATAGTCCCTCCACCTGGACCTGGGTAGAGATATCATCCCTCCACCTGGTCCTAGGTAGAGATATCATCCCTCCACCTGGTCCTGGGTAGAGATATCATCCCTCCACCTGGTCCTGGGTAGAGATATAGTCCCTCCACCTGGACCTGGGTAGAGATATCATCCCTCCACCTGGTCCTAGGTAGAGATATCATCCCTCCACCTGGACCTGGGTAGAGATATCATCCCTCCACCTGGTCCTAGGTAGAGATATCATCCCTCCACCTGGTCCTAGGTAGAGATATCATCCCTCCACCTGGACCTGCGTAGAGATATCATCCCTCCACCTGGTCCTAGGTAGAGATATCATCCCTCCACCTGGTCCTGGGTAGAGATATCATCCCTCCACCTGGACCTGGGTAGAGATATCATCCCTCCACCTGGTCCTGGGTAGAGATATCATCCCTCCACCTGGTCCTGGGTAGAGATATCATCCCTCCACCTGGTCCTAGGTAGAGATATCATCCCTCCACCTGGTCCTGGGTAGAGATATCATCCCTCCACCTGGTCCTAGGTAGAGATATCATCCCTCCACCTGGTCCTAGGTAGAGATATCATCCCTCCACCTGGTCCTGGGTAGAGATATCATCCCTCCACCTGGTCCTAGGTAGAGATATCATCCCTCCACCTGGTCCTGGGTAGAGATATCATCCCTCCACCTGGTCCTAGGTAGAGATATCATCCCTCCACCTGGTCCTGGGTAGAGATATCATCCCTCCACCTGGTCCTAGGTAGAGATATAATCCCTCCACCTGGTCCTGGGTAGAGATATCATCCCTCCACCTGGACCTGGGTAGAGATATCATCCCTCCACCTGGTCCTGGGTAGAGATATCATCCCTCCACCTGGTCCTAGGTAGAGATATCATCCCTCCACCTGGACCTGGGTAGAGATATCATCCCTCCACCTGGACCTGGGTAGAGATATCATCCCTCCACCTGGTCCTGGGTAGAGATATAATCCCTCCACCTGGTGCTGGGTAGAGATATCATCCCTCCACCTGGTCATAGGTAGAGATATCATCCCTCCACCTGGTCCTGGGTAGAGATATCATCCCTCCACCTGGACCTGGGTAGAGATATCATCCCTCCACCTGGTCCTGGGTAGAGATATAGTCACTCCACCTGGTCCTAGGTAGAGATATCATCCCTCCACCTGGTCATAGGTAGAGATATCATCCCTCCACCTGGTCATAGGTAGAGATATCATCCCTCCACCTGGACCTGGGTAGAGATATCATCCCTCCACCTGGTCCTGGGTAGAGATATCATCCCTCCACCTGGTCATAGGTAGAGATATCATCCCTCCACCTGGTCCTGGGTAGAGATATCATCCCTCCACCTGGTCCTGGGTAGAGATATAGTCCCTCCACCTGGTCCTAGGTAGAGATATCATCCCTCCACCTGGTCATAGGTAGAGATATCATCCCTCCACCTGGTCCTGGGTAGAGATATCATCCCTCCACCTGGTCATAGGTAGAGATATCATCCCTCCACCTGGTCCTGGGTAGAGATATCATCCCTCCACCTGGTCCTGGGTAGAGATATCATCCCTCCACCTGGTCCTGGGTAGAGATATCATCCCTCCACCTGGTCCTGGGTAGAGATATCATCCCTCCACCTGGTCCTAGGTAGAGATATCATCCCTCCACCTGGTCCTGGGTAGAGATATAATCCCTCCACCTGGTCCTGGGTAGAGATATAATCCCTCCACCTGGTCCTGGGTAGAGATATCATCCCTCCACCTGGACCTGGGTAGAGATATCATCCCTCCACCTGGTCCTGGGTAGAGATATCATCCCTCCACCTGGTCATAGGTAGAGATATCATCCCTCCACCTGGTCCTGGGTAGAGATATCATCCCTCCACCTGGACCTGGGTAGAGATATCATCCCTCCACCTGGTCATAGGTAGAGATATCATCCCTCCACCTGGTCCTGGGTAGAGATATCATCCCTCCACCTGGTCCTAGGTAGAGATATCATCCCTCCACCTGGACCTGGGTAGAGATATCATCCCTCCACCTGGTCCTGGGTAGAGATATCATCCCTCCACCTGGTCCTAGGTAGAGATATCATCCCTCCACCTGGTCCTGGGTAGAGATATCATCCCTCCACCTGGTCCTAGGTAGAGATATCATCCCTCCACCTGGTCATAGGTAGAGATATCATCCCTCCACCTGGTCCTAGGTAGAGATATAATCCCTCCACCTGGTCCTAGGTAGAGATATCATCCCTCCACCTGGTCATAGGTAGAGATATCATCCCTCCACCTGGACCTGGGTAGAGATATAATCCCTCCACCTGGTCCTGGGTAGAGATATAGTCCCTCCACCTGGACCTGGGTAGAGATATCATCCCTCCACCTGGTCCTGGGTAGAGATATAGTCCCTCCACCTGGTCCTAGGTAGAGATATCATCCCTCCACCTGGTCATAGGTAGAGATATCATCCCTCCACCTGGACCTGGGTAGAGATATCATCCCTCCACCTGGTCCTGGGTAGAGA
This sequence comes from Champsocephalus esox, assembly GCA_036324585.1. NCBI lineage: Eukaryota > Metazoa > Chordata > Actinopteri > Perciformes > Channichthyidae > Champsocephalus > Champsocephalus esox. The sequence continues at coordinate 40,032,863 of CM070494.1, forward strand.
TATCATCCCTCCACCTGGTCATAGGTAGAGATATCATCCCTCCACCTGGTCCTGGGTAGAGATATCATCCCTCCACCTGGTCCTGGGTAGAGATATAGTCCCTCCACCTGGTCCTAGGTAGAGATATCATCCCTCCACCTGGTCATAGGTAGAGATATCATCCCTCCACCTGGTCCTGGGTAGAGATATCATCCCTCCACCTGGTCATAGGTAGAGATATCATCCCTCCACCTGGTCCTGGGTAGAGATATCATCCCTCCACCTGGTCCTGGGTAGAGATATCATCCCTCCACCTGGTCCTGGGTAGAGATATCATCCCTCCACCTGGTCCTGGGTAGAGATATCATCCCTCCACCTGGTCCTAGGTAGAGATATCATCCCTCCACCTGGTCCTGGGTAGAGATATAATCCCTCCACCTGGTCCTGGGTAGAGATATAATCCCTCCACCTGGTCCTGGGTAGAGATATCATCCCTCCACCTGGACCTGGGTAGAGATATCATCCCTCCACCTGGTCCTGGGTAGAGATATCATCCCTCCACCTGGTCATAGGTAGAGATATCATCCCTCCACCTGGTCCTGGGTAGAGATATCATCCCTCCACCTGGACCTGGGTAGAGATATCATCCCTCCACCTGGTCATAGGTAGAGATATCATCCCTCCACCTGGTCCTGGGTAGAGATATCATCCCTCCACCTGGTCCTAGGTAGAGATATCATCCCTCCACCTGGACCTGGGTAGAGATATCATCCCTCCACCTGGTCCTGGGTAGAGATATCATCCCTCCACCTGGTCCTAGGTAGAGATATCATCCCTCCACCTGGTCCTGGGTAGAGATATCATCCCTCCACCTGGTCCTAGGTAGAGATATCATCCCTCCACCTGGTCCTGGGTAGAGATATCATCCCTCCACCTGGACCTGGGTAGAGATATCATCCCTCCACCTGGTCCTGGGTAGAGATATCATCCCTCCACCTGGTCATAGGTAGAGATATCATCCCTCCACCTGGTCCTGGGTAGAGATATCATCCCTCCACCTGGTCCTAGGTAGAGATATCATCCCTCCACCTGGTCCTGGGTAGAGATATCATCCCTCCACCTGGTCCTAGGTAGAGATATCATCCCTCCACCTGGTCCTGGGTAGAGATATCATCCCTCCACCTGGTCCTGGGTAGAGATATCATCCCTTTACCTGGTCCTGGGTAGAGATATCATCCCTCCACCTGGTCCTGGGTAGAGATATCATCCCTCCACCTGGACCTGGGTAGAGATATCATCCCTCCACCTGGTCCTAGGTAGAGATATCATCCCTCCACCTGGTCCTATGTAGAGATATCATCCCTCCACCTGGTCCTAGGTCGGGATTTTTTTTTATATAAAATATATTTTTTTAATTTAATGTTACAAAACTAAAATGACCATGTTCACGTCTTAAAGTCATCCTGAGGACTTAGCTTTGGTTTAAAATTACACAACATCATGTGTGTGTTGCTTCTGTTGGGCTGGTTTTCAGACCTGCTTGTTCCTCTCAGAGCAGCAGAGTGGGCGCAGCGTCTGATAGCAGCAGCGAGCTAACGAGAGGCTACGTCCAGCTGGAGACTCGGGGGCGGACGGAGCAGAGGTCAGGAGTTTGGAAGTGTTATGAAATTGAAAGCGAAGGCAGTGTGACAGCCAGATGCAATGTTTGCAAGGCGGAGGAAAGAACAGAGCTACGTTCAACACGAGCAATCTAACACGCCACCTGAGAAACAAACAACAACAACAACACGGCGAGTACACAGCGGCCACTCGGGGAACGGCACGGAGACAACCGACACTTTGAGAGGCTTTCAAGAGGAAAGAGAAACTGCCCCAGAACAGATAACAGCCAGATAGCTGAACTCATCGCGTTGGAGGACCAGCCGTTATCCGTTACCTTTCTCTCTCTTAACGCATTGCATAAAGATCGGATCGGGAAAAATTGGTATCAGCAGATTGTCAAAATCAAATGATCGGAATCGGATCGGGAGCAGAGAAAGGTGATCGGGACATCCCTAGACACGACCCATCCTTCATGACGAGGTGAGTGTAGGGTGAACACGGCCCGGTAGACAGAGAGCTCTGCCTTCTGGCTCAGCTCTCTTCATCACTGCGGTGCGGTAAAGCGACTGCAGTACCGCTCCCGCTGCTCCGGTCCATCTCTCGCTCCATCGTTCCCTCACTCGAGAACAAGAGATACTTTAATTCCTTCACTTGGGCGAAGGACTCATTCCCTACTTTTAGTGGACAGTCCATCGGTTTCCTGCTGAGAACCCACCGAACTGCAGACCCCTGCCCCACCACTTCAAATCCTGCCCATGAATATCACAGACAGGATCGGTGACACAGCGCAGCCCTGGCGGAGGCCGACCCTCACCGGAAATGGGTCCGACTTGCTGCCGAGGACCCGGACCCAGCTCTCGCTTTGGGAGCACAGAGATTGGACGGCTCCCCTGACCACAGCTCCCCACCGCGGCTTCAGCAACAGAGGCTTTGAACACCGCCCACTCTGGTTCAGTGTCCCCAGCCTCCACCGGGAGGCCCGAGCTGAAGGCCTCCTGGACTCGGGCCTCCTCCAGACGTTCCCAGTTCACCCGCACTACACGTTTGGGCTCACCAGGTCGGTCCGGAGGCTTCCCCCCACTCCACCCAACTCTTTCAAAAACCCTTCAAAATAAAATCTAAAATACTTTAAAAAGGTTGAAATAAGAACTATATTTAAAATGCTATAACCGTCTCGGTCCCAGAGGGGTTTGTGGATAATGTAGTCTTCCAGACTCCTTATCCTGAGTGTACTGACCTAGAGGGATTGCCATGGCGACGGGGGTCAGTGTGAGGTCACCTGAGGTCAGGAGGGAGGGGCTGATGATGATGTCATGAGGTCGTCCAGGAGCCAAACAGGTCTGAGTCTTACAGGACTTCACCTTCACACCTGCAGGTAATAATAATATGTTTCTGATCCCTTAACAAAGAGATCGTAAGATTATATATAACGCAGGTGAGGCTCACCTGTGATGGTCTCCAGCAGCCGGGGGCGGGGCTTCCTGCTGGGCGGGGGGGCAGGTGAGCTGAGGCGCAGGTAGGGGCTTTTCTTTAGGCTCCGCCTCTGGCCCTCGTACGCCGCCCTGCCGTACAGACGGCTCAGGTACGCCTCACCTGAGGAAGCATCAGGCTCCGCCCCCTGCGCTCTGCTTCCTGTCCCCGCCGCCTGACTTCCTGTTCTCACTCTCCCCCCTGCAGGCTGACTTCCTGTTCCTTTGAGCGCGCTCACTGGCCTCGCCCTACCTGTGGGGGCGGAGCTACCTGCAACCTGCTGCTGTGATGTCATCGCAGCTTCTTCTGAGTACATCTCGGCCTGGAGAGAAGAAGAGAGCATTGCATTGTGGGTAATGTAGGCTCCAGGTTCAGATGAAGAAGTTAGTGTTGTATCGTGGGTAAGGTAGGCTCCAGGTGTTCAGGTGTGCAGGAGTAGCGTACCTGGATGTCTCGGGTCAGCGAGTTGATCCAGGCGTCCACCGTCTTCTTGATGCGGACTTCCTGCGTCGAGTCTCTGCAAACAGGAAACACAGAGTTAGCATTAGCTACATGTTAGCCTCCTCACTTATTCACCATGCAGAGTTAGCATTAGCTACATGTTAGCCTCCTCACTTATTCACCATGCAGAGTTAGCATTAGCTACATGTTAGCCTCCTCACTTATTCACCATGCAGAGTTAGCATTAGCTACATGTTAGCCTCCTCACTTATTCACCATGCAGAGTTAGCATTAGCTACATGTTAGCCTCCTCACTTATTCACCATGCAGAGTTAGCATTAGCTACATGTTAGCCTCCTCACTTATTCACCATGCAGAGTTAGCATTAGCTACATGTTAGCCTCCTCACTTATTCACCATGCAGAGTTAGCATTAGCTACATGTTAGCCTCCTCACTTATTCACCATGCAGAGTTAGCATTAGCATTAGCTACCTGTTAGCAGCCAGCGCCTCCAGCTGGTCGTGCAGAACTTCTCCGGTTCTGGTTCTCAGCAGAGCCTCAAGGTTCTCCTCCAGATTCTTCTTCTGTCTGCGGACCTGACGCAGAACCAGACCTGCCTCCTCTAACGGGGACTGGACGCGCCTCTTCCAGACTGGGAGGGGCTGATGGGAGGACTGATGGGAGGACTGGGGCTGATGGGAGGACTGGGGCTGATGGGAGGACTGATGGGAGAACTGGGGCTGATGGGAGGACTGATGGGAGAACTGGGGCTGATGGGAGGACTGGGTCTGATGCGAGGAATGGGGCTGATGGGAGGACTGGGTCTGATGGGAGGACTGATGGGAGGAATGGGGCTCATGGGAGGAATGGGACTGATGGGAGGAATGGGGCTGATGGGAGGACTGGGTCTGATGGGAGGACTGATGGGAGGAATAGGGCTCATGGGAGGAATGGGACTGATGCGAGGAATGGGGCTGATGGGAGGACTGATGGGAGGAATGGGGCTCATGGGAGGAATGGGACTGATGCGAGGAATGGGGCTGATGGGAGGACTGATGGGAGGAATGGGGCTCATGGGAGGAATGGGACTGATGCGAGGAATGGGGCTGATGGGAGGACTGATGGGAGGAATGGGGCTCATGGGAGGAATGGGGCTGATGGGAGGACTGATGAGAGGACTGATGGGAGGAATGGGGCTGATGGGAGGACTGATGGGAGGACTGGGGCTGATGGGAGGGTGACTGGTTTGGTAGAGTTGTTTTTTCTTGGGACTGGACTTGTTGAGAAGGACTTTCATTGGACTGGGTATGATGGGACTGGGTATGGTGGGACTGGGTATGATGGGACTGGGTATGGTGGGACTGGGTATGGTGGGACTGTAGGTGGCTTTGATGGGACAGGGTTGGTTTAAAAAGACCTCGATGGGACTGGACTTGTCGGAGAGCGCTTCCATTGGACATGGATTGATGGGATTTGGACCGGGAGAGTCTGGCCCGGGGCTGGCAGAACTGTAAAGGGTCTGGGTTCTGTTGGTTCTGGTCCTCAGGTTGGAGGGTCTGCTGGTCCTGGTGCTGGTCCGGTCCAGGTGTGCTGGTTTTCAGAGCGTCTTCTGGCCGCTGCAGGACGGGAAGGTAAACAAAGAGCTTCAGTTTGACCCGGATACGAGACGCGCCTCTTTTGAAGACCACGTCCTCGTGGAAAGCTTTCCTCCGACTGGTTACGTCTTCTCACGTTCCGCTCAGTAACCCCATGTTTCTCTGCTGCTCCACAGATGTTCCACGACTTCGTTGTTCATCATTATCTTCAAACGGTCATCGTAACTTCGCCTCTTGTTTATTAACTCGCCTACTTTGGATCCACGGTGTTGGAGTCGGTCTCTGCGTCTCCCCGTTGAGCCCGTTGCAGGTCTCCGGCTCCAAAGGGCCTTCCCAGAGCAGAGGACCGGATCTCCTAAAGGGCTACATGAATGATCTGTGTTCTCACAGTAACGATGAACCTTGAGCGGGACGCAGGAGAGGCAATACAGATGTTTTTATTGGAAAGAAATTCAGATTGAACAAAAAATGTAAATGATAGTGTCCGTCCAAACATTTGTTTTACTCCGAGTGAAACCAGCCTTGGACGACGGGGCGGTCGACTCAAAGCTTTAGGAATCCAGACTATAACAGACCAGAAGCGCCCTGTATCGAGGCTGATGCTACAAGTGACCTTTGACCTTTTTAGAGAGATATAGAAAAAAACCCACTTCTGGGGTCAAAGCTCACACACCTTCCGGCGCAGACTGAAACTCATCTCTTTCGACTCCACTTCGAGCGATAGAATGACTAACAAAGAACTGCTAACAGAGCACTTATATACTAACAAAGCACTTATATACTAACAAAGCACTTATATACTAACAAAGCTCTTATATACTAACAAAGCTCTTATATACTAACAAAGCACTTATATACAAACAAAGCACTTATATACTAACAGAGCACTTATATACGAACAAAGCTCTTATATACTAACAAAGCTCTTATATACTAACAAAGCACTTATATACTAACAAAGCACTTATATACTAACAAAGCACTTATATACTAACAAAGCTCTTATATACTAACAAAGCTCTTATATACTAACAGAGCACTTATATACTAATAAAGCACTTATATACTAACAAAGCACTTATATACTAACAAAGCTCTTATATACTAACAAAGCACTTATATACTAACAAAGCTCTTATATACTAACAAAGCTCTTATATACTAACAAAGGACTTATATACTAACAAAGCACTTATATACTAACAAAGCTCTGATATACAAACAAAGCTCTTATATACTAACAAAGCTCTTATATACTAACAAAGCTCTTATATACTAACAAAGCACTTATATACTAACAAAGCTCTTATATACTAACAAAGCTCTTATATACTAACAAAGCACTTATATACCAACAAAGCTCTTATATACTAACAAAGGACTTATATACTAACAAAGCACTTATATACTAACAAAGCTCTGATATACAAACAAAGCTCTTATATACTAACAAAGCTCTTATATACTAACAAAGCTCTTATATACTAACAAAGCACTTATATACTAACAAAGCTCTTATATACTAACAAAGCTCTTATATACTAACAAAGCTCTTATATACTAACAAAGCACTTATATACTAACAAAGCTCTTATATACTAACAAAGCACTTATACTAACAAAGCTCTGATATACAAACAAAGCTCTTATATACTAACAAAGCTCTTATATACTAACAAAGCACTTATATACAAACAAAGCACTTATATACTAACAGAGCACTTATATACTAACAAAGCTCTTATATACTAACAAAGCTCTTATATACTAACAAAGCTCTTATATACTAACAAAGGACTTATATACTAACAAAGCACTTATATACTAACAAAGCTCTGATATACAAACAAAGCTCTTATATACTAACAAAGCTCTTATATACTAACAAAGCTCTTATATACTAACAAAGCACTTATATACTAACAAAGCTCTTATATACTAACAAAGCTCTTATATACTAACAAAGCACTTATATACTAACAAAGCTCTTATATACTAACAAAGCTCTTATATACTAACAAAGCTCTTATATACTAACAAAGCACTTATATACTAACAAAGCTCTTATATACTAACAAAGGACTTATATACTAACAAAGCACTTATATACTAACAAAGCTCTGATATACAAACACAGCTCTTATATACTAACAAAGCTCTTATATACTAACAAAGCTCTTATATACTAACAAAGCACTTATATACTAACAAAGCTCTTATATACTAACAAAGCTCTTATATACTAACAAAGCTCTTATATACTAACAAAGCACTTATATACTAACAAAGCTCTTATATACTAACAAAGCACTTATACTAACAAAGCTCTGATATACAAACAAAGCTCTTATATACTAACAAAGCTCTTATATACTAACAAAGCTCTTATATACTAACAAAGCTCTTATATACTAACAAAGCACTTATATACTAACAAAGCTCTTATATACTAACAAAGGACTTATATACTAACAAAGCACTTATATACTAACAAAGCTCTTATATACTAACAAAGCTCTTATATACTAACAAAGCACTTATATACTAACAAAGCTCTTATATACTAACAAAGCTCTTATATACTAACAAAGCTCTTATATACTAACAAAGCACTTATATACTAACAAAGCTCTTATATACTAACAAAGCTCTTATATACTAACAAAGCTCTTATATACTAACAAAGCTCTTATATACTAACAAAGCTCTTATATACTAACAAAGCACTTATATACTAACAAAGCTCTTATATACTAACAAAGGACTTATATACTAACAAAGCACTTATATACTAACAAAGCTCTTATATACTAACAAAGCTCTTATATACTAACAAAGATCTTATATACTAACAAAGCACTTATATACTAACAAAGCTCTTATATACTAACAAAGGACTTATATACTAACAAAGCACTTATATACTAACAAAGCTCTTATATACTAACAAAGCTCTTATATACTAACAAAGCACTTATATACTAACAAAGCTCTTATATACTAACAAAGCACTTATATACTAACAAAGCTCTTATATACTAACAAAGCTCTTATATACTAACAAAGCTCTTATATACTAACAAAGCTCTTATATACTAACAAAGCACTTATATACTAACAAAGCTCTTATATACTAACAAAGCACTTATATACTAACAAAGCACTTATATACTAACAGAGCACTTATATACTAACAAAGCACTTATATACTAACAAAGGACTGGCTCCTCTAAAGCCAGTTGAGTAGCACTTGAGATGCTTGGCTCTATGAAACCTGATGTACTTTATGATTCTGTTTCCTTCAGGTTGTGTCTTGTTGGTCGAACGCACTTAGTGTGAGTCGCTCTGGATAAAAGCCTCAGCTAGATGTGATGAAATGTAATTTGGGTGGATTTGACCTTTCTCTGGAACCCATTGGCCGATCTCTTTTGAACGCTAGAGCCAATGGGATCGAGGGGAAGTTTCACACACACACACACGGCGCACACACACACACACACACACACACGCACGCACGGCGCACACATACACATACACACACACACACACACACACACACACACACACACACACACACACACACACATTACCAAGTAAGGAGTGAGAGTGATGCGTAGCCAGAATACCCAAACAGGAAGCTGTCATACACTCTGGTAGCTATCATTAGCAGCTAATGTGAAAAGTCAGTTTTTTACATACAAATGGAATGATGGATTCGACCTTCATTGTTACCGTTGTAATGCCATCGAACACGACTTTCGATCAGAAACAGCATATCTCCGTGTACCTAAAGCTACGTCGTGTGTGTCTGGTTCGCGAGTTCCGATCGCTCGGTGATGATACTTATGTGAATCTGTGGAATGTCAGATTGCTAGCTGAGCGAGTTTGTGCGTTACGATGAGTAATAAAGTATTTATACCGTGAGTTCTGTGCCAGGTGCGTTAGCATTTCTCCGCTCAGGGCTCATTTAGACGCTTCTTGTGAGACTTGCGTTTTGTTTCGGTAAAAATGGTTCGTATCGTCAGTTCGCTGAGTTTCTTCCCGTTACGTGGGTATGACACATTGATAGTTTATCACATTTTAAGAGACAGAGTTTGTGGAAACACAAGTTAAGACGGCGTCTCTCTTGCAGGAACAGTGGAGTATACGACGACTCCCTTTCAGTCGTACATTCGGGTCAACACGGGACCGATTCTGTCCTCTGAGTCTCACCCTCCGCAGCGTCTGCGTCTTCAGGCGGCTCATCTCCCGCAGCGTCTCAGTGGATCTCCTCACCGCCCGCTCACTCTCATTGGACGAGGAGTGCAGGTGAACCCTGGGAGGACCTCTGGGATCCGGTCTGAAGAAGAGCTTAGATGTGAGACGGAGGACTGAGAGACTGACGGGTGCTTTGTTAATACATTATTAACCCCTCCCCCTCACCTGGTCTGCTCCGGTTGTTGGTCATGGCCAGGTGTTGCCGTAGCGACCGACTCCAGGAAGGATGCTGCAGCTGTGGTTGCCGTGGGGATCTGCTGCTGGTTGCCAAGGATGTTTTCTGAGAGAGAGAAGAAATAAAGCAGGAAGACGATTAAAATAATAACTCTTGAATTTCTTGAAAGATATTTGTTTTTGATCGTTAGGGACAATCTAAACATACCTGCAGAGGCCAGGTGAGTCACCTGCAGACAGGTGGGCTGACCTGAGGCTGGGGGGTCAGAGATCAGGGGGGCGTGGCCTGTAAACATCCTGAGGGCCGACTCCAGCAGCTGGCTCTGATTGGACAAGAGAGGAGAGCCAATCAGCACAGAGAGAGGAGGCCAGGTGAGAGAGGACAGGTGAGAGGAGGACAGGTGAGAGAGGAGGACAGGTGAGAGAGGACAGGTGAGAGAGGACAGGTGAGAGAGGAGGACAGGTGAGAGGGGAGGACAGGTGAGAGGGGAGGACAGGTGAGAGAGGAGGACAGGTGAGAGAAGAGGACAGGTGAGAGAGGAGGACAGGTGAGGGGAGAGGACAGGTGAGAGAGGAGGACAGGTGAGAGAGGAGGACAGGTGAGATAGGAGGACAGGTGAGAGAGGAGGACAGGTGAGAGACGAGGACAGGTGAGAGAGGAGGGCAGGTGAGAGAGGAGGACAGGTGAGAGACGAGGACAGGTGAGAGAGGAGGGCAGGTGAGAGAGGACAGGTGAGAGAGGAGGACAGGTGAGAGAGGAGGACAGGTGAGAGGGGAGGACAGGTGAGAGAGGAGGACAGGTGAGAGAGGAGGACAGGTGAGAGAGGCGCACAGGTGAGAGAGGACAGGTGAGAGAGGAGGACAGGTGAGGGGAGAGGACAGGTGAGAGAGGAGGACAGGTGAGAGAGGAGGACAGGTGAGAGAGGCGCACAGGTGAGAGAGGACAGGTGAGAGAGGAGGACAGGTGAGGGGAGAGGACAGGTGAGAGAGGAGGACAGGTGAGGGGAGAGGACAGGTGAGAGAGGAGGACAGGTGAGGGGAGAGGACAGGTGAGAGAGGAGGACAGGTGAGG
>CM070494.1:40045953-40055953 GCA_036324585.1 Champsocephalus esox
TGTGTGTGTGTCAGTGTGTGTGTGTCAGTGTGTGTGTGTGTCAGTGTGTGTGTGTCAGTGTGTGTGTGTCAGTGTGTGTGTGTCAGTGTGTGTGTGTCAGTGTGTGTGTCAGTGTGTGTGTGTCAGTGTGTGTGTGTGTCAGTGTGTGTGTGTCAGTGTGTGTGTGTCAGTGTGTGTGTGTGTCAGTGTGTGTGTGTGTGTCAGTGTGTGTGTGTCAGTGTGTGTGTGTCAGTGTGTGTGTGTGTCAGTGTGTGTGTGTCAGTGTGTGTGTGTCAGTGTGTGTGTGTCAGTGTGTGTGTGTCAGTGTGTGTGTGTCAGTGTGTGTGTGTCAGTGTGTGTGTGTGTGTGTGTGTCAGTGTGTGTGTGTCAGTGTGTGTGTGTCAGTGTGTGTGTGTCAGTGTGTGTGTCAGTGTGTGTGTGTCAGTGTGTGTGTGTCAGTGTGTGTGTGTCAGTGTGTGTGTGTCAGTGTGTGTGTGTCAGTGTGTGTGTCAGTGTGTGTGTCAGTGTGTGTGTGTCAGTGTGTGTGTGTCAGTGTGTGTGTCAGTGTGTGTGTGTCAGTGTGTGTGTGTCAGTGTGTGTGTGTCAGTGTGTGTGTGTCAGTGTACCTGTCAGCCTGCAGGATCTCCTGAACTCCGTCTGCCAGCCGAGACACTCGAGTCTCCAGATCTGAGTGAGTCTACACACACACACACACACACACACACACACACACACACCACACACCACACACACACACACACACACACACACACACAGTTGATGATCCTGAACTTTAAGAATAATTCAACTGAAAAAATTAATAATAATAAAATAATGGTTTTATTTCGATTACGTTGTTTCCGTAATCGTTGCGATTAAAATACGATTAATTGAGCAGCACTACTTTGAATAGGAATATGTACCTTCATGAGAGGATTAGCTCCGAGCCCCACTGCATGCTGGGAGCTGCTGGGCCCAGGTGCATGCTGGGAGTCTGGTTGTCCTGTGGTCAGCAGCTGCACTCTGACCTCCCTCCTGGGGGGGGCGCTGTGAGAGCTGAGGAGTGAGAGGTGAGGGTGAACACAGGTCCTTAACGAGCTCTAACGGGGACTAGCTTCAGAACGCTCAACGAGCTCTAACGGGGACTAGCTTCAGAGCGCTCAACGAGCTCTAACGGGGACTAGCTTCAGCTCAACGAGCTCTAACGGGGACTAGCTTCAGCTTAACGAGCTCTAACGGGGACTAGCTTCAGCTTAACGAGCTCTAACAGGGACTAGCTTCAGCTTAACGAGCTCTAACGGGGACTAGCTTCAGCTTAACGAGCTCTAACGGGGACTAGCTTCAGCTTAACGAGCTCAAACGGGGACTAGCTTCAGAGCGCTCAACGAGCTCTAACGGGGACTAGCTTCAGAGCGCTCAACGAGCTCTAACGGGGACTAGCTTCAGAGCGCTTAACGAGCTCTAACAGGGACTAGCTTCAGAGCGCTCAACGAGCTCTAACGGGGACTAGCTTCAGCTTAACGAGCTCTAACGGGGACTAGCTTCAGAGCGCTCAACGAGCTCTAACGGGGACTAGCTTCAGAGCGCTCAACGAGCTCTAACGGGGACTAGCTTCAGAGCGCTCAACGAGCTCTAACGGGGACTAGCTTCAGAGCGCTCAACGAGCTCTAACGGGGACTAGCTTCAGAGCGCTCAACGAGCTCTAACGGGGACTAGCTTCAGCTTAACGAGCTCTAACGGGGACTAGCTTCAGAGCGCTCAACGAGCTCTAACGGGGACTAGCTTCAGAGCGCTCAACGAGCTCTAACGGGGACTAGCTTCAGAGCGCTCAACGAGCTCTAACGGGGACTAGCTTCAGAGCGCTCAACGAGCTCTAACGGGGACTAGCTTCAGAGCGCTCAACGAGCTCTAACGGGGACTAGCTTCAGAGCGCTCAACGAGCTCTAACGGGGACTAGCTTCAGACGCTTAACGAGCTCTAACGGGGACTAGCTTCAGAGCGCTCAACGAGCTCTAACGGGGACTAGCTTCAGAGCGCTCAACGAGCTCTAACGGGGACTAGCTTCAGAGCGCTCATCGAGCTCTAACGGGGACTAGCTTCAGAGCACTCAACGAGCTCTAACGGGGACTAGCTTCAGCTTAACGAGCTCTAACGGGGACTAGCTTCAGAGCGCTCAACGAGCTCTAACGGGGACTAGCTTCAGAGCGCTCAACGAGCTCTAACAGGGACTAGCTTCAGAGCGCTCAACGAGCTCTAACGGGGACTAGCTTCAGAGCGCTCAACGAGCTCTAACGGGGACTAGCTTCAGAGCGCTCAACGAGCTCTAACGGGGACTAGCTTCAGAGCGCTCAACGAGCTCTAACGGGGACTAGCTTCAGAGCGCTCAACGAGCTCTAACGGGGACTAGCTTCAGAGCGCTCAACGAGCTCTAACGGGGACTAGCTTCAGAGCGCTCAACGAGCTCTAACGGGGACTAGCTTCAGCTCAACGAGCTCTAACGGGGACTAGCTTCAGCTTAACGAGCTCTAACAGGGACTAGCTTCAGCTCAACGAGCTCTAACGGGGACTAGCTTCAGCTTAACGAGCTCTAACAGGGACTAGCTTCAGCTCAACGAGCTCTAACGGGGACTAGCTTCAGCTTAACGAGCTCTAACGGGGACTAGCTTCAGAACGCTCAACGAGCTCTAACGGGGACTAGCTTCAGAGCGCTCAACGAGCTCTAACGGGGACTAGCTTCAGCTCAACGAGCTCTAACGGGGACTAGCTTCAGCTTAACGAGCTCTAACAGGGACTAGCTTCAGCTCAACGAGCTCTAACGGGGACTAGCTTCAGCTTAACGAGCTCTAACGGGGACTAGCTTCAGCTTAACGAGCTCTAACAGGGACTAGCTTCAGCTTAACGAGCTCTAACGGGGACTAGCTTCAGCTTAACGAGCTCTAACAGGGACTAGCTTCAGCTTAACGAGCTCTAACGGGGACTAGCTTCAGCTTAACGAGCTCTAACGGGGACTAGCTTCAGCTTAACGAGCTCAAACGGGGACTAGCTTCAGAGCGCTCAACGAGCTCTAACGGGGACTAGCTTCAGAGCGCTCAACGAGCTCTAACGGGGACTAGCTTCAGAGCGCTTAACGAGCTCTAACAGGGACTAGCTTCAGAGCGCTCAACGAGCTCTAACGGGGACTAGCTTCAGCTTAACGAGCTCTAACGGGGACTAGCTTCAGAGCGCTCAACGAGCTCTAACGGGGACTAGCTTCAGAGCGCTCAACGAGCTCTAACGGGGACTAGCTTCAGAGCGCTCAACGAGCTCTAACGGGGACTAGCTTCAGAGCGCTCAACGAGCTCTAACGGGGACTAGCTTCAGAGCGCTCAACGAGCTCTAACGGGGACTAGCTTCAGAGCGCTCAACGAGCTCTAACGGGGACTAGCTTCAGACCGCTTAACGAGCTCTAACGGGGACTAGCTTCAGAGCGCTCAACGAGCTCTAACGGGGACTAGCTTCAGAGCGCTCAACGAGCTCTAACGGGGACTAGCTTCAGAGCGCTCATCGAGCTCTAACGGGGACTAGCTTCAGAGCACTCAACGAGCTCTAACGGGGACTAGCTTCAGCTTAACGAGCTCTAACGGGGACTAGCTTCAGAGCGCTCAACGAGCTCTAACGGGGACTAGCTTCAGAGCGCTCAACGAGCTCTAACAGGGGACTAGCTTCAGAGCGCTCAACGAGCTCTAACGGGGACTAGCTTCAGAGCGCTCAACGAGCTCTAACGGGGACTAGCTTCAGAGCGCTCAACGAGCTCTAACGGGGACTAGCTTCAGAGCGCTCAACGAGCTCTAACGGGGACTAGCTTCAGAGCGCTCAACGAGCTCTAACGGGGACTAGCTTCAGAGCGCTCAACGAGCTCTAACGGGGACTAGCTTCAGAGCGCTCAACGAGCTCTAACAGGGACTAGCTTCAGAGCGCTTAACGAGCTCTAACGGGGACTAGCTTCAGAGCGCTCAACGAGCTCTAACGGGGACTAGCTTCAGAGCGCTCAACGAGCTCTAACGGGGACTAGCTTCAGAGCGCTTAACGAGCTCTAACAGGGACTAGCTTCAGAGCGCTCAACGAGCTCTAACGGGGACTAGCTTCAGAGCGCTCAACGAGCTCTAACGAGGACTAGCTTCAGCTTAACGAGCTCTAACGGGGACTAGCTTCAGAGCGCTCAACGAGCTCTAACGGGGACTAGCTTCAGAGCGCTCAGCGAGCTCTAACGGGGACTAGCTTCAGCTCAACGAGCTCTAACGGGGACTAGCTTCAGAGCGCTCAACGAGCTCTAACGGGGACTAGCTTCAGAGCGCTCAGCGAGCTCTAACGGGGACTAGCTTCAGAGCGCTCAAGGAGCTCTAACGGGGACAAGCTTCAGCTCAACGAGCTCTAACGGGGACTAGCTTCAGAGCGCTCAACGAGCTCTAACGGGGACTAGCTTCAGCTCAACGAGCTCTAACGGGGACTAGCTTCAGAGCGCTCAACGAGCTCTAACGGGGACTAGCTTCAGAGCGCTCAGCGAGCTCTAACGGGGACTAGCTTCAGAGCGCTCAACGAGCTCTAACGGGGACTAGCTTCAGAGCGCTCAAGGAGCTCTAACGGGGACTAGCTTCAACTCAACGAGCTCTAACGGGGACTAGCTTCAGAGCGCTCAACGAGCTCTAACGGGGACTAGCTTCAGAGCGCTCAACGAGCTCTAACGGGGACTAGCTTCAGAGCGCTCAACGAGCTCTAACGGGGACTAGCTTCAGCTCAACGAGCTCTAACGGGGACTAGCTTCAGAGCGCTCAACGAGCTCTAACGAGGACTAGCTTCAGAGCGCTCAACGAGCTCTAACGGGGACTAGCTTCAGAGCGCTCAACGAGCTCTAACGGGGACTAGCTTCAGAGCGCTCAACGAGCTCTAACGGGGACTAACTTCAGAGCGCTCAACGAGCTCTAACGGGGACTAGCTTCAGAGCGCTCAACGAGCTCTAACGGGGACTAGCTTCAGAGCGCTCAACGAGCTCTAACAGGGACTAGCTTCAGCTTAACGAGCTCTAATGGGGACTAGCTTCAGAGCGCTCAACGAGCCCTAACGGGGACTAGCTTCAGAGCGCTTAACGAGCTCTAACGGGGACTAGCTTCAGAGCGCTTAACGAGCTCTAACGGGGACTAGCTTCAGAGCGCTTAACGAGCTCTAACAGGGACTAGCTTCAGAGCGCTCAACGAGCTCTAACGGGGACTAGCTTCAGAGCGCTTAACGAGCTCTAACAGGGACTAGCTTCAGAGCGCTCAACGAGCTCTAACGGGGACTAGCTTCAGAGCGCTCAACGAGCTCTAACGGGGACTAGCTTCAGAGCGCTCAACGAGCTCTAACGGGGACTAGCTTCAGAGCGCTCAACGAGCTCTAACGGGGACTAGCTTCAGAGCGCTCAACGAGCTCTAACGGGGACTAGCTTCAGAGCGCTCAACGAGCTCTAACGGGGACTAGCTTCAGAGCGCTTAACGAGCTCTAACGGGGACTAGCTTCAGAGCGCTCAACGAGCTCTAACGGGGACTAGCTTCAGAGCGCTCAACGAGCTCTAACGGGGACTAGCTTCAGAGCGCTCAACGAGCTCTAACGGGGACTAGCTTCAGAGCGCTTAACGAGCTCTAACGGGGACTAGCTTCAGAGCGCTCAACGAGCTCTAACGGGGACTAGCTTCAGAGCGCTCAACGAGCTCTAACGGGGACTAGCTTCAGAGCGCTTAACGAGCTCTAACGGGGACTAGCTTCAGAGCGCTCAACGAGCTCTAACGAGGACTAGCTTCAGAGCGCTCAACGAGCTCTAACGGGGACTAGCTTCAGAGCGCTTAACGAGCTCTAACGGGGACTAGCTTCAGAGCGCTTAACGAGCTCTAACAGGGACTAGCTTCAGAGCGCTTAACGAGCTCTAACGGGGACTAGCTTCAGCTTAACGAGCTCTAACGAGGACTAGCTTCAGAGCGCTCAACGAGCTCTAACGGGGACTAGCTTCAGAGCGCTCAACGAGCTCTAACGGGGACTAGCTTCAGAGCGCTCAACGAGCTCTAACGGGGACTAGCTTCAGAGCGCTTAACGAGCTCTAACGGGGACTAGCTTCAGAGCGCTCAACGAGCTCTAACGGGGACTAGCTTCAGAGCGCTTAACGAGCTCTAACGGGGACTAGCTTCAGAGCGCTCAACGAGCTCTAACGGGGACTAACTTCAGAGCGCTCAACGAGCTCTAACGGGGACTAGCTTCAGAGCGCTCAACGAGCTCTAACGGGGACTAGCTTCAGAGCGCTCAACGAGCTCTAACGGGGACTAGCTTCAGAGCGCTTAACGAGCTCTAACAGGGACTAGCTTCAGAGCGCTCAACGAGCTCTAACGGGGACTAGCTTCAGAGCGCTCAACGAGCTCTAACGAGGACTAGCTTCAGCTTAACGAGCTCTAACGGGGACTCGCTTCAGAGCGCTCAACGAGCTCTAACGGGGACTAGCTTCAGAGCGCTCAACGAGCTCTAACGGGGACTAGCTTCAGAGCGCTCAACGAGCTCTAACGGGGACTAGCTTCAGAGCGCTCAACGAGCTCTAACGGGGACTCGCTTCAGAGCGCTCAACGAGCTCTAACGAGGACTAGCTTCAGCTTAACGAGCTCTAACGGGGACTAGCTTCAGAGCGCTCAACGAGCTCTAACGGGGACTAGCTTCAGCTCAACGAGCTCTAACGGGGACTAGCTTCAGAGCGCTTAACGAGCTCTAACGGGGACTAGCTTCAGAGCGCTCAACGAGCTCTAACGGGGACTAGCTTCAGAGCGCTCAACGAGCTCTAACGGGGACTAGCTTCAGAGCGCTCAACGAGCTCTAACGGGGACTAGCTTCAGAGCGCTCAACGAGCTCTAACGGGGACTAGCTTCAGAGCGCTCAACGAGCTCTAACGGGGACTAGCTTCAGAGCGCTCAACGAGCTCTAACGGGGACTAGCTTCAGAGCGCTCAACGAGCTCTAACGGGGACTAGCTTCAGAGCGCTCAACGAGCTCTAACGGGGACTAGCTTCAGAGCGCTCAACGAGCTCTAACGAGGACTAGCTTCAGAGCGCTTAACGAGCTCTAACGGGGACTAGCTTCAGAGCGCTCAACGAGCTCTAACGGGGACAAGCTTCAGAGCGCTCAACGAGCTCTAACGGGGACTAGCTTCAGAGCGCTCAACGAACTCTAACGGGGACTAGCTTCAGAGCGCTTAACGAGCTCTAACGGGGACTAGCTTCAGAGCGCTCAACGAGCTCTAAAGGGGACTAGC
This sequence comes from Champsocephalus esox, assembly GCA_036324585.1. Taxonomy (NCBI): domain Eukaryota; kingdom Metazoa; phylum Chordata; class Actinopteri; order Perciformes; family Channichthyidae; genus Champsocephalus; species Champsocephalus esox. The sequence goes on from CM070494.1 coordinate 40,053,231, forward strand.
TTCAGAGCGCTCAACGAGCTCTAACGGGGACTAGCTTCAGAGCGCTCAACGAGCTCTAACGAGGACTAGCTTCAGCTCAACGAGCTCTAACGGGGACTAGCTTCAGAGCGCTCAACGAGCTCTAACGGGGACTAGCTTCAGAGCGCTCAACGAGCTCTAACGGGGACTAGCTTCAGAGCGCTCAACGAGCTCTAACGGGGACTAGCTTCAGCTTAACGAGCTCTAACGGGGACTAGCTTCAGAGCGCTCAACGAGCTCTAACGGGGACTAGCTTCAGAGCGCTCAACGAGCTCTAACGGGGACTAGCTTCAGAGCGCTCAACGAGCTCTAACGGGGACTAGCTTCAGCTCAACGAGCTCTAACGGGGACTAGCTTCAGAGCGCTCAACGAGCTCTAACGAGGACTAGCTTCAGAGCGCTCAACGAGCTCTAACGGGGACTAGCTTCAGAGCGCTCAACGAGCTCTAAAGGGGACTAGCTTCAGAGCGCTCAACGAGCTCTAACGGGGACTAGCTTCAGAGCGCTCAACGAGCTCTAACGAGGACTAGCTTCAGCTCAACGAGCTCTAACGGGGACTAGCTTCAGAGCGCTCAACGAGCTCTAACGGGGACTAGCTTCAGAGCGCTCAACGAGCTCTAACGGGGACTAGCTTCAGAGCGCTCAACGAGCTCTAACGGGGACTAGCTTCAGCTTAACGAGCTCTAACGGGGACTAGCTTCAGAGCGCTCAACGAGCTCTAACGGGGACTAGCTTCAGAGCGCTCAACGAGCTCTAACGGGGACTAGCTTCAGAGCGCTCAACGAGCTCTAACGGGGACTAGCTTCAGAGCGCTCAACGAGCTCTAACGGGGACTAGCTTCAGAGCGCTCAACGAGCTCTAACGGGGACTAGCTTCAGCTCAACGAGCTCTAACGGGGACTAGCTTCAGAGCGCTCAACGAGCTCTAACGAGGACTAGCTTCAGAGCGCTCAACGAGCTCTAACGGGGACTAGCTTCAGAGCGCTTAACGAGCGTCCTCACCGTTGTCTCAGCGCAGCGAGCACGGCTCCTCGTCCTCCGGCAGAGAAGCGAGACGTCAGCAGGTCATGACCTTTATCACAATAAACACATTTATATTTAACCTTTATGATTAGGAACTGATCCCAGGACAGTTCCGTCTTCAGAGGATCTCTGAGGCTCTGAGGTCCAGACACGGGTTTCATTGATTGGTTAATTTGTGCGCTGGTTGGTTAATGTGTGTACTGATTGGTTAATTGGTGCACTGATTGGTTAATGTGTGCACTGATTGGTTAATTGGTGCACTGATTGGTTAATGTGTGTGCTGATTGGTTAATTGGTGCACTGGTTGGTTAATTGGTGCACTGGTTGGTTAATGTGTACACTGATTGGTTAATTGGTGCACTGGTTGGTTAATTGGTGCACTGGTTGGTTAATGTGTGTGCTGATTGGTTAATGTGTACACTGATTGGTTAATTGGTGCACTGGTTGGTTAATTGGTGCACTGGTTGGTTAATTGGTGCACTGATTGGTTAATGTGTACACTGATTGGTTAATTGGTGCACTGGTTGGTTAATTGGTGCACTGGTTGGTTAATTGGTGCACTGGTTGGTTAATGTGTGTGCTGATTGGTTAATTGGTGCACTGGTTGGTTAATTGGTGCACTGGTTGGTTAATGTGTACACTGGTTGGTTAATTGGTGCACTGGTTGGTTAATTGGTGCACTGGTTGGTTAATGTGTGTGCTGATTGGTTAATTGGTGCACTGCAGCTCCTCACCGCGCTGCTCCGCCTCCCTGCTCAGCTTCCCGTCTCCTCTCTCTGGAAGCTGTGTCAGAAAGAGGCTTTCATTAGAATCAGACTCACCGGAGGGTCCAGAGGGGCTCAGAGCCGGGCCCACGAAGCTGGTTCTCTTAGCGGCTGGATCTCCATGGTAACGGATGCTGAGCGGCTAACCTGCTAAGAGCTCAACTCAGTGAAAGCACCGCCTGCTGACCAATCAGAGCTCAGCGTGCGGAGCTCAAAGCGATCAAGTCAGATCACAGTGTGATCAGAACATCAGCTCCGTCTGCAGAGCGGTCTGACTGTCAGAACATCAGCGTCAAGAAGGCTCTGAAATATCCGCCTCAGCGTATCTGCCTAACCCGCTGCAGCTCTGAGGCGTTGATCCTGATCAAGTGTTCGAGTCGTAGGACAGAGGCCTCAGGTGTGTGTGTGTGTGTGTGTGTGTGTGTTCGAGCCCAACGTTTACATTCTGTGAGTCATCAAAGAGTGCGTAGTCTAGTAACCAAGAGGACTCACTCGTCTTCTGGGCTCTCGGTTCTCCTTGGGGGGTCCAGGTTTCTTCAGTCTGTCTATACACACACACACACACACACACACACACACACACACACACACACACACACACACACACACACACACACACACACACACACACACACACACACACACACACACACACACAGACACACACACACACACACACACACACACACACACACACACACACACAACTGTGAACTACTTGATGTACTGTGTACTTATTGATCCAATGTAAATGTCCCCAGGTCCTGGTTCAGGTCCTGGTTCAGGTCCTGATTCAGGTCCTGATTCAGATCCTGGTTCAGGTCCTGGTTCAGGTCCTGGTTCAGGTCCTGGTTCAGGTCCTGATTCAGATCCTGGTTCAGGTCCTGGTTCAGGTCCTGATTCAGATCCTGGTTCAGGTC
>CM070494.1:40060953-40096015 GCA_036324585.1 Champsocephalus esox
TCTCAGTTTGAGGAGTTTGTCTAAATCTAAGGGTTTTCGTGTCTCAGTTTGAGGAGTTTGTCTCAGTTTAAGGGTTTTCGTGTCTCAGTTTGAGGAGTTTGTCTAAATCTAAGGGTTTTCGTGTCTCAGTTTGAGGAGTTTGTCTCAGTTTAAGGGTTTTCGTGTCTCAGTTTAAGGAGTTTGTCTAAATCTAAGGGTTTTCGTGTCTCAGTTTAAGGAGTTTGTCTAAATCTAAGGGGTTTCGTGTCTCAGTTTGAGGAGTTTGTCTAAATCTAAGGGTTTTCGTGTCTCAGTTTGAGGAGTTTGTCTAAATCTAAGGGTTTTCGTGTCTCAGTTTGAGGAGTTTGTCTAAATCTAAGGGTTTTCGTGTCTCAGTTTGAGGAGTTTGTCTAAATCTAAGGGTTTTCGTGTCTCAGTTTAAGGAGTTTGTCTAAATCTAAGGGTTTTCGTGTCTCAGTTTGAGGAGTTTGTCTAAATCTAAGGGTTTTCGTGTCTCAGTTTAAGGAGTTTGTCTAAATCTAAGGGTTTTCGTGTCTCAGTTTGAGGAGTTTGTCTAAATCTAAGGGTTTTCGTGTCTCAGTTTGAGGAGTTTGTCTAAATCTAAGGGTTTTCGTGTCTCAGTTTAAGGAGTTTTCTGTCTAAATCTAAGGGTTTTCGTGTCTCAGTTTGAGGAGTTTGTCTAAATCTAAGGGTTTTCGTGTCTCAGTTTGAGGAGTTTGTCTCAGTTTAAGGGTTTTCGTGTCTCAGTTTGAGGAGTTTGTCTAAATCTAAGGGTTTTCGTGTCTCAGTTTGAGGAGTTTGTCTCAGTTTAAGGAGTTTGTCTAAATCTAAGGGTTTTCGTGTCTCAGTTTAAGGAGTTTGTCTAAATCTAAGGGGTTTCGTGTCTCAGTTTGAGGAGTTTGTCTAAATCTAAGGGTTTTCGTGTCTCAGTTTGAGGAGTTTGTCTAAATCTAAGGGTTTTCGTGTCTCAGTTTAAGGAGTTTGTCTAAATCTAAGGGTTTTCGTGTCTCAGTTTAAGGAGTTTGTCTAAATCTAAGGGTTTTCGTGTCTCAGTTTAAGGAGTTTGTCTAAATCTAAGGGTTTTCGTGTCTCAGTTTAAGGAGTTTGTCTAAATCTAAGGGGTTTTCGTGTCTCAGTTTGAGGAGTTTGTCTAAATCTAAGGGTTTTCGTGTCTCAGTTTGAGGAGTTTGTCTAAATCTAAGGGTTTTCGTGTCTCAGTTTGAGGAGTTTGTCTAAATCTAAGGGTTTTCGTGTCTCAGTTTAAGGAGTTTGTCTAAATCTAAGGGTTTTCGTGTCTCAGTTTGAGGAGTTTGTCTAAATCTAAGGGTTTTCGTGTCTCAGTTTAAGGAGTTTGTCTAAATCTAAGGGTTTTCGTGTCTCAGTTTGAGGAGTTTGTCTAAATCTAAGGGTTTTCGTGTCTCAGTTTGAGGAGTTTGTCTAAATCTAAGGGTTTTCGTGTCTCAGTTTAAGGAGTTTTCTGTCTAAATCTAAGGGTTTTCGTGTCTCAGTTTGAGGAGTTTGTCTAAATCTAAGGGTTTTCGTGTCTCAGTTTGAGGAGTTTGTCTCAGTTTAAGGGTTTTCGTGTCTCAGTTTGAGGAGTTTGTCTAAATCTAAGGGTTTTCGTGTCTCAGTTTGAGGAGTTTGTCTCAGTTTAAGGAGTTTGTCTAAATCTAAGGGTTTTCGTGTCTCAGTTTAAGGAGTTTGTCTAAATCTAAGGGGTTTCGTGTCTCAGTTTGAGGAGTTTGTCTAAATCTAAGGGTTTTCGTGTCTCAGTTTGAGGAGTTTGTCTAAATCTAAGGGTTTTCGTGTCTCAGTTTAAGGAGTTTGTCTAAATCTAAGGGTTTTCGTGTCTCAGTTTAAGGAGTTTGTCTAAATCTAAGGGTTTTCGTGTCTCAGTTTAAGGAGTTTGTCTAAATCTAAGGGTTTTCGTGTCTCAGTTTGAGGAGTTTGTCTAAATCTAAGGGTTTTCGTGTCTCAGTTTGAGGAGTTTGTCTAAATCTAAGGGTTTTCGTGTCTCAGTTTGAGGAGTTTGTCTAAATCTAAGGGTTTTCGTGTCTCAGTTTAAGGAGTTTGTCTAAATCTAAGGGTTTTCGTGTCTCAGTTTGAGGAGTTTGTCTAAATCTAAGGGTTTTCGTGTCTCAGTTTGAGGAGTTTGTCTAAATCTAAGGGTTTTCGTGTCTCAGTTTGAGGAGTTTGTCTAAATCTAAGGGTTTTCGTGTCTCAGTTTGAGGAGTTTGTCTAAATCTAAGGGTTTTCGTGTCTCAGTTTAAGGAGTTTGTCTAAATCTAAGGGTTTTCGTGTCTCAGTTTGAGGAGTTTGTCTAAATCTAAGGGTTTTCGTGTCTCAGTTTGAGGAGTTTGTCTAAATCTAAGGGTTTTCGTGTCTCAGTTTGAGGAGTTTGTCTAAATCTAAGGGTTTTCGTGTCTCAGTTTGAGGAGTTTGTCTAAATCTAAGGGTTTTCGTGTCTCAGTTTGAGGAGTTTGTCTAAATCTAAGGGTTTTCGTGTCTCAGTTTAAGGAGTTTTTGGGGACGTACAACAAGGTGACGGAGAACTGCTTCATGGACTGCGTCAGAGACTTCACGACCAGGGAGGTGAAGCCAGAGGAGGTAAATATAAAAACATCGGTTCTACTACAATACCCATGAGCCTCTGCTGTTGGTGAGATGCACCCTGGGAGTTGCGGTGTATTGAGTGTGTTGTGTTGCAGTCCAGCTGCTCGGAGTCCTGCCTGCAGAAGTACCTGAAGATGACTCAAAGGATCTCCATGCGCTTCCAGGAGTATCACATCCAGCAGAACGAGGCCCTCGCTGCCAAAGCCGGGCTGATGCCAGGAACCAGAATCTGAGCCACTTCCTGTCCCAGTGCATCATGGGAGATGTAGTGTTATCTTGTGTTCTTTAATTTTGTATTAAATATCATGAACCCCTTTTCTTTGTGTCTGGAAATAAAAGCTCATCTTTAAGAGTGCCTTTCTTTCTCGAGATGGGTTAGGGTTGAACCTGAGCAGGAGAGGACTCTTTAAAGTAGAGACTATACACCTGAACCTGAGCAGGAGAGGACTCTTTAAAGTAGAGACTATACACCTGAACATCAGCAGGAGAGGACTCTTTAAAGTAGAGACTATACACCTGAACCTGAGCAGGAGAGGACTCTTTAAAGTAGAGACTATACACCTGAACATCAGCAGGAGAGGACTCTTTAAAGTAGAGACTATACACCTGAACCTGAGCAGGAGAGGACTCTTTAAAGTAGAGACTATACACCTGAACATCAGCAGGAGAGGACTCTTTAAAGTAGAGACACTACATACTGATATACACCTGAACATCAGCAGGAGAGAACTCTTTAAAGTAGAGACACTACATACTGATATACACCTGAACATCAGCAGGAGAGAACTCTTTAAAGTAGAGACACTACATACTGATATACACCTGAACATCAGCAGGAGAGAACTCTTTAAAGTAGAGACACTACATACCGATATACACCTGAACATCAGCAGGAGAGGACTCTTTAAAGTAGAGACACTACATACCGATATACACCTGAACATCAGCAGGAGAGGACTCTTTAAAGTAGAGACACTACATACTGATATACACCTGAACATCAGCAGGAGAGGACTCTTTAAAGTAGAGACGCTACATACTGATATACACCTGAACATCAGCAGGAGAGGACTCTTTAAAGTAGAGACACTACGTACTGATATACACCTGAACATCAGCAGGAGAGGACTCTTTAAAGTAGAGACACTACATACTGATATACACCTGAACATCAGCAGGAGAGGACTCTTTAAAGTAGAGACACTACATACTGATATACACCTGAACATCAGCAGGAGAGGACTCTTTAAAGTAGAGACACTACATACCGATATACACCTGAACATCAGCAGGAGAGGACTCTTTAAAGTGGAGACACTACATACTGATGAACATCAGTAGGAGAGGACTCTTTAAAGTAGAGACACTACGTACTGATATACACCTGAACATCAGCAGGAGAGGACTCTTTAAAGTAGAGACACTACATACTGATATACACCTGAACATCAGCAGGAGAGAACTCTTTAAAGTAGAGACACTACATACCGATATACACCTGAACATCAGCAGGAGAGGACTCTTTAAAGTAGAGACACTACATACTGATATACACCTGCACATCAGCAGGAGAGGACTCTTTAAAGTAGAGACACTACATACTGATATACACCTGCACATCAGCAGGAGAGGACTCTTTAAAGTAGAGACACTACATACTGATATACACCTGAACATCAGCAGGAGAGGACTCTTTAAAGTAGAGACACTACACACTGATATACACCTGAACATCAGCAGGAGAGGACTCTTTAAAGTAGAGACACTACATACTGATATACACCTGCACATCAGCAGGAGAGGACTCTTTAAAGTAGAGACACTACATACTGATATACACCTGAACATCAGCAGGAGAGGACTCTTTAAAGTAGAGACACTACATACTGATATACACCTGAACATCAGCAGGAGAGGACTCTTTAAAGCAGAGAGGACTCTTTAAAGTAGAGAAACTACATACTGATATACACCTGAACATCAGCAGGAGAGGACTCTTTAAAGTAGAGACTATACACCTGAACATCAGCAGGAGAGGACTCTTTAAAGTAGAGACACTACATACTGATATACACCTGAACATCAGCAGGAGAGGACTCTTTAAAGCAGAGAGGACTCTTTAAAGTAGAGAAACTACATACTGATATACACCTGAACCTGAGCAGGAGAGGACTCTTTAAAGTAGAGACTATACACCTGAACATCAGCAGGAGAGGACTCTTTAAAGTAAAGACACTACATACTGATATACACCTGAACATCAGCAGGAGAGGACTCTTTAAAGTAGAGACACTACATACTGATATACACCTGAACCTGAGCAGGAGAGGACTCTTTAAAGTAGAGACTATACACCTGAACATCAGCAGGAGAGGACTCTTTAAAGTAGAGACACTACATACTGATATACACCTGAACATCAGCAGGAGAGGACTCTTTAAAGTAGAGACACTACGTACTGATATACACCTGAACATCAGCAGGAGAGGACTCTTTAAAGTAGAGACACTACGTACTGATATACACCTGAACATCAGCAGGAGAGGACTCTTTAAAGTAGAGACACTACGTACTGATATACACCTGAACATCAGCAGGAGAGGACTCTTTAAAGTAGAGACACTACGTACTGATATACACCTGAACATCAGCAGGAGAGGACTCTTTAAAGTAGAGACACTACGTACTGATATACACCTGAACATCAGCAGGAGAGGACTCTTTAAAGTAGAGACACTACATACTGATATACACCTGAACATCAGCAGGAGAGGACTCTTTAAAGTAGAGACACTACATACTGATATACACCTGAACATCAGCAGGAGAGGACTCTTTAAAGTAGAGACACTACATACTGATATACACCTGAACATCAGCAGGAGAGGACTCTTTAAAGTAGAGACACTACGTACTGATATACACCTGAACATCAGCAGGAGAGGACTCTTTAAAGTAGAGACACTACGTACTGATATACACCTGAACATCAGCAGGAGAGGACTCTTTAAAGTAGAGACACTACACACTGATATACACCTGAACATCAGCAGAAGAGGACTCTTTAAAGTAGAGACACTACATACTGATATACACCTGAACATCAGCAGGAGAGGACTCTTTAAAGCAGAGACACTACATACTGATATACACCTGAACATCAGAGGAAGAGGACTCTTTAAAGTAGAGACACTACACACTGATATACACCTGAACATCAGCAGGAGAGGACTCTTTAAAGTAGAGACACTACATACCGATATCCACCTGAACATCAGCAGGAGAGGACTCTTTAAAGTAGAGACACTACATACTGATATACACCTGAACATCAGAGGAGAGGACTCTTTAAAGCAGAGAGGACTCTTTAAAGCAAGGGCCTGAAGGCAGCATGGGACTCGTGGAGACGTATTTAAAAACTTTATTGACCAGAGGTGTATTTACAGCCTAACGAATAGAAAACCTCGCGTTGAGAATTCGGTACAAACGGGCGTCTCTTAAAAAATACTATAAATCATTCTTTACAGGAACCGTCTGCACGCTCTATTTACAGCAGGGAGCCGCCGCACCACAGAAGAAGAGAGAGGGGTACATCGCCTGAAATACGAAACTAAAAACGTTTAATTCACAAACGAAGACTTCTTGAATCTAACCGCGGTCCGTCTCGTCTCTCGTCTCGTGTCTCGTCCCGTCTCGTGTCTCGTCTCGTCTCGTCCCGTCTCGTGTCTCGTCCCGTCTCTCGTCTCGTCTCGTGTCTCGTCTCGTGTTTCGTCTCTCGTCCCGTCTCTCGTCCCGTGTCTCGTCTCGTCTCGTGTCTCGTCCCGTCTCGTGTCTCGTCCCGTCTCGTGTCTCGTCTCGTGTCTCGTGTTTCGTCTCTCGTCCCGTCTCTCGTCCCGTGTCTCGTCTCGTCTCGTCCCGTCTCGTGTCTCGTCTCGTCTCGTGTCTCGTCTCCTGTCTCGTCTCCTGTCTCGTGTCTCCTGTCTCGTGTCTCGTGTCTCGTCTCGTGTCTCCTGTCTCGTCTCGTGTCTCGTCTCGTGTCTCTGTCTCGTCTCGTGTCTCGTCTCGTGTCTCGTCTCGTGTCCCGTCTCGTGTCTCGTGTCCCGTCTCGTGTCTCGTCCCGTCTCGTGTCTCGTCCCGTCTCGTGTCTCGTCCCGTCTCGTGTCTCGTCTCCTGTCTTGTCTCGTCCCGTGTCGTGTCTCGTCCCGTCTCGTGTCTCGTCTCCTGTCTCGTGTCTCGTCCCGTGTCTCGTCTCGTGTCTCGTCCCGTCTCGTGTCTCCTGTCTCGTCGTCTCGTCTCCTGTCTCGTGTCTCGTCTCGTGTCTCGTCTCCTGTCTCGTGTCTCGTCTTGTCTCGTGTCTCGTCTTGTCTCGTCTCGTGTCTCGTCTCGTGTCGTGTCTCCTGTCTCGTCTCGTGTCTCCTGTCTCGTCTCGTGTCTCGTCCCGTCTCGTGTCTCCTGTCTCGTGTCTCCTGTCTCGTCTCGTGTCTCGTCTCGTGTCTCGTCTCGTGTCTTGTCTCGTGTCTCGTCCCGTGTCTCGTCTCCTGTCTTGTCTCGTCTTGTCTCCTGTCTCGTCCCGTCTCGTCTCGTGTCTCGTTGTTAAACTGAATAAATAAGGTTTTTTTACAACCAAAAAACATTTGGACAGGAAGTCTTTGTTTTCACCAAAATAAAAGCTCTGAGTTCTGAACGCAGGAAGTCAGGAACTTTATATTCTGACCAGTCACGGGATGAAAGCCCCGATACACTGGGGCTTTATTTTGAAATCAGGAGCCGTTTCCTGTGGCGACAGATGGCTGATCCCAGACAGGAAGTCAGTCCTGTTCCCAGACAGGAAGTCAGTCCACAGGTGAGTTTCCCATGAGGCCCTCAGAGGTGGCGCAGTGGGCGGAGTCTGTGTTGGGGGCGGGGCCTGTGTTGGGGCGGGGCCTGTGGGCGTGTCATCACCTGCACTCCACGGCCACCGTGTTCTGCGTGGGCGACGCTGAGGACGGAGACATGGCGGCGTCTGAAGAGCCGGAGGAGGTCGAGGGGGTGGCGTTAGAGACTGGGGAGAAGTAAACAACAACAACATTATTATTATTGTTAGATTACAACAACAACAACAACTACTTCTACTATACATTACTGTGATTTTCACCACGACAGGAAGTGTAAAGCAGGAAGTGCTCGTACCCTCCCTCTCCTTCTTCTTCAGCCTCTTCCTGCGCCGGTCGATGGACGCCACCTCAGACTTCAGCGTCAGGTAATACTTCCTGATGTCCTGAAGCTTCTCCTGCAGGAAGGAGATCCTCTCGCTGCCCGACAGGCGCTCCAGGTCCTCTGCAATCACACACATGTACTTATACACACACACATGTACTTATACACACACACATGTACTTATATACACACACATGTACTTATATACACACACATGTACTTATATACACACACATGTACTTATATATATACACACACACATGTACTTATACACACACATGTACTTATATACACACACATGTACTTATATACACACACATGTACTTATATACACACACATGTACTTATATACACACACATGTACTTATATATATACACACACACATGTACTTATACACACACATGTACTTATATACACACACATGTACTTATATACACACACATGTACTTATATACACACACATGTACTTATATATACACACACACACATGTACTTATACACACACACATGTACTTATATACACACACATGTACTTATATATATACACACACACATGTACTTATATATATACATCCACAGATATATATATACATATATATATATATATATATATATATATATATATATATATATGTATATATATATCCACAGAGATAGAGAGAGAATCAGACGCACCGATCTGGAAGGTCCACCTGCTCGCCCTCTGAGGACAGAAGCTGTGTTTCTCTTTCCTCGGAGACGAGAGGCAGCGAGACGTCTGAGACAAGTCCTCACTGTCACTGCTCTGACCTGGGGGGACAGACGATATTATAAAGACCTGGGGGACAGACGATATTATAAAGACCTGGGGGGACAGACGATATTATGAAAGACCTGGGGGGGGACAGACGATATTATAAAGACCTGGAGGGGGGACAGACGATATTATAAAGACCTGGGGGGACAGACGATATTATAAAGACCTGGGGGGACAGACGATATTATAAAGACCTGGGGGACAGACGATATTATAAAGACCTGGGGGGGGACAGACGATATTATAAAGACCTGGGGGGACAGACGATATTATAAAGACCTGGGGGGGACAGACGATATTATAAAGACCTGGGGGGACAGACGATATTATAAAGACCTGGGGGGACAGACGATATTATAAAGACCTGGGGGGACAGACGATATTATAAAGACCTGGGGGGACAGACGATATTATAAAGACCTGGGGGGGGACAGACGATATTATAAAGACCTGGGGGACAGACGATATTATAAAGACCTGGGGGGACAGACGATATTATAAAGACCTGGGGGGACAGACGATATTATAAAGACCTGGGGGGACAGACGACATTATAAAGACCTGGGGGGACAGACGATATTATAAAGACCTGGGGGGACAGACGATATTATAAAGACCTGGGGGGACAGACGATATTATAAAGACCTGGGGGGACAGACGATATTATAAAGACCTGGGGGGACAGACGATATTATAAAGACCTGGGGGGACAGACGATATTATAAAGACCTGGGGGGACAGACGACATTATAAAGACCTGGGGGGACAGACGATATTATAAAGACCTGGGGGGACAGACGATATTATAAAGACCTGGGGGGACAGACGATATTATAAAGACCTGGGGGACAGACGATATTATAAAGACCTGGGGGGACAGACGATATTATAAAGACCTGGGGGGGGACAGACGATATTATGAAGACCTGGGGGGGGACAGACGATATTATAAAGACCTGGGGGGGGACAGACGATATTATAAAGACCTGGGGGACAGACGATATTATAAAGACCTGGGGGGACAGACGATATTATAAAGACCTGGGGGGACAGACGACATTATAAAGACCTGGGGGGACAGACGATATTATAAAGACCTGGGGGGACAGACGATATTATAAAGACCTGGGGGGGGACAGACGATATTATAAAGACCTGGGGGACAGACGATATTATGAAGACCTGGGGGGGGACAGACGATATTATAAAGACCTGGGGGACAGACGATATTATAAAGACCTGGGGGGACAGACGATATTATGAAGACCTGGGGGGGGACAGACGATATTATAAAGACCTGGGGGGACAGACGACATTATAAAGACCTGGGGGACAGACGATATTATAAAGACCTGGGGGGACAGACGATATTATAAAGACCTGGGGGGACAGACGATATTATAAAGACCTGGGGGACAGACGATATTATAAAGACCTGGGGGGACAGACGATATTATAAAGACCTGGGGGGACAGACGATATTATAAAGACCTGGGGGACAGACGATATTATAAAGACCTGGGGGGACAGACGATATTATAAAGACCTGGGGGACAGACGATATTATAAAGACCTGGGGGACAGACGATATTATAAAGACCTGGGGGGACAGACGATATTATAAAGACCTGGAGGGACAGACGATATTATAAAGACCTGGGGGGACAGACGACATTATAAAGACCTGGGGGACAGACGATATTATAAAGACCTGGGGGACAGACGATATTATAAAGACCTGGGGGGACAGACGACATTATAAAGACCTGGGGGGACAGACGATATTATAAAGACCTGGGGGGACAGACGATATTATGAAGACCTGGGGGGGACAGACGATATTATAAAGACCTGGGGGACAGACGATATTATAAAGACCTGGAGGGACAGACGATATTATAAAGACCTGGAGGGACAGACGATATTATAAAGACCTGGGGGGACAGACGATATTATAAAGACCTGGGGGGACAGACGACATTATAAAGACCTGGGGGGACAGACGATATTATAAAGACCTGGGGGGACAGACGATATTATGAAGACCTGGGGGGGGACAGACGATATTATAAAGACCTGGGGGGACAGACGATATTATGAAGACCTGGGGGGGGACAGACGATATTATAAAGACCTGGGGGACAGACGATATTATAAAGACCTGGGGGGACAGACGATATTATAAAGACCTGGGGGGACAGACGATATTATAAAGACCTGGGGGGACAGACGACATTATAAAGACCTGGGGGGGGGACAGACGATATTATAAAGACCTGGGGGGACAGACGATATTATAAAGACCTGGGGGGGGGACAGACGATATTATAAAGACCTGGGGGACAGACGATATTATAAAGACCTGGGGGACAGACGATATTATAAAGACCTGGGGGGACAGACGACATTATAAAGACCTGGGGGGACAGACGACATTATAAAGACCTGGGGGACAGACGACATTATAAAGACCTGGGGGGACAGACGATATTATAAAGACCTGGGGGGACAGACGACATTATAAAGACCTGGGGGGACAGACGATATTATAAAGACCTGGGGGACAGACGATATTATAAAGACCTGGGGGGACAGACGATATTATAAAGACCTGGGGGGACAGACGATATTATAAAGACCTGGGGGACAGACGATATTATAAAGACCTGGGGGGACAGACGATATTATAAAGACCTGGGGGGACAGACGATATTATGAAGACCTGGGGGGACAGACGATATTATAAAGACCTGGGGGACAGACGATATTATGAAGACCTGGGGGACAGACGATATTATAAAGACCTGGGGGACAGACGATATTATAAAGACCTGGGGGGACAGACGACATTATAAAGACCTGGGGGGACAGACGATATTATAAAGACCTGGGGGACAGACGATATTATAAAGACCTGGGGGGACAGACGATATTATAAAGACCTGGGGGGGGGACAGACGATATTATAAAGACCTGGGGGACAGACGATATTATAAAGACCTGGGGGACAGACGATATTATAAAGACCTGGGGGGACAGACGACATTATAAAGACCTGGGGGGACAGACGACATTATAAAGACCTGGGGGACAGACGACATTATAAAGACCTGGGGGGACAGACGATATTATAAAGACCTGGGGGGACAGACGACATTATAAAGACCTGGGGGGACAGACGATATTATAAAGACCTGGGGGACAGACGATATTATAAAGACCTGGGGGGACAGACGACATTATAAAGACCTGGGGGGACAGACGACATTATAAAGACCTGGGGGGGGGACAGACGATATTATAAAGACCTGGGGGGACAGACGATATTATAAAGACCTGGGGGGGGACAGACGATATTATAAAGACCTGGGGGACAGACGATATTATAAAGACCTGGGGGACAGACGATATTATAAAGACCTGGGGGACAGACGACATTATAAAGACCTGGGGGGACAGACGACATTATAAAGACCTGGGGGGACAGACGACATTATAAAGACCTGGGGGGACAGACGATATTATAAAGACCTGGGGGGACAGACGACATTATAAAGACCTGGGGGACAGACGACATTATAAAGACCTGGGGGGACAGACGACATTATAAAGACCTGGGGGGACAGACGATATTATAAAGACCTGGGGGACAGACGATATTATAAAGACCTGGGGGGACAGACGATATTATAAAGACCTGGGGGGACAGACGATATTATAAAGACCTGGGGGACAGACGATATTATAAAGACCTGGGGGGACAGACGATATTATAAAGACCTGGGGGGACAGACGATATTATAAAGACCTGGGGGACAGACGATATTATAAAGACCTGGGGGACAGACGATATTATAAAGACCTGGGGGACAGACGATATTATAAAGACCTGGGGGACAGACGATATTATAAAGACCTGGAGGGACAGACGATATTATAAAGACCTGGGGGGACAGACGATATTATAAAGACCTGGGGGACAGACGATATTATAAAGACCTGGGGGGACAGACGATATTATAAAGACCTGGGGGGACAGACGATATTATAAAGACCTGGGGGACAGACGATATTATAAAGACCTGGGGGACAGACGATATTATGAAGACCTGCTCAGACTGCAGGTGAGTGCATCAACTCAGACTGCAGGTGAGTGCATCAACCTGCTCAGACTGCAGGTGAGTGCATCAACCTGCTCAGACTGCAGGTGAGTGCATCAACCTGCCCCCCCCCCTCAGACTGCAGGTGAGTGCATCAACCCTCAGACTGCAGGTGAGTGCATCAACGTCAGACTGCAGTGAGTGCATCAACCTGCTCAGACTGCAGGTGAGTGCATCACTCAGACTGCAGGTGAGTGCATCAACCTGCTCAGACTGCAGGTGAGTGCATCAACTCAGACTGCAGGTGAGTGCATCAACACCCCCCCCCTCACCGCACACCCCGCACGCATCCACCACCTCTCCACGACTGCAGGTGAGTGCATCAACCTCCCGCTCAGACTGCAGGTGAGTGCATCACTCAGACTGCAGTGAGTGCATCAACTCACGACTGCAGGGAGTGCATCAACTCAGACTGCAGGTGAGTGCATCAACCTGCTCAGACTGCAGGTGAGTGCATCAACCTGCCGCTCAGACTGCAGGTGAGTGCATCAACCTGCTCAGACTGCAGGTGAGTGCATCAACTCAGACTGCAGGTGAGATATTCTCTCTCTCTTGCTACAACCCCACATCTCTAGTTTCCCACCTCAGACTGTGCAGTGAGTGCTTCAACCTGCACTCCTGCCGGTGAGTGCATCCACCTGCTCTCAGACTGCAGGTGAGTGCATCAACCTGCCCCTCTCAGACGCAGTGAGTGCATCAACTCAGACTGCAGGTGAGTGCAATCAACCTGCCCCCGCCCCCCCCCCCTCATACTGCAGTGAGGAGTGCATCCACCCCACACCCCCCCCCCCCCCCTCAGACTGCAGGTGAGTGGTACATCAAACCCCCCACCCACCCCTCACCTGCTCCGTCTTCCCAGGATGTGAGTAGCTGAGTGCGCATCTGGCTGCGTTTCTGCTTCTTGGCTGTGGGACTACAGGTTCAGGCTGTCCTCCACTCGCTTCTGCCCTGATCTACAGAGGTCCAGTAGGTCATAGGTCACACATTTACTTTAACTTACTACCAAACAACACGTACTTTAACTATACTTACTACATACAACTACTAAACTTCTCTACTATATTTAACTTAACTACTACTAAAAACTAATAAAACTGAAAACTCCTAAAAATAATTTAACCCTAATACTAACTACATACAAACTATATTATAACACAATACTACTACTAAATACTCAACAAAACTAAAACAATACTAAACTACAAACCTAAACATTACTCATAAATCCACTAACCACTAATTAAGCAACTACTTCTACTCTATTACTAACTAACAACATAAAAAAACTACTAATTACTATACTAAAACTTTAACCAACTATAACTCTTGAAAAAACTTTACTTATAGACTAAAGTATCATAACAAATGTTGTACTCAATTAAAATATAACTAATAAAAAAAAACTCCTAACAACTCAATACTTAAAAAATATACTTATTATTGACTACTATAAAACTAATCTAATTACTAAAATTAACTCATTTAAATCTATTAGTATACTTATACTATAGAACTAATCATTATACATCTATATAATACATTACTTTACTAGTAAACTACTAACTACAATCACTAACTACTTTTGACTTATAGCTGTTACTCTTATCTCATATAATTCAAATAGCCAAAAATTCTACTAATTACTGCAACTCTTCGAACTACAATACGAAAAACAACTAAACTAAAATAAAATACATCAACTAAATAAATTTTACATACTAACAAATAACAAACTTAAACTACAACACAAAGACATAAGGATTACTCAATAGAAACACAAGACACACTACAAAATCTACACAATAAACTTAAACAAATAATAAACAACAACTAATATCCTTAATAAATAACAAATACTAAATATATTCAATCAAACTATATAAAAAAAAATATAAAACCAAACACACTCACAATACTCAATAAAACTTCTCCCATCAGCCCAACCCACACCAAACCACCAAACCAACACAACACCATCACCAACAAATCAACACAGCATCAACACCAACCATCACAAAACACACAAACCACACCACACACACCCACCCCTCCCAACACCACACAACAAACAACCCAACCACCCAACCACCCCACACACTCACAACCTCCACCACACCCCAACACCACACACACACCCACCCACACCCCAACCCACACACCCCAACACACCCACCAAAACAAACCACACCACCCAACCACCCAACCCACCACCCACCACCCACACCACACCCACACCACTCAACACAACCCCAAACACACACCACAACCAATAAAACCACACACACACCACCACCACAACCAACCCAACAAAAACACCCAAACTCAACCCAAACCACCAACACCACACCAAACAAAAACCCCCACCACACACCACCCCAAAACCAACACACCCAACCAACCCACCACACCCACCAAACCTACCCCCACCACACCACACCACCACACACACCACACCACCACACACCCCACCACACCACCCACCACACCACCACACACCACACACCCACACACCACACCACCACCACACCACACACACACCCACACCCCCACACACCACCACCACACCACCCACACACCACACCACCACACACCACACCCACCACACCACACCCCACACACACACCACACACCACACCCACACACCCACCACACCCCACCACCCACACCACACCACCACACACACCACACCCACCCACACACACACCACACCCACACCACCACCCACCACACCACACACCCACACACCCACCACACACACCCCACACCCACACACACACCCCACACCACACCCCACCACACACCACCACACCCACCCACACACCACACACACACCACCCACACCACCCACACACACACCACACACCACCACCCACACACCACACCACCCCACCACACACCCACCACACACACCCCACACCACCACACACCCACACACACACACCCACCACACCACCCACACCACACACCCACCACACCACCACACACCCACACACACCCACCACACCCACACCCACACACCCACACCACCCACACCACCACACACACACCACACACACCACACACCCACACCACACCACACCCACACACCACACCCACCACCACCACACCCCACACACCACCCCACACCCACCACACACCACACCACCACACCACACACCACACCACACACCCACCCACCACACACCACACCACACACCACACCCACCACACCCCACCACCCACACCACACCCCACCACACCCACCACCACACCACCCCACACACCACCACACACCACACCACACCACACCCACCCACACACACCCACCCCACACACACCACACACACCACCACCACCCCACACCACCCACCACACACACCCACCACACCCCACACACCACACACACACCACCCCACACACACACCACCCACCACACACCACACCACACCCACCACACCACCACCACACACCACCACCACCCACCCACACACACCCACCACACCACACACCACCACCCCCACACCACACCCACACCACACACCACCCACCACCACACCACCCACACCCACACCACACCACACACACCACCCCACACCCCACCCACACCACCACCACACACACACCACCCCACACACCACCCACACACCACACACCCACCACCCACCACACCACCCACACCCCACCACACCACACACCCACCACACACCACACCACACACCCCACACACACCACACCACACACCCCACACCCACACCCACCACACCACCCACACACACCACCACACCCACCCACACCACACACCACCACACACCCACACCCACCACACCACCCACACACCACCACCACACCCACACACCACCACCCCACACCACACACACCCACACCACACCACCACACACACACCACACACACCCACCCCACCACACACCCACCACCACACACCACACCACCCCACACCACCACCCACCACACCACACCCACCACCCACACACCACACCACCACACACACACCCACCACACCACACACCACCCACACACCACACACCCCACCACCACACACCCACACCACACACCCACCCACCCACCACACCACACACCACACCACACACACCCACACACACACCCCACCACCACACCACCCACACACCCCACACACCACACCACCCCACCACCACACCACCCCACCACACCCACACACCACCACACCACCACACCACCACCCACCACACCACACCACCCACCACACACCACCCCACACCACACCACCACCACCCACACACCCCACCCACCACACCCACACCACCACCCACCACCACACACCACACCACCCACACACCACACCACACCCACCCACACCCACCACCACACCCACACCACCCCACACACACCCACACACCACACCCACACACCACCACCACACCCCACACCACACACACCCACCACACCACACCCACACACCCACCACCACACACCCACCACACCACACCACCACACACCACCACACCACACCCACCACACACCACACCCACACCACCACACACCCACCACCACACCACACACCCACACACACCACCCACACCCACACCACACCACCACCCACACCACCCCACCCACACCACACACCACCACACCCACACACCACCCACACACCCACCACCACACACCACACACCCACCACACCACACCCCACACCACACACCCACCCACACACACCCCACCACACCCACACCACCCCACACCACACCACCCACACCCACCACACCCCACACCCCACACCACACCCACCACCACACCCCCACCACCACACCACACCCCACCCACCCACCACACACCACACCCACACCACACCACCCCACACCACCCACACACCACACCCACCCACACACACACACCACACCACCCACACACCACACCCCACACCCCACACCACACCACCACACACCCACACCCACACCACACCACCACCACACCCACACACCACACCCCACACCACCACCACCACACCACACCACCACCACCACACACACCCACCCCACACCCACCCACACCCACACACCACCACCCACCACACCCACACACACCACCACACCACCACACCCACACCACCACACCCCACCACACACCCACCACCACACCCCACACACCACCCACACACCACACCACCCACCACCCACACCACCACACCACCACCACCACCACACACCCACCCACACACCCACCACCACCACACACCCACCACACACCACACCCACACACACCACACCCCACACCACCACACCACACACACCACCACACCACACACCCCCACACCCACACCCACACACCACACCCACACCACCACCACCCCACCACACCCCACCCACACACACCCACCACCACACACCACACCACCCACCACCACACCACACCACACACACCACACACACCACACCACCACACCACCCACACCACACACCCACACACACCCACCACACACCCCACCCACCCCACCACACCACACACCACCACACCCACCACCACACACCCACACACACCACCACACCCACCACCACACACACCCACACCACCCACCCACACACACACACCCACCACACCACCCACCACACCACCACACCACACACACACCACACACCACACACACCACCACCACCCACCACACACCCACACCCACCCACCACCACACCACACACACCACACCACCACACACCACACCCCCACCACCACACACCACCACCACACCACACACCACACCACACACCCACACCACACACACCACCACACCACACCCCCACACACCACCACCACACACCACACCACACACCCACACCACCCCACACCACCCACCACACCACACCACCCACACACCACACACCACACCACCACACCACACACCACACCCACACCCACCCACCACACCCACCACCCACACACACACACCACACACCCCACCACACCACACACCCACACCACACACCCACCACACACCACACCACACACCCACCCACACACCCACACACCACCACACACACCCACACACCCACCACCACACCCACACACCACACCCACACCCACCACACCACCACCCACACACCACACCCCCACCACACACACCCCACCACACCACCACACCACACACACCCACCACACCACACCCACCACACACCACCACCACACCACCCACACACACCACACCCACACCACACCACACACACCCACCCACACCACCACACCACACCACACCACCCACACCACCACCACACACACCACACACACCACCCACACACCACACACCACACACCCCACACACCACCCACACACACCACACCACCACCCCACACACACACCACACCACACACCACCCACACACACACCACACCACCCACACCACACACCCACCCACACACCACACCACACCACACCACCACACCACCACACCACACACACACCACACCACCACACCACCACCCACACACCACCACACCACACACACCCACCACCCACACACCACCACCACACCACCCACACCCACACACCACCACCACACACACCCACCACACCCCACACACCACCACACACCCACCCACACACCACACACCACACCACACACACCACCCACCACACCCACACACACACCCACACCCCACACACCACACCACACACCACCACCACACCCCACCACCCACACACCACACACCACCACCACACCACACCACCACACCCACACACCACACCACCCACACACACCCACACCACCACACCACCACACACCCACCCACACCACACACCACACACCACACCACACCACACCCCACACACCACCCACACACCCACCACACACCACCACCCCACACACACCACACCACCCACCCACACCACACCCACACACCACCCCACCACACACACCACCACACCACACACCCACCACCACCACACCACACCACACACCACCACCACACACACCACCCACCACCACACACCACCACCACACACACCCACACCACCCCACACACCACCACCCACCACACACCACACCACACACCCCACACCACACCACACCACACCACCACCACACACACACCCACACACACACACCCCCACACCCACACCACACCACCACACCACCCACCCCACACACCACCACACCCACCACCCCACACCACACCACACACCCACACACCACCCCACCCCACCACACCACCACCACACCCACACCACCCACCACCACACACCACACCACCCCACACCACACACACCCACACCACCACACACCACCACACCACACCACACCACCCACACACACCACCACCACACACACACCACACCCCCCCCACACCCACACACACCACCACACACCACACACCCCACACACACCACACCACCACACACCACCACACCACACCACACCCCACACCCACCACACACACCCACACCACACCACACCACCACACACCACACCACACACACCACACACCCCACACCACCCACACCACCACCACACACCACCACCACACCCACACCACACACCCACCCACACACCACACCACCACCCACACACCCACACACACACCACACCCCCACACCACCCCACACCCACACCACACACACACCACACCACCCACACCACACACCACACCACCACCACACACACCACCACCCACACCCACACACACCCCACCACCCACACCACACCCACACACCACACCCACCCACCACACACACACCCACACCACCCACACCACACACCACACCCACCACCACACCCACACACCACCACACACACACCCACACCACCACACCACCCACCACACACCACACCCCACCCACACCCACACCACCACACACACCCACCACCCACCACCACACCCACACACACCCCACACACACACCCACACACCCACACACACCCACCACACACCACCACACCACACACCACACCACACACACCACACCCCACACACCACACACACCACACCCCACCACCCCCACACCCACACACCCACACCACCCACCACCACACCACACCCACACCCACACACACCACCCACACCACACCACACACCACACCACCCCACACCCACCACCACACACCCACCACCCCACCACCACACCCACCACCACACCACACCACCACCCCACACACACCACCCACACACCACCCACACCACCACCACACACCACCACCACCCACACACCACACACACACCCACCACACCCACACCACCACCACCACACCCACCACACACCACACACACACCCACACCACCACCACACACCCACACCACCCACACCCACACACACCACACCCCACCACACCCACACCACACACACACCACCCCACACCACACACACCACCCACCACCACACACCACACCACACACACCACCACCACACCCACCACACCCACCCCACACCACCACACCACACCACCACACACACACACCCACACCCACCACACACCACCCACCACACCACACACCACACACACCCACCACACCACCACACACCACCACCACACCCACACCACACACCCACCACACCCCACCCCACACCACCACACCACACCACACCACCCACACACCACCACACCCCACACCACCACACACCCCACCACACACCACCACACCACCCACCACACCACCCACACACCACACCACACCACCACACCACCACACCCCACACCACCACACCCACCACACCACCCCCACACCACCACCACCACACCCACACCCACACACACCCACACCCACCACCACACACACCACACCACACACACCACACCACCACACACCCCACCCACCACCACACACCCCACACACACCACACACACCACCACACCACCACACCCACCACACCACCCACCACACACCACCCACACCACCACACCACACACCACCACACCACCCACACACCACACCCACACCACACACACCACCACCACACCACACCCACACCCCCACCACACACCCCACACACCACACCCACACACACCACACCCACCACCCACACCACCACCACACCACACCCACCACACCACCACCACACCCACCCACACCACCACACACCACACACCACACCACACCCCACCACACACCACACCACACCCACACCACACCCACACCACCACCACCCACACACCACACACCACACCCACACCCACCACACACCACACCACCACCACACCCACACACACCACCACACACCCACACCCACCACCACACCACACCACACCACCACCACCCACACCACACCACACACCCACACACACCCACCACCACACACCACCACACACACCCACCCACACCACACCACCACACCACCACACCCACACCACACCACACCACACACCACCACACCCACCACACCACCCACACACCACACCACACACACCACACACCACACCACCACCACACACCACACACACCACACCACCACACACCCACACACACACCCACACACACACCCACACACCACCACACACCACACCCCACACACACCACACCCACACCACCACACACACCCCACACACCCACCACCCACACACACACCACCCCACACACCACCACACCACACCACACCCCACACACCACACCACCACACACACACCACACCACCACACCACACCACCACACCCACACACACCACCACACCACACCACACACCACACCACACACCACCACCACACACCACCCACACCACACACACCACACACCCACCCACACCCACACACCACACCCACACCCCACACCACACCACACCACACACCACACACACCCACCACCACACCACACACCACACACCCACCACACCACACACACACCCACCACACCACACCACCCCACACACACACCACACACCCACACACCACACACCACCCACCACACCACCCACACCACCACACACACCCACACCACACACCACACCACCACCCACACACCCACACACCACACCACCCCACACACCACACCACACACACACCCACACACACCACACCCACACCCACACACACACCACACCACACCCACCCACACACCACACACCACCACACCACACCCACACCACACACACACCACCACCACACCACACCACCACACACCACACCACCCACACACACCACCCACCACCACACACACCACACCACCACACCACACACACACCACACCCACCACACCACACACCCACACCACACCACACCACACACCACCCACACACACACACCACACCACACACCACACACACCACCCACACACACCACACCCACACCACACACACCACACCACACACCACCACACACCACACCACACACCCACACCCACACACCACACCACCACACCACACACCACACCACACACCCACACACCACCCACACCACACCACACACCCACCACCACACACCACCACACCACACACCACACACACCACACCCACCACCACACACCCACACCACACACCACCACACACACACCACACCCACACACACCACCACACCACACACCACACCACACCCACCACACACCACACACACCCACACACACACCACACCACACCACACACCCACACCACCACACCACACCACACCACACACCCACACACACACCCACCACACCACCCACACACCACCACACACCACACACCCACACACACCACACCACACACACCACCACACCCACCACCACACACACCCACCACACACCACACACACCACACACCACACCACACCACACACCACCACACACACCACACCACCACACACCACACACCCACACACCCACACACCCACACCACACCCCACACACCACACACACACCACCACACCACCACCACACCACACACCCACACACCACACCACCCACACCACACCACACACACCCCCACACCACACACCCACACACACACACCACACCACACACACCACCCACACCACCCACACACACACCACCCACACACCACACCACCACACCACACACCCCACCACACACACACACACACACCCACCACACACACCACCACACACCACACCCACCACACCACCCACACACACCACACACCACCCACACCACCACACACACCACACCACACACACCCACCACACCACACACCACCACACACACCACACCACCACACACACCCACACACCACACACACACCACCCACACACACACCCACCACACCACACACCCACACACACCACCACACACCACACACACCACACCACACCACACACCACACCACACACCACACACACCACACCACCACACACCCCACACCACCCCACACCACACACACCACACCCACACCACCACACACCACACACACCACCACACACACCACCACACCACACCACACACACCACCCACACACCACACCACACCACCACACCACACCACACACCACACCACACACACACACCCCACCACACACACCACACCACCCACACCACACCACACACCACACACCCCACACACCACACACCACCACACCACCCACACACCACACCACCACCACCACACCACCACACCACACACCACACACCACACCACACCCACACCACACACCACCACACACCACCACACCACACCCCACACACCACACACCCCACACCACACCCACACCACACCACCACACACACACCCACCACACCACACACACCCACCACCACACACCACCACACACACCACCACCCACACCCACACACACACCACCACCACACACCACACACACACCACACACCACACACCCACACCACCACACACCACCACACCACACCACACCCCCCACCACACCACACCACCACACCACACCCACACACACACCCACACACCACACACCACACCACACCACCACACACACCACACACCACACACACCACCACACACACCACACCACACACACCACACCACCCACACCACACACCACACCCACACACACCACCACCACACCACACACCACACACACCACACCACACCACCCCACCACACACCACACCACCACACACACCACCCACACCACCACACACCCACACACCACCACACACACCACACCACCCACCACACACACCCACACCACACACCCACCACACCACACACCCCACACACCCACACCACACACCACACACACACCCACACACCCACACCACCCACACACCACCACACCACACCACACACACACACACCACACACCACACCACACACACCACACCACCACACACCACCACACCACCACCACACACCACACACACCCACCACACACCACACCACACCACACCCCACACCACCACACACCACCCACACCCACACACACACACCACACACCACACCACCCACACACCACCCACACCACCACACACCACACCACCACACACACACCACACACCACACCACACCCCACACACACCCACCCACACACACCACACCACACACCCACACACCACACACACACCACACCCACACACACCACACCACCACACACCCACACACACACACCCACACCACCACACACCCACACACACACCCACCACCACACACACCACACCACACACACCACCACCACCCACACACCACACACACACCACCACACCCACACCACCACACACACCACCACACCCCACACACACACCCACACCACCCACACCACACACCACCACCCACACCACACACACACACCCCACACACCACCACCACACCACACCACACCACACACCCACCACACCACACACCACCACACACACCACCACACCCACACCCACACACCACCACACCCCACACACACACACACCCACACACCACCACACCACACACCACCACACACACACCACACACCCACCACCACACACACACACCACACCCACCACCCACCACACACACCACACACCACCACACCACACACACCACACCACACACACCACACACCACACACACACCACCACCCACACACCACACCCACCACCACACCACACCACACCCACACACACCACCCCACACACACACACCCACACACCACACCACACCACCACACCACACACCACCACACCACACCACACACACCACACCACACCACACACCACACACACACCACACCACCACACCACACCACACCCACACCACCACACCACACACCACCACACACCACCACACCACACACCACACACCACACCCACCACACACACCACCACACACCACACACCACACACACCCACCACACACCCACCACACCACCCACACCACACACCACACACCACCACACCACCACCCCACACCACACACACACACCACACACCACACACCACACCCACACACCACCCACACCACACACACCACACACCACACCACACCACCCACACCACACCACCACACCCACCACACCACCACACACCACACCACACCACACACCACACCACACACCACACCACCACACCACCACCACCCACACACACCACACCACACCACACACCCACACCACACCACACCACCACACCACCACCCACACACACCCACACACACCACCACACCCACACACCACACCACCACCACACACACCACACCACACCCACACACCACACCACACCACACACCACACCACCACACACACACCCACACACCACACCACACACCACCACACCACACCACCACACACCACACACCACCACCACACACCCACACCACACACCACACCCACACACCACACACACACACCCACACCCACACACACCCACCACACCACCACACCACACCACACCACCACCACACACCACCCACACCACACCACACACCACACCACCACACCACACACACACCACCCACACCACACACCACACACCCACACCACACACACCCACCACACACCACCACACACCCACCACACCACACCCACACACACCACCCACACACACACCCACACACCCACACCACACACACACCCACACCACCACACACACCACCACACCACCACACACACCCACACACCACCCACACACCACCACACACCCACACCACCACACACCCACCACACCACACACCCACACACACACACCACCACACCACACCCACACACCACACACACCACACCACACACCCACACACACACCACACCACACCCACACACCACACACCCCACACCACACACACCCACACACCACACACACCACACCACACCACACCACACACACCACACCACCCACACCACACACCCACCACACACACCACACCCACACCCACCACACCACCACACCACACACCACACCACACCACACACCACCCACACACCACACACACCACCACACCACACCCACACACACCCACCACACCACACCACACCACCCACACACACCACACACCACCCACACACCCACCACACACCACACCACCACCCACACACCACACACCACCCACCACACCACCACACACACCACCACCCACACCACCACCACACCCACCACACACACACCCCACACACACCACCACACCCCACCACACACCACACACCACACACCACCACACCACCACACACACCACCCACACACCACACCACCACACACCACACCACCACACACCCACACACCACACACACACCCACACCACACACCCACCACCACACCACACACCACCCACCACCACCACACCACACACACCACCCACACACCACACCACACACCACACACACCCCACCACACCACACCACCACCCACACCACACACACACACCACACCACCACACACCCACACACCCACCACACCACCACCCACACCACACACCACACCCACACACCACACCACCACCACACACACCACACCACACACCACACACCCACCACACACACCACCACACCACACACCCACACACCACACACACCACCACACACCACACCACACACACCACCACACACCACCACACCACACCCACACACACCACCCACACACACCCACACCACACACACCACACCACACCACACACACCACACCCACACCACCACACACACACCCACCACACCCACCCACACCACCACACACACCACACACACCACCACACCCACACCACACACCACCACCACACCACACCCACACCACACACACCACACACCACCACCCACACACCACCACACACCCACACACACCACACCACACCACACACACACCACACCACACCACACCACCCCACACCACACACCACACACCACCACACACCACACCACCCACACACACCACCCACACCCCACCCACCCACACACACCCACACACCACACCACCCACCACCACACCCACCACACCACACACCACACACACCCACCACACCACACCACACACCCACACCACCACACACACCACACACCACACCACACACCCCACCACACCACCCACACCACACCACCACCACACACACCACACACACCCACACCACACACCACACCACACCACACACCACCCACCCACCACACACACCACACCACACACCCCACACACACCACACCACCACCCACACCCACACCACACACACCCACCACACCACACACACCACCACACACACACCCACCACCACACACCACACACCCCACCCACCACACCACACACACCCCACACCCACACACACACACCACCACACACACCACACCACACACCACCACACACCACACACACACCACCCACACACCACACCACACACCCACACACCACCACACCACACACACCACACACCCACACCACCACACCACACCACCACCCACCACCACACCCACACCACACACACCACACCCACACCACACACCCACACACACCACCACCACACCACCCACACACCACACCCACACCACACCACACACACCACACCACACACCCACACCACACACCACCACACCACACACCCCACCACACCACACCACCCACCACCCACCACACCACACACACCACACACACCCACACACCCACCACACACACACCCACACCCACACACCACACACCACACCACACACACCACACACCCACACACCACACACCCACACACCACACACCACCCACACACACCACACCACACCACACCCACACACCCACACCACACCACACACACACCCACCCACCACACACACCCACACACACCACCACACACACCACACCCCACCACACCCACACCACACACCCACACACACCACACACCACACACACCCCACACCCACCACACCCACACCACCCACACCACACACCACACACCACACACCCACCCACACCCACCACCACACCACACACACCCACACACACCCACACACACCCACACCACACACCCACCACCCACACCACACACCACACACACCACCCACCACACACCACCACACACACCACACCACCACCACCACACCACACACCACACCACCACACCACACCACCACACCACACCACCCACCACACCCACCACACACCACACCACACACACCCACCACACCACCACACACCACACACACCACACCACACACACACCCACCACACCACCACACACCACCCACACACACCACACACCACACCACCACCACCACACCACACACCCACCCACACACCACACACACCACCCCACCACACCACACACCACACACACCCACACACCACACCACACCCACCACACACACCCCACACCACACACACCACACACACCACACACCACACACCACACACACCACACCCACCACCACACCACACCACACCCACACCACCACCCACACACACCACCACACCACACACCACCCCCACACACCCACCACACACACCCACACCACCACACCCACACACCACACCACACACCCACCACCACACACACACACCACCACACACCCCACACCACACACCACACCCACCACACACCACACACACCCACACACACCACACACCCACCACACCACACACACCACCACACCCCACACCACACACACCCACACACACACACCACCCACCACACACACCCACACCACACCACACACCACACCACACACACCACACCACACACCACCACACCACCCACACACCACACCACCCACACACACCACACCACACCACCACACCACCCACCACACACCACACACACCCACACACACACCACCACACCACACCACACCACCACACACCACACCCACACACCCACCACACACACCACACACACCACACCACCCACACCACACACACCCACCACACCACCCACACCACACACCACCCACACACACCACACCACCCACACACCACACACACCACACACCCACCACACCACACACCACACCACACCACACCCACACACCCACCACACACACCACACACCCACACCACCACACACACCCACACCACACCACACCCACACCACCACACCACACCACCACACCCACACACACCACACACCACCACACACCACACCACACCACACACCCCACCACACACCACACACCACCACACACCACCCCACACCCACACACACCACACCACACACCACACCCACACCACACACCACCACACACCACACACACACCACACCCACACACACCACACCACCACACACCCACACACCCACCACACCACCCACACACACCACACCACCACACCCACACACCACACCCCACCACACCACCCACACACACCCACACACACCACACCACACCCACACCACCACCACACACACCACACCACCCACACACCACACCCCACACACACCACCACACACCACACCACACACACACCACACCACACCACACACCACACCACACACCACACACCACCCACACACCACACCACACACCACCACACCACACCACACACCCACACCACCACCACACCCACACCACCACACCCACCACACACACACACCACCACACACCACACCACACACACCACACCACCACACACACACCACCACCACCACACCCCACCACCCACACACCACCACACACCACACACCACACCACACACACACCCACACCACCACACACACCACACCACCCACACACACCACACACACACCACCACCCACACACACCACCACCACACACACACCACACCACACCACACACACCACCACCCACACACACCACACCCACCACCCACACCACACCACACCACCACACACACCACACCCACCCCACACCACACACCACCACACACCCACACCACACACACCACCCACACCCCACCACACACACACCACCACACACCACCACACCACCCACACCACCCACCCACCACCACCCCCACACACACACACACCCACACCACACCACACACACCACCCACACACCACACACCCACCCACACCACCACACCCACACCACCACACACACACCCACACACCACCACCCACACACACCCACACCACACACCACACACCACACACACCCACACCACACCACACCACACACACCACCACACACACACACCACACCACACCACACCCCACACACACCACCCACACACCACCCACACCACCCACACCCCACACCACACACCACACACCCACACCACACACCACCCACACCACACCACCCACACACACCACCACCCACCACACACACACCCACACCACACACCACCACCCACACCACACACCCACCACACCACACACCACACCACACCCCACCACACCACCCACACCCACACCACACACCCACCACACCACCACACACCACCCACACACACCACACACCACACCCACACACCACACCACACACACACACCCACACACCACACACCCACACACCACACACACACCACACCACACCCACACACCACACCACCCCACACACACACCACCACCACACACCCACACACCACCCACCACACCCCACACCCACACCACACCACACCACCCACACACCACACCCACCACCACCACACACCACACCCACACCACACACACCCCACACACACACCACACCACACACCCACCACACCACACCACACACACCCACACCACCACACCACACCCACACACACCACACACCACACCCACACACCACCACACACCACACCCACCACCACACACACACACACCACCCACACACCCACACCACACACCACACCACACACACCCACCACCACACCCACACCCACACACCCACACACACCCACACCACACACACACACACCACCACACACCACACACCACACCACCCCACCACACCCACACACACCACCCACACCACCACACCACACACCCACACACCCACCACCCCACACCACACACACACCACACCACCCACCCACACACACCCACACCCACCCACACACACACCCACACCACACACACCCCACACCACACACCCACACACACCACACCACACCACCACACACACCACCACACCACACCCCACCACACACACCACCCACACCACCACACACCCACACCACACCCCACACCACACCACACCCCACCACCACACACACACACCACACCCACCACACACCACACCACACACACCACCACACCCACCCCACACACCCCACACCACACCCACACACCACACCCCCACACACCACACCCACCCACACACACCCCCACACACACCACACACCCCACACCACACACCCACACACCCACCACACACACACACCCCCCACACACCACACACCCACCACCACCCACACCACACACACCACACACACCACACACACCACACCACCACACACACCCACACCACCCACCACCCACCCACACACACACCACCCACCACACCCCACCCACACCCACACACCACCACACACCCACACCACACACCACACACCACACCACCACACCACACACCACCACCACCACCCACACCACACACACCACACACCCACACACCACACCACACCACACCCACACACCACACACACCACACCACCACACACCCACCACCACACCACCCACACCACACCCACACACCACACCACCACACACCCACACCACACACCACACACCCACACACACCCACCACCACCCACCACACCACCACACACCCCACACACACACACCCACACCACCACCCACACACCCACACACACCACCACCACACCACACACCACACCCACCACCACACCACACACACCACACACCACACACACCCCACCACACACCCACACACACACCACCACACACACCACACCCCCACACCACACACACCCACCACACCACACACCCACCACACCACACCACACACCACACACACACACACACCACACCACACACACCACCACACACCACCCACCACACCACACCACCCCCACCCACACACCACACACCACCCCCCACACCCACCACACACACCACCACCCACACACCCACCACACCACACCCACACACACCACACCCACCACACCACCACACACCACCCACACCCCCCACACAACCACACCCACACACCCACACCACCACACCACACACCCACCCCACCACACACCACCCACACACACACCCACACACCCACCACACACCACCACACCCCCACCACCCACCACCACCCCCACCACACACCACCCCCCACACCACCACACCCACACCACCACCACACACCCACACACCCACACCACCACACCCACACACCACACACCACACCACCCACCACCACACACACACCACACCCACCACACACCACACACCACACCACACACCCCACACACCACACACACACCCACACCCACACCCCACACACACACCCACACACCACCACCACACACACACCCCACACCCACACACCACACACACCACACCACACCCACACCACACACACCACACCCACACACACACCACCAACCCCACCCACACACCCACACCACACACACCCACACACCCACACACCCACCCCACACCACACCACCCACCACACACCCACCACACCCACACACACACCACCACCCACCACACACACACCACACCACCACCCCACCACACCACACACACACCACACACCACCCACCACACCACCACCCCCACACACACCACACACCCCACCCCACCACCACCCACACCACCACACACACACACACCCACCACACCACCCACACACACCCCACACCCACCCACCCACACCACCCCACCACCCCACACACACACCACCACACACACCACACCCACACACCACACCCACACCACACACCCCACCCACCACACACCCCACACCACCACACACCCCCACCCCACACACACACACACCACCACAACCCACACAACCACCCCACACACAACACCACCCCACCCACACCACCACACACACACCACACCCACACACCAACAACCCACACACCCACCCACACACACACACACACACCAAACAACACCCCACCACAACACCACACACACACACACAACCACCACCACCAAACACCACCCCCACACACCACAATCCACCACCACCACACACCACCCACACACAACACACCACCCCACACCACCAACCCACCACCCCACCACACACCCCACCACACCACACACACCACCACACCACTAACCCCCACACCACACCACCCCACACACACCCACACCACCCACACACACACACCCACACCACCCACACAACAACACCCACCCCACCACACACCCCCCACACACCACACCCCACACCACCCAACACACACCACACAAGCTACACCCACACACCACCACCACCACAACACCACCACACACACCACACACACTTCACACACACCACATCATTACCCACTATCCACCAATCACACACAGGCCTACCCACAGCACTCACCCCACTCACTACCATCACCACACACCCCACAACACACAGCAACCCATCCACCACAGCATCACGAACCACACGCACCACCCATAATTCCACACCACACACACACACACCACACACACGCCCGCCCCAACACTACCAACCTGAACCACCAGATCCAACACACACACCCCACCAAACCCCACACACACACCCACCACCCACCAACCCCACAACACCCATCCACCCCACACCCATTCCACCCACCTCCAGACATTCCACACTCCACCACACACACCGCCACCACTACAACCAACCCCCACCCCTCACCACCCCACCCACCACCACACACCGACCCACACAACCAACACCACCACACACCACTACCACCCCCACACCCAACTCTCACCCACACACACCCACACACACCCCAACACAACTCTCACCACACCCACCACTCCACCACCAACACACATCAGCAACCCACACACCAACACACACACCACACACGCACCACTCACACACACACACACCCACATCACAACCACACACACACACACCTACACCACACCACCACCACACACCACCTAACCACATACACGCACTTAACACCAACACCCAACACACACAACCCACACACAACACCACACACAACCA
>CM070494.1:40101515-40121515 GCA_036324585.1 Champsocephalus esox
TAAACAATGAGAACACGTTGGATACGAGGTGTAAACAACGAGAACACGTTGGATACGAGGTGTAAACAAAGAGAACACGTTGGATACGAGGTGTAAACAACGAGAACACGTTGGATACGAGGTGTAAACAAAGTGAACACGTTGGATACGAGCTGTAAACAAAGTGAACACGTTGGATACGAGGTGTAAACAAAGTGAACACGTTGGATACGAGGTGTAAACAAAGAGAACACGTTGGATACGAGGTGTAAACAAAGTGAACACGTTGGATACGAGGTGTAAACAACGAGAACACGTTGGATACGAGGTGTAAACAACGAGAACACGTTGGATACGAGGTGTAAACAAAGTGAACACGTTGGATACGAGGTGTAAACAACGAGAACACGTTGGATACGAGGTGTAAACAACGAGAACACGTTGGATACGAGGTGTAAACAAGTGAACACGTTGGATACGAGGTGTAAACAATGAGAACACGTTGGATACGAGCTGTAAACAATGAGAACACGTTGGATACGAGGTGTAAACAACGAGAACACGTTGGATACGAGGTGTAAACAATGAGAACACGTTGGATACGAGGTGTAAACAATGAGAACACGTTGGATACGAGCTGTAAACAATGAGAACACGTTGGATACGAGGTGTAAACAACGAGAACACGTTGGATACGAGGTGTAAACAACGAGAACACGTTGGATACGAGGTGTAAACAATGAGAACACGTTGGATACGAGGTGTAAACAACGAGAACACGTTGGATACGAGGTGTAAACAACGAGAACACGTTGGATACGAGGTGTAAACAACGAGAACACGTTGGATACGAGGTGTAAACAACGTGAACACGTTGGATACGAGGTGTAAACAACGAGAACACGTTGGATACGAGGTGTAAACAACGAGAACACGTTGGATACGAGGTGTAAACAAAGTGAACACGTTGGATACGAGGTGTAAACAAAGAGAACACGTTGGATACGAGGTGTAAACAACGAGAACACGTTGGATACGAGGTGTAAACAACGAGAACACGTTGGATACGAGGTGTAAACAACGAGAACACGTTGGATACGAGGTGTAAACAACGTGAACACTTGGATACGAGGTGTAAACAAAGTGAACACGTTGGATACGAGGTGTAAACAACGTGAACACGTTGGATACGAGGTGTAAACAACGAGAACACGTTGGATACGAGGTGTAAACAACGTGAACACGTTGGATACGAGGTGTAAACAACGAGAACACGTTGGATACGAGGTGTAAACAACGAGAACACGTTGGATACGAGGTGTAAACAAAGTGAACACGTTGGATACGAGGTGTAAACAAAGAGAACACGTTGGATACGAGGTGTAAACAACGAGAACACGTTGGATACGAGGTGTAAACAACGAGAACACGTTGGATACGAGGTGTAAACAACGAGAACACGTTGGATACGAGGTGTAAACAACGTGAACACTTGGATACGAGGTGTAAACAAAGTGAACACGTTGGATACGAGGTGTAAACAACGTGAACACGTTGGATACGAGGTGTAAACAACGAGAACACGTTGGATACGAGGTGTAAACAACGTGAACACGTTGGATACGAGGTGTAAACAACGAGAACACGTTGGATACGAGGTGTAAACAACGAGAACACGTTGGATACGAGGTGTAAACAAAGTGAACACGTTGGATACGAGGTGTAAACAACGAGAACACGTTGGATACGAGGTGTAAACAACGAGAACACGTTGGATACGAGGTGTAAACAAAGTGAACACGTTGGATACGAGGTGTAAACAACGAGAACACGTTGGATACGAGGTGTAAACAATGAGAACACGTTGGATACGAGGTGTAAACAAAGTGAACACGTTGGATACGAGGTGTAAACAACGAGAACACGTTGGATACGAGGTGTAAACAATGTGAACACGTTGGATACGAGGTGTAAACAATGAGAACACGTTGGATACGAGGTGTAAACAACGAGAACACGTTGGATACGAGGTGTAAACAACGAGAACACGTTGGATACGAGCTGTAAACAACGTGAACACGTTGGATACGAGGTGTAAACAAAGTGAACACGTTGGATACGAGGTGTAAACAACGAGAACACGTTGGATACGAGGTGTAAACAAAGTGAACACGTTGGATACGAGGTGTAAACAAAGTGAACACGTTGGATACGAGGTGTAAACAACGAGAACACGTTGGATACGAGGTGTAAACAACGAGAACACGTTGGATACGAGGTGTAAACAACGTGAACACGTTGGATACGAGGTGTAAACAACGAGAACACGTTGGATACGAGGTGTAAACAAAGTGAACACGTTGGATACGAGGTGTAAACAACGAGAACACGTTGGATACGAGGTGTAAACAATGAGAACACGTTGGATACGAGGTGTAAACAAAGTGAACACGTTGGATACGAGGTGTAAACAACGAGAACACGTTGGATACGAGGTGTAAACAATGTGAACACGTTGGATACGAGGTGTAAACAACGTGAACACGTTGGATACGAGGTGTAAACAAAGTGAACACGTTGGATACGAGGTGTAAACAACGTGAACACGTTGGATACGAGGTGTAAACAAAGTGAACACGTTGGATACGAGGTGTAAACAACGAGAACACGTTGGATACGAGGTGTAAACAAAGAGAACACGTTGGATACGAGGTGTAAACAACGAGAACACGTTGGATACGAGGTGTAAACAATGAGAACACGTTGGATACGAGGTGTAAACAAAGTGAACACGTTGGATACGAGGTGTAAACAATGTGAACACGTTGGATAGGAGGTGTAAACAATGTGTTGAGGTGTAAACAATCTTTAAAGCCTCACCTCTGTCCTTGTGCTCCTGCAGGGAGAGCAGGGAGGTGGAGGAGGAGGTGGGGGAGGAGTCTCCCTCCTGCTCCCCCCCCGGTGCTCCTGGTGGGGGGAATCTCCTGGTAGGGTCTGATGTGAGGCTGGGGGAGGAGGATCAGCGGGGGAGGAACTGCCTCCCTCATCATCAGGAGGAGGTGCTCGGGTTTCTCTCTCTCCTCCGGGTCGTCCAGGTCCACCTCGTGGCAGAGCAGAGCCTCGGGGCCCAGCAGCTCCTCTGGGGGGGAGGAGGGGGGAAGAGCCTCCTCCTTCAGGGGGGAGGAGGGGGGAGGAGCCTCCTCCTTCACGGGGGAGGAGAGGAGTTTTGGAGAGGAGATGGTCCTATCGGGGCGGAGCTTCTTGTCTCCCCCTCGCTGCTCCCCGGCTTTACGCTTCAATGGGGAGCTCCTCTCCCCTCCCCCCTCCTCCTCCTCCTCCTCAGAGGCGGAGTCAGTGTCAGAGGTGGGGGAGTCGGGGGGCAGGCGCTGGGAGGGGAGGATGTGCAGCACCACCATGGGCTCCTCCTGACGCTTCAGAGGGGAGGAGCTGAGGGAGAGTCTGGGAGGAGTTTCAGAGAGGAGAGACCGGCGGCTTTTAGGCCTGGGGGGGGAGAGAGTCTCCTCCACAGGGGGAGGGGGGTCCTCAGGAGGTGACTTCATAACAGGTGGGGGAGGAGAATTAATTGATGGAGGTGTCTTAATTGCAGTGGGAGGAGGCGCTTGCGTGGGGGGAGGAGGAGCTTGCGTGGGGGGAGGAGGAGTTTGCGTGGGGGGAGGAGGAGCTTGCGTGGGGGGAGGAGGAGCTTGCGTGGGGGGAGGAGGAGCTTGCGTGGGGGGAGGAGGAGCTTGCGTGGGGGGAGGAGGTGTCTTGATGTCAGGAGCTGGGGGAGTTGTATTGGCTTGAGTGGGAGGTGTCCTGTTTGCGGGAGGAGTCTTGATCACAGGGGGAGGAGTCTTGATCACAGGGGGAGGAGTCTTGATCACAGGGGGAGGAGTCTTGATCACAGGGGGAGGAGTCTTGATCACAGGGGGAGGAGTCTTGATCACAGGGGGAGGAGTCTTGATCACAGGGGGAGGAGTCTTGATCACAGGGGGAGGAGTCTTGATCACAGGGGGAGGAGTCTTGATCACAGGGGGAGGAGTCTTGATCACAGGGGGAGGAGTCTTGATCACAGGGGGAGGAGTCTTGATCACAGGGGGAGGAGTCTTGATCACAGGGGGAGGAGTCTTGATCACAGGGGGAGGAGTCTTGATCACAGGGGGAGGAGTCTTGATCACAGGGGGAGGAGTCTTGATCACAGGGGGAGGAGTCCTGCAGGCAGGGCTCCTCCCCTCCAAAGGGGGAGGAGTCTCCTGGTCTCTCTCAGGACTCCTCAGCTTCTCCTCCTCCAGGTGGACCAGCATCATGGCCGCCTCCACTGCCTCCTCCTCATGTCCCGCCTCCTCCTGCTGCTGCTTCTCCTTCTCTGATTGGCTGTCAGGTGTCTCCTGCTGCATGCTGGGACGAAGCGGTGTCACCACGGCGTCGTTAGCCTCATTGGTAGCATCGGTGGACGTGGCGTCAGCGACCTCTCTCTCCTCCTGCTGCTGCTGCTGCTGCTTCACCTCCTCTTCCTCCTCTTGCTCTTCCTGCTCTTCCTCCTCCCCCTCCTTCTCCTCCTCCTCCTCTTCTTCCTCGGGACAGGGCGGGGCTTCAGGCCTTCCTCTCCATAGAGACGGCTTCTTGTCAGCCGGGTCTTCTGATTCGCTGTCCTCTGAAGAGTTCCCAGAATCCTCTGCAGAGAGACAGGTGATTTAATGTGGAGCTGAAGCCTCCTCTGCCTGGCCTCATCTCATCTATTTATAATCCTCACATACTTGTGGATATCTATCTATCCTTTGTCATGTCATGTATCCATTTGTTATTTCTATTGAGATGTTCATGTCCAAGCCTACATCAATGACCTGATCCACCCTCACAGCACAGCCGGGGCCCTGAGGTGCTCTGAGCAGGGCCTCCTAAGGGTGCCCCGAACCAGGCTAAAGACGGCCCGAGGCTCTGGAACGAACTCGCCCAGACACTAAGAGCCTCTGCCTCAGTCGAGATGGTTAAGGGGCCGCTAAAGACCCGCCTCTTGCTTTGGGGCGTCGGGGGAGCAACGCAAACATTATCTGATTTATACATAGCATGTTTAGCACTTAGCGACAGAAGTAGAGATGTCCCGATCGGGAGAAAGAAATCGGGATCGGAGCCGGTCACGTGATTTTCCAAAAATCGGGATTATATATAAAATATATTTTTTTAATTTAATGTTACAAAACTAAAATGACCACGTTCACGTCCTAAAGTCGTCCTGAGGACTTAGCTTTGGTTTAACATGACTCAACATCATGTATGTGTTGCTTCTTTGGGCTGGTTGTCAGACCTGCTTCTTCCTCTCAGAGCAGCAGAGTGGGCGCAGCGTCTGATAGCAGCAGCGAGCTAACGAGAGGCTACGTCCAGCTGGAGACTCGGAGGCGGGCGGAGCAGAGGTCAGGAGTTTGGAAGTGTTATGAAAGTGAAAGCGGTGTAACAGCCAGATGCAATGTTTGCAAGGCGGAGGAAAGAACAGAGCTACGTTCAACACGACCAATCTAACACGCCGCCTGAGAAACAAACAACAACAACAACACGGCGAGTACACAGCGGCCACTCGGGGAACGGCACGGACACAACCGACACTTTGAGAGGCTTTCAGAAGGAAAGAGAAACGGCCCCAGAACAGAGAACAGCCAGATAGCTGAACTCATCGCGTTGGAGGACCAGCCGTTATCTGCTACCTTTCTCTCTCTTAACGCATCGCATAAAGATCGGATCGGGAAAAATCGGTATCAGCAGATTGTCAAAATCAAATGATCGGAATCGGATCGGGAGCAGAGAAAGGTGATCGGGACATCCCTAGACAGAAGCTTAGCATAAAGGACAGGGTTCATACACTTTTTCACTCATGATTTCCCATGACCTTTACCTACATTCCAAGACCAAAGAAATTACTGTTTCTCAGCGATACCAACATGGAACAGGAAAATAAGGTCTGACACATGTTGTGCCATATCTAAAACAGATCAATATTAGGCTTACGAGCTTCTACAGCTAAAGCAACTCAGATCTCTCACCAGCAAAATACCTCGACAGTTAAATGCCATTTTACGTTTCATTACGATACAGTATTTATTGTCATTATAGTATTGCTATTTCGGCGATTAGCAAAAATATAAATTATATTTGAGGCAACTTTCCATTTCCATGACTTTTGCAGGTTTGTAATGACCGTAAGAACCCTGGAATTAGCTAATGGGAGTGGCCTCACCGTTGGAGGCTCTGTCTGAGTCGTACATCCCTGAGGTTCTCCTGGTTCTCCTGCGAGGAGTATCTGCAAGAGGAGAACAAACACTGTAGACACTGTAACTAGTCTCTACGCCCGTCAACTCGTCTCTACCCCCGTTAACTAGTCTCTACGCCCGTTAACTAGTCTCTACCCCCGTTAACTGGTCTCTATCCCAGTTAACTAGTCTCTACCCCAGTTAACTAGTCTCTACCCCCGTTAACTAGTCTCTACCCCAGTTAACTAGTCTCTACCCCGTTAACTAGTCTCTACCCCAGTTAACTAGTCTCTACCCCGTCAA
Source organism: Champsocephalus esox (assembly GCA_036324585.1). Taxonomy (NCBI): domain Eukaryota; kingdom Metazoa; phylum Chordata; class Actinopteri; order Perciformes; family Channichthyidae; genus Champsocephalus; species Champsocephalus esox. Next base: position 40,108,040 of record CM070494.1, read on the forward strand.
CTAGTCTCTACCCCCGTTAACTAGTCTCTACCCCCGTTAACTAGTCTCTACCCCAGTTAACTAGTCTCTACCCCGTTAACTAGTCTCTACCCGTTAACTAGTATCTACCCGTTAACTAGTCTCTACCCCGTTAACTAGTCTCTACCCCGTTAACTAGTCTCTACGCCCGTTAACTAGTCTCTACCCCCGTTAACTGGTCTCTATCCCGTTAACTAGTCTCTACCCCAGTTAACTAGTCTCTACCCCAGTTAACTAGTCTCTACCCCGTTAACTAGTCTCTACCCGTTAACTAGTCTCTACCCCAGTTAACTAGTCTCTACCCCGTTAACTAGTCTCTACCCCCGTTAACTGGTCTCTATCCCAGTTAACTAGTCTCTACCCCAGTTAACTAGTCTCTACCCCAGTTAACTAGTCTCTACCCCGTTAACTAGTCTCTACCCGTTAACTAGTCTCTACCCCAGTTAACTAGTCTCTACCCCGTTAACTAGTCTCTACCCCGTTAACTAGTCTCTACGCCGTCAACTAGTCTCTACCCCCGTTAACTGGTCTCTATCCCAGTTAACTAGTCTCTACCCCAGTTAACTAGTCTCTACCCCAGTTAACTAGTCTCTACCCCCGTTAACTAGTCTCTACCCCAGTTAACTAGTCTCTACCCCGTTAACTAGTCTCTACCCGTTAACTAGTCTCTACCCCAGTTAACTAGTCTCTACCCCGTTAACTAGTCTCTACGCCCGTTAACTAGTCTCTACCCCGTTAACTAGTCTCTACCCCGTCAACTAGTCTCTACGCCCGTCAACTAGTCTCTACCCCCGTCAACTAGTCTCTACCCCCGTTAACTAGTCTCTACCCCCGTTAACTAGTCTCTACCCCCGTTAACTAGTCTCTACCCCCGTTAACTAGTCTCTACCCCAGTTAACTAGTCTCTACCCCGTTAACTAGTCTCTACCCGTTAACTAGTATCTACCCGTTAACTAGTATCTACCCCGTTAACTAGTCTCTACCCCCGTTAACTGGTCTCTACCCCCGTTAACTGGTCTCTACCCCAGTTAACTAGTCTCTACCCCCGTCAACTAGTCTCTACCCCCGTTAACTAGTCTCTACCCCAGTTAACTAGTCTCTACCCCAGTTAACTAGTCTCTACCCCGTTAACTAGTCTCTACCCGTTAACTAGTCTCTACCCCAATTAACTAGTCTCTACCCAAGTTAACTAGTCTCTACCCCGTTAACTAGTCTCTACCCCAGTTAACTAGTCTCTACCCCGTTAACTAGTCTCTACCCCGTTAACTAGTCTCTACGCCCAGTTAACTAGTCTCTACCCCAGTTAACTAGTCTCTACCCCAGTTAACTAGTCTCTACCCAGTTAACTAGTCTCTACCTCGTTAACTAGTCTCTACCTCGTTAACTAGTCTCTACCTCGTTAACTAGTCTCTACCCCAGTTAACTAGTCTCTACCCCCGTTAACTAGTCTCTACCCCAGTTAACTAGTCTCTACCCCAGTTAACTAGTCTCTACCCCGTTAACTAGTCTCTACCCAGTTAACTAGTCTCTACCCCCGTTAACTAGTCTCTACCCCAGTTAACTAGTCTCTACCCCAGTTAACTAGTCTCTACCCCGTCAACTAGTCTCTACCCCCGTTAACTAGTCTCTACCCCAGTTAACTAGTCTCTACCCCAGTTAACTAGTCTCTACCCCGTTAACTAGTCTCTACCCGTTAACTAGTCTCTACCCCAATTAACTAGTCTCTACCCAAGTTAACTAGTCTCTACCCCGTTAACTAGTCTCTACCCCAGTTAACTAGTCTCTACCCCGTTAACTAGTCTCTACCCCGTTAACTAGTCTCTACGCCCAGTTAACTAGTCTCTACCCCAGTTAACTAGTCTCTACCCCAGTTAACTAGTCTCTACCCAGTTAACTAGTCTCTACCTCGTTAACTAGTCTCTACCTCGTTAACTAGTCTCTACCTCGTTAACTAGTCTCTACCCCAGTTAACTAGTCTCTACCCCCGTTAACTAGTCTCTACCCCAGTTAACTAGTCTCTACCCCAGTTAACTAGTCTCTACCCCGTTAACTAGTCTCTACCCAGTTAACTAGTCTCTACCCCAGTTAACTAGTCTCTACCCCAGTTAACTAGTCTCTACCCCAGTTAACTAGTCTCTACCCCGTTAACTAGTCTCTAACCTCCCCGTTAACTAGTCTCTAACCTCCCCGTTAACTGGTCTCTAACCTCCCCGTTAACTGGTCTCTAACCTCCCCGTTAACAGGTCTCTAACCCCCCCGTTAACTGGTCTCTAACCCCCCCCGTTAACTGGTCTCTAACCCCCCCGTTAACTGGTCTCTAACCCCCCGTTAACTGGTCTCTAACCCCCCCCGTTAACTGGTGTCTAACCCCCCCGTTAACTGGTCTCTAACCGCCCGTTAACTGGTGTCTAACCCCCCCGTTAACTGGTCTCTAACCTCCCCGTTAACTGGTCTCTAACCTCCCCGTTAACTGGTCTCTAACCTCCCCGTTAACTGGTGTCTAACCCCCCCGTTAACTGGTCTCTAACCTCCCCGTTAACTGGTCTCTAACCTCCCCGTTAACTGGTCTCTAACCCCCCGTTAACTGGTCTCTAACCTCCCCGTTAACTGGTCTCTAACCCCCCGTTAACTGGTCTCTAACCTCCCCGTTAACTGGTCTCTAACCCCCCCCGTTAACTGGTCTATAACCCCCCGTTAACCGGTCTCTAACCCCCCGTTAACCGGTCTCTAACCTTAACTGGTCTATACCCTCTCAGATGACCCTCCCTGACCTCCACTCGTCTCTAAACAGAAGTTGTGTCTTACTGTCTCCGTTGAGGCTGGAGGGCGTCTCCTCCATCCTCCCATTGGTCCGCCCCTCGCTGCTGGGGGTGTCTGAGACGCTGCGTCCTGCTGTGGGGGGGGGTCCTGGTCTGAGGACGGCCCCTCCTCCCCCCAGGAGGCTTCAGATCTGGAGGCAGGGAGGGGGGCTCCTCTCGCTCTGCATCCTCTTTGTTCTGCAGGAGGACATACAGTCAGACATGTTGCTCTAAAGGAAGTGATGTCAGAAGTACCAGAGCACCTGTCCGTCACCTCTCCCCGCCCACAGGGAGTGACATCACAGGAGCTCACCTTCACCTTCTTTCTCCTCCTCTTCTTCGTGCCTTTCTCCACCGGCCAGATGATCCGGTCCGCCTTCACCCACTCATCGTACCTGAGGAGGAGACAGCAGTTAGGCCCCGCCTCTAACACACATTATGTCCCACCCCCACCTCTAAAAACACCAGTCCCTCTATAACACCAGGCCCCGCCTCTAAAAACATTAGGCCCCGCCCCTCACCTGACGTTCCAGCCGAAGTAGTGCACGAGGAAGAACTGCTCCCCGTTGTCGTTGTCCGTCTTCTTGATGTGCGCCTCGTAGATCTTCTGAGTCTTTCCTCTGCCGTACTTCACCCTCACCTTCGTCCCCATCACCGAGTCTCCGTCCTCTTCCTCTGCCCTGAACACACACACACACACACACACACATCAGAAACGACACTCCTGACCCCTTCTGTGTTTGGACTTATTCAGGTAACGTCTGTCTCACCCTTCTCTCCTCCTCTCCTCGTCCTCCTCCTCTTCATCGTCTTCTTCATCGTCTTCTTCTTCAGAGTCGTCCATCCTCCTGTTGCTGCGCCTCCTCAGCTCCCTCAGCTCCTCACTGTACTCTGACCCTGGTCCTGATCCTGATCCTGGACCTGATCCTTCTCCTGTTCCTGGACCACCTGATCCTGGACCTGATCCTGGACCACCTGATTCTGGACCACCTGATTCTGGACCACCTGATTCTGGACTACCTGATCTTGGACCTGATCCTGGACCACCTGATCCTGGACCACCTGATCTTGGACCTGATCCTGGACCACCTGATCTTGGACCTGATCCTGGACCACCTGATCTTGGACCACCTGATCCTGGACCACCTGATCTTGGACCACCTGATCCTGGACCACCTGATCCTGGACCACCTGATCCTGGACCACCTGATCCTGGACCACCTGATCTTGGACCACCTGATCCTGGACCACCTGATCCTGGACCACCTGATCTTGGACCACCTGATCCTGGTCTGAAGGGAGAGCCTCTCTCTGGCTTCAGTTGGCTCCTCCTCCCCTACACAAGAATATGAATACAAACAAAGTCATTTCACCGTAAGAAGCTGTAGACTGAACACAATGTAGACTGACTCGAGCATAGAACACGTGTCTGACAAGAAACGCCCCCTAGTGTCAGAGATCGGGAACACTAAGTCACATGACCTGGCCCAGGGACATCTTGGACATGTTGTCATGGGAACACTAAGTCACATGACCTGGCCCATGGACATAGTAGGCTTGTTTGAGACAAGCGAGACCGACGCAGACCTGCGCAGTTGCGATCAACAACTTGCTTGTGCGTTGCATGATGGGTAGTCATTTTGTCCGACTTGCTCTGGAGGCTCGCCCACATGAGACGTTGAAATCTCGCGGGACAAAGACGCCGCCGTGTGCATTCTTTATAAATGCAAACCGAGTCAAGCCGACTCCGGAGGTGGCGATATGCACCTTCAAGCTGTTTGCAATCCATGGACATCTTGGACATGTTGTCATGGGAACACTAAATCACAGGACCTGGCCCAGGGACATCTTGGACATGTTGTCATGGGAACACTAAATCACAGGACCTGGCCCAGGGACATCTTGGACATGTTGTCATGGGAACACTAAATCACAGGACCTGGCCCATGGACATCTTGGACATGTTGTCATGGGAACACTAAATCACAGGACCTGGCCCATGGACATCTTGGACATGTTGTCATGGGAACACTAAATCACAGGACCTGGCCCAGGGACATCTTGGACATGTTGTCATGGGAACACTAAATCACATGACCTGGCCCATGGACATCTTGGACATGTTGTCATGGGAACACTAAATCACATGACCTGGCCCAGGGACATCTTGGACATGTTGTCATGGGAACACTAAATCACATGACCTGGCCCAGGGACATCTTGGACATGTTGTCATGGGAACACTAAATCACATGACCTGGCCCATGGACATCTTGGACATGTTGTCATGGGAACACTAAATCACATGACCTGGCCCAGGGACATCTTGGACATGTTGTCATGGGAACACTAAATCACATGACCTGGCCCAGGGACATCTTGGACATGTTGTCATGGGAACACTAAATCACATGACCTGGCCCAGGGATATCTTGGACATGTTGTCATGGGAACACTAAATCACATGACCTGGCCCAGGGACATCTTGAACATGTTGTCATGGGAACACTAAATCACATGACCTGGCCCAGGGATATCGTGGACATGTTGTCATGGGAACACTAAATCACATGACCTGGCCCAGGGACATCTTGGACATGTTGTCATGGGAACACTAAATCACAGGACCTGGCCCATGGGACATCTTGGACATGTTGTCATGGGAACACTAAATCACAGGACCTGGCCCAGGGACATCTTGGACATGTTGTCATGGGAACACTAAATCACAGGACCTGGCCCAGGGACATCTTGGACATGTCTGTCATGGGAACACTAAATCACATGACCTGGCCCAGGGACATCTTGGACATGTTGTCATGGGAACACTAAATCACAGGACCTGGCCCAGGGACATCTTGGACATGTTGTCATGGGAACACTAAATCACAGGACCTGGCCCAGGGACATCTTGGACATGTTGTCATGGGAACACTAAATCACAGGACCTGGCCCAGGGACATCTTGGACATGTTGTCATGGGAACACTAAATCACAGGACCTGGCCCAGGGACATCTTGGACATGTTGTCATGGGAACACTAAATCACAGGACCTGGCCCAGGGACATCTTGGACATGTTGTCATGGGAACACTAAATCACAGGACCTGGCCCAGGGACATCTTGGACATGTTGTCATGGGAACACTAAATCACAGGACCTGGCCCAGGGACATCTTGGACATGTTGTCATGGGAACACTAAATCACAGGACCTGGCCCAGGGACATCTTGGACATGTTGTCATGGGAACACTAAATCACAGGACCTGGCCCAGGGACATCTTGGACATGTTGTCATGGGAACACTAAATCACAGGACCTGGCCCAGGGACATCTTGGACATGTTGTCATGGGAACACTAAATCACAGGACCTGGCTCAGGGACATCTTGTACATGTTGTCATGGGAACACTAAATCACAGGACCTGGCCCAGGGACATCTTGGACATGCTGTCATGGGAACACTAAATCACAGGACCTGGCCCAGGGACATCTTGGACATGTTGTCATGGGAACACTAAATCACAGGACCTGGCCCAGGGACATCTTGGACATGTTGTCATGGGAACACTAAATCACAGGACCTGGCCCAGGGACATCTTGGACATGTTGTCATGGGAACACTAAATCACAGGACCTGGCCCAGGGACATCTTGGACATGTTGTCATGGGAACACTAAATCACAGGACCTGGCCCAGGGACATCTTGGACATGTTGTCATGGGAACACTAAATCACAGGACCTGGCCCAGGGACATCTTGGACATGTTGTCATGGGAACACTAAATCACAGGACCTGGCCCAGGGACATCTTGGACATGCTGTCATGGGAACACTAAATCACAGGACCTGGCCCAGGGACATCTTGGACATGTTGTCATGGGAACACTAAATCACAGGACCTGGCCCAGGGACATCTTGGACATGTTGTCATGGGAACACTAAATCACAGGACCTGGCCCAGGGACATCTTGGACATGTTGAACATGTTGTCATGGGAACACTAAATCACAGGACCTGGCCCAGGGACATCTTGGACATGTTGTCATGGGAACACTAAATCACAGGACCTGGCCCAGGGACATCTTGGACATGTTGACATGTTGTCATGGGAACACTAAATCACAGGACCTGGCCCAGGGACATCTTGGACATGTTGTCATGGGAACACTAAATCACAGGACCTGGCCCAGGGACATCTTGGACATGTTGTCATGGGAACACTAAATCACAGGACCTGGCCCAGGGACATCTTGGACATGCTGTCATGGGAACACTAAACAGACTGTTCAGTGTGTGTCACTGAGGAACGTTCAGATGTCTGTCAGCGTGGGTTCTTACGGGTTCATGTGAATATCAAATTACAAAAGTATGAAAACATATTGGGGGGAGATGGGTCTCCTGTCTCACCCGGGGGGGACGTCTCCTTCACTTCCTCCTCCGACTCCTCCCCTTCCTCCTCAGGCCCCGCCTCCTCCTTGGGAGACGCTTTAGGCTTGGGCCCCGCTGGCTTCTGATTGGCCGGTGAGGGGGGGGTGACGGGGGTTGTTGTGATGGATGGTTCTGAAACTGATGGAGGCCGAGCGGCAGTACTCCTCAAACCCATACAGGTACCTGAGGAGAGGGAGAGGGTTACTGGGAGGACTGGGAGAGGGTTACTGGGAGGACTGGGAGAGGACTGGGAGAGGGTTACTGGGAGGACTGGGAGAGGGTTACTGGGAGGACTGGGAGAGGACTGGGAGAGGGTTACTGGGAGGACTGGGAGAGGGTTACTGGGAGGACTGGGAGAGGACTGGGAGAGGGTTACTGGGAGGACTGGGAGAGGGTTACTGGGAGGACTGGGAGAGGGTTACTGGGAGAGGGTTACTGGGAGGACTGGGAGAGGGTTACTGGGAGGACTGGGAGAGGGTTACTGGGAGGACTGGGAGAGGACTGGGAGAGGGTTGCTGGGAGAGGACTGGGAGAGGGTTACTGGGAGGACTGGGAGAGGGTTGCTGGGAGGACTGGGAGAGGACTGGGAGGTCTGGGAGAGGGTTACTGGGAGGTCTGGGAGAGGGTTGCTGGGAGGACTGGGAGAGGGTTACTGGGAGGACTGGGAGAGGGTTGCTGGGAGAGGGTTACTGGGAGGGTCTGGGAGAGGGTTACTGGGAGGACTGGGAGAGGGTTACTGGGAGGACTGGGAGAGGGTTACTGGGAGGACAGGGAGAGGGTTACTGGGAGAGGGTTACTGGGAGGTCTGGGAGAGGGTTACTGGGAGGACTGGGAAAGGGTTACTGGGAGGACTGGGAAAGGGTTACTGGGAGGACTGGGAGAGGGTTACTGGAGAGGACTGGGAGAGGGTTACTGGGAGAGGACTGGGAGAGGGTTACTGGGAGGACTGGGAGAGGGTTACTGGGAGAGGACTGGGAGAGGGTTACTGGGAGGACTGGGAGAGGAGGACTGGGAGGTCTGGGAGAGGAGGACTGGGAGGTCTGGGAGAGGAGGACTGGGAGAGGGTTACTGGGAGAGGAGGACTGGGAGGTCTGGGAGAGGAGGACTGGGAGACAGTTTATTTAATAACAACTCTTACTTCCTGTAAGCCGTCTTCACATTGTAGGATGCCGCTGAGTTCAGGACGGGGATCCCCAGGTCCACGTAGACCTGCTTCCACACCGTGCCAGACTCTATCTGTAAGACAGGTTGTGACATCACAGCGTCACACAGGTGAGAGGACATCAGGACATAGAGACAGCAGTCAGAGGACAGGTGAGACTCACCTTGTGGCAGCCCCCCTGCAGGTAGACCAGTCTGAAGAGCTTGAAGAGGTTCAGGTCTTTGTAGCCCAGGACTGGAGGCTTGTTGATGGGAGTCCCTGAGAGAGACAGACAGGAGAGAATGTTGGAGAGACAGTTGGAGAGTTGCGGAGAGGAGACAGACAGAGTGACAGATGGAGAGATGCGGAGACAGACAGAGAGACAGATGGAGAGATGCGGAGACAGACAGAGAGACAGATGGAGAGATGCGGAGACGACAGACAGGGAGACAGATGGAGAGATGGGGAGACAGACAGAGAGACAGATGGAGAGATGGGAGACAGACAGGGAGACAGATGGAGAGATGGGGACAGACAGAGAGACAGATGGAGAGATGCGGAGACAGACAGGGAGACAGACAGGGAGGACAGACAGGGAGACAGATGGAGAGATGGGGAGACAGACAGAGAGACAGATGGAGAGATGCGGAGACAGACAGGGAGACAGACAGGGAGACAGATGGAGAGATGGGGAGACAGACAGAGAGACAGATGGAGATGGGGAGACAGACAGGGAAACAGACAGATGCGGAGACAGATGGGGAGATGGGGAGACAGACAGGGAGACAGACAGATGCGGAGACAGATGGGGAGATGGGGAGACAGACAGGGAGACAGACAGGGAGACAGACGTTAGGGGGAACCAGCAGCTGATAAAGACCCCCACCACCATGTGAATCACCAGGTCTCACCTCGGTCCTCCATGAACTTGTAGAGCTGCTGCAGGAACACATCTCTCTCTTCTGGGTCCGACTCCTCCTCCGGCTACAGAGAGACAGGAGGACAGGAGGAGAGAGACAGACAGAGAGGAGGAGACAGAGAGGAGGAGAGAGACAGACAGGAGGACAGGAGGAGAGAGAGAGACAGGAGGACAGGAGGAGAGAGAGAGACAGAGAGGAGGAGAGAGAGAGACAGGAGGACAGGAGGAGAGAGACAGACAGAGAGGAGGGAGAGAGGAGGAGAGAGACAGAGAGGAGGACAGGAGGAGAGAGACAGACAGAGAGGAGGAGAGAGAGAGACAGGAGGACAGGAGGAGAGAGAGAGACAGAGGACAGGAGGAGAGAGAGAGACAGGAGGACAGGAGGAGAGAGACAGAGGAGGAGAGAGACAGACAGAGGACAGGAGGAGAGAGACAGACAGAGAGGAGGAGAGAGAGAGACAGGAGGACAGGAGGAGAGAGACAGACAGAGAGGAGGAGAGAGACAGACAGGAGGACAGGAGGAGAGAGACAGACAGAGGAGGAGAGAGAGAGACAGGAGGACAGGAGGAGAGAGAGAGACAGGAGGACAGGAGGAGGGAGAGAGGAGGAGAGAGACAGACAGGAGGAGAGGGAGAGACAGGAGGACAGGAGGAGAGAGAGAGACAGGAGGACAGGAGGAGGGAGAGAGGAGGAGAGAGACAGACAGGAGGAGAGGGAGAGACAGGAGGACAGGAGGAGAGAGACAGACAGGAGGACAGGAGGAGAGAGAGAGGAGGGAGAGAGGAGGAGAGAGACAGACAGGAGGACAGGAGGAGACAGAGAGACAGGAGGACAGGAGGAGAGAGAGAGACAGGAGGACAGGAGGAGACAAAGAGACAGGAGGACAGGAGGAGAGAGAGAGACAGGAGGACAGGAGGAGAGAGAGAGACAGGAGGACAGGAGGAGACAAAGAGACAGGAGGACAGGAGGAGAGAGACAGACAGGAGGAAGGAGGAGAGAGAGAGACAGGAGGACAGGAGGAGAGAGAGAGACAGGAGGACAGGAGGAGAGAGAGAGACAGGAGGACAGGAGGAGAGAGAGAGACAGGAGGAGAGAGGAGGAGAGAGACAGACAGGAGGACAGGAGGAGACAAAGAGACAGGAGGACAGGAGGAGAGAGAGAGACAGGAGGACAGGAGGAGAGAGAGAGACAGGTTAACATCACATGAACTGCAGCAGAGTTCTGAGGAAGATGAAAAGGGCGGTGGTCCAAGGCACCGACCCTCAGCTGCTCCCTGCTCTCCCCCCTCTCCCTCTGGCGCCTCTCCCCCTCTCGCCCCTCTCCCTCTGGACCCCTCCCTCTGGACCCTCTCCCTCTGGAGCCCCTCTCCCTCTGGAGCCCCTCTCCCTCTGGACCCTCTCCCCCTCTCGCGCCTCTGCCTCTGGAGCCCCTCTCCCTCTGGAGCCCCCTCCCTCTGAGCCCCTCTCCCTCTGGACCCTCTCCCTCTGGACCCTCTCCCTCTGGACCCTCTCCCCTCTCGCGCCTCTGCCTCTGGAGCCCCTCTCCCTCTGGAGCCCCTCTCCCTCTGGACCCCTCCCTCTGGACCCTCTCCCCCTCTCCCCCTCTCGCGCCTCTGGAGCTTCTCCCTCTGGAGCCCCTCTCCCTCTGGAGCCTCTCCCTCTGGACCCTCTCCCTCTGGACCCTCTCCCTCTGGACCCTCTCCCTCTGGACCCTCTCCCTCTGGACCCTCTCCCTATGGACCCTCCCTCTGGACCCTCTCCCTCTGGACCCTCTCCCTCTGGACCCTCTCCCTCTGGACCCTCTGGAGCCTCTCTCTCTGGACCCTCTCCCTCTGAGCCTCTCCCTCTGGAGCCCCTCTCCCTCTGGACCCTCTCCTCTGGACCCTCTCCCTCTGGAGCCTCTCCCTCTGGAGCCCCTCTCCCTCTGGAGCCCCTCTCCCTCTGGACCCTCTCCCTCTGGCGCCTCTCCCTCTGGACCCTCTCCCTCTGGACCCTCTCCCTCTGGCCCCTCTCCCTCTGGACCCTCTCCCTCTGGAGCCCCTCTCCCTCTGGAGCCCCTCTCCCTCTGGAGCCCCTCTCCCTCTGGAGCCCCTCTCCCTCTGGAGCCTCTCCCTCTGGAGCCTCTCCCTCTGGAGCCTCTCCCTCTGGAGCCCCTCTCCCTCTGGAGCCCCTCTCTCCCTCTGGACCCTCTCCCTCTGGAGCCTCTCCCTCTGGAGCCTCTCCCTCTGGAGCCCCTCTCCCTCTGGAGCCCCTCTCCCTCTGGAGCCCCTCTCCCTCTGGAGCCCCTCTCCCTCTGGAGCCTCTCCCTCTGGACCCTCTCCCTCTGGACCCTCTCCCTCTGGACCCTCTGGAGCCTCTCCCTCTGGAGCCTCTCCCTCTGGAGCCTCTCCCTCTGGACCCTCTCCCTCTGGAGCCCCTCTCCCTCTGGAGCCCCTCCCTCTGGACCCTCTCCCTCTGGACCCTCTCCCTCTGGACCCTCTGGAGCCTCTCCCTCTGGAGCCTCTCCCTCTGGAGCCCCTCTCCCTCTGGAGCCTCTCCCTCTGGACCCTCTCCCTCTGGACCCTCTGGAGCCTCTCCCTCTGGAGCCTCTCCCTCTGGAGCCTCTCCCTCTGGACCCTCTCCCTCTGGAGCCCCTCTCCCTCTGGAGCCCCTCTCCCTCTGGACCCTCTCCCTCTGGAGCCCCTCTCCCTCTGGAGCCCCTCTCCCTCTGGCCCCTCTCCTCTGGACCCTCTCCCTCTGGAGCCCCTCTCCCTCTGGAGCCCCTCTCCCTCTGGAGCCCCTCTCCCTCTGGACCCTCTCCCTCTGGAGCCCCTCTCCCTCTGGACCCTCTCCCTCTGGACCCTCTCCCTCTGGCCCCTCTCCCTCTGGAGCCCCTCTCCCTCTGGAGCCCCTCTCCCTCTGGAGCCCCTCTCCCTCTGGACCCTCTCCCTCTGGACCCTCTCTCCCTCTGGACCCTCTCCCCCTCTCCCCCTCTCGCGCCTCTGGAGCTTCTCCCTCTGGAGCCCCTCTCCCTCTGGAGCCCCTCTCCCTCTGGACCCTCTCCCTCTGGACCCTCTCCCTCTGGACCCTCTCCCTCTGGACCCTCTCCCTCTGGACCCTCTCCCTCTGGACCCTCTGGAGCCTCTCTCTCTGGACCCTCTCCCTCTGGAGCCTCTCCCTCTGGAGCCCCTCTCCCTCTGGACCCTCTCCCTCTGGACCCTCTCCCTCTGGAGCCTCTCCCTCTGGAGCCCCTCTCCCTCTGGAGCCCCTCTCCCTCTGGACCCTCTCCCTCTGGCGCCTCTCCCTCTGGACCCTCTCCCTCTGGACCCTCTCCCTCTGGCCCCTCTCCCTCTGGCCCCTCTCCCTCTGGACCCTCTCCCTCTGGACCCTCTCCCTCTGGAGCCTCTCCCTCTGGAGCCTCTCCCTCTGGAGCCCCTCTCCCTCTGGAGCCCCTCTCTCCCTCTGGACCCTCTCCCTCTGGAGCCTCTCCCTCTGGAGCCCCTCTCCCTCTGGAGCCTCTCCCTCTGGAGCCCCTCTCCCTCGGAAGCCTCTCCCTCTGGACCCTCTGGAGCCTCTCCCTCTGGAGCCTCTCCCTCTGGACCCTCTCCCTCTGGACCCTCTCCCTCTGGAGCCCCTCTCCCTCTGGAGCCCCTCTCCCTCTGGACCCCTCCCTCTGGAGCCCCTCTCCCTCTGGCCCCTCTCCCTCTGGCCCCTCTCCCTCTGGCCCCTCTCCCTCTGGAGCCTCTCCCTCTGGCCCCTCTCCCTCTGGAGCCTCTCCCTCTGGCCCCTCTCCCTCTGGCGCCTCTCCCTCTGGCGCCTCTCCCTCTGGCGCCTCTCCCTATGGAGCCCCTCTCCCTCTGGACCCTCTCCCTCTCCCTCTGGCGCCTCTCCCCCCTCTCCCTCTGGCGCCTCTCCCCCTCTCGCGCCTCTCCCTCTGGCGCCCCTCTCCCTCTGGACCCTCTCCCTCTCCCTCTGGCGCCTCTCCCCCCCTCTGGCCCCTCTGGCGCCTCTCCCTATGGAGCCTCTCCCTCTGGAGCCCCTCTCCCTCTGGAGCCCCTCTCCCTCTGGAGCCCCTCTCCCTCTGGACCCTCTCCCTCTGGACCCTCTCCCTCTGGAGCCTCTCCCTCTGGAGCCTCTCCCTCTGGAGCCCCTCTCCCTCTGGAGCCCCTCTCCCTCTGGAGCCCCTCTCCC
>CM070494.1:40134015-40136515 GCA_036324585.1 Champsocephalus esox
CACCGTGGAGCCCACCTGCACATCAGAGCACTCAGTTAGAGACGGGGACATTAGAGACGTGGACATTAGAGACGGGGACATTAGAGACGGAGACATTAGAGACAGAGACTCTATAGAGGTCCTCACCTTCAGGGCTCCTTTCACCTGGTCGTCCTGGACCACCTGAGACGTGCTCTCACCTTTCAGGCTCACCTGGAGACACAGAGGACACAGAGAGGACACAGAGACAGAGAGAGGACACACGGACACACAGAGGACAGAGAGAGGACACAGAGGACACACAGAGGAAACAGAGAGGACACAGAGACACACAGAGGACAGAGACACACAGAGGACAGAGAGAGGACACCGAGGACAGAGAGAGGACACAGAGACACACAGAGGACAGAGAGAGGACACAGAGACACACAGAGGACAGAGAGAGGGCACAGAGACACAGAGGACAGAGAGAGAGGACACAGAGGACAGAGAGAGGACACAGGGACACACATAGGACAGAGAGAGGACAGAGAGAGGACACAGAGGACAGAGAGAGAGGACACAGAGACACACAGAGGACAGAGAGAGGACACAGGGACACACAGAGGACATAGAGAGGACACAGGGACACACAGAGGACATAGAGAGGACACAGGGACACACAGAGGACAGAGAGAGAGGACACAGAGACACACAGAGGACACAGAGACACACAGAGGACAGAGAGAGGACACAGAGACACACAGAGGACACAGAGACACACAGAGAACACACAGAGGAAACAGAGAGGACACCGACACACAGAGGACAGAGACACACAGAGGACAGAGAGAGGACACAGACACACATAGGACAGAGACACACAGAGGACAGAGGACAGAGGGACACACAGAGGAAACAGAGAGGACACCGACACACAGAGGACAGAGACACACAGAGGACACAGAGACAGAGGACACCGAGGGGTTAATTTCTGAAGGGAATACATTAACCCCAACAGGTACAGAGACACTTAGGATAGAGACACGTCCTGGTTCTGGACCTAGACCAGGTTCCTGGTTCTGGACCTAGACCAGGTTCCTGGTTCTAGTCCTGGACGTGGTTCTGAGGGTTTGTTCTTACCTTGACCTTCACCATGCGCTTCACGGTCTTGATCTTGGCCTCGCAGAAGGCTCCTCTGTATTTAGCGCTAACATCCGTCCCCACGGACAGGTAGGGAGGCTCTTCTGCTGCCTGCAACACACACACACACACACACACACACATCACAACACACACACATCAGCAACACCACACATCAGCACACACACACATCAGCAACACACACACACATCAGCACACACACACACATCAGCACACACACACACATCAGCAACACACACACCAGCAACACACACACACACACACACACATCAGGTTACACACACAATTACACACACATCAGCAACACACACACACACATCAGCAACACACACACACATCAGCAACACACACACACACCAGCAACACACACACACACACCAGCAACACACACACACACACCAGCAACACACACACACATCAGCAACACACACACACACACACACACACACACACACACACATCAGCAACACACACACACATCAGCAACACACACACACATCAGTAACACACACACACATCAGCAACACACACACACATCAGTAACACACACACACATCAGCAACACACACACACATCAGCAACACACACTCTCTCTCTCTCTCCCAGCATGCACTGCGGCGCACAGAGGGAGATGTTGAAGCCGTCTCCTATTAGCCTCTCTAGCTGCTAGCGTTAGCATGAGAGTCCCCCTCAGACTGGTTCCAGACTGGTCCCAGACTGGTTCCAGACTGGTTCCAGACTGGTCCCAGTCTGGTCCCAGACTGGTTCCAGACTGGTTTCAGGCAGGTGGACCATAAAGGGAACCATTAACACAGCAGACCCCCTGCGGTCCACGTCCAGGTGTCTCATGGGGACTACATGGTTCTGACTGCTCTCTTGTTGTTGGAGGTGTCTCTGGACGTGTCTCCAGCAGAGACAGTCTCTACTGGGACCATCAGGACCAGGTCTCCACTGGGACCATCAGGACCAGGTCTCTACTAGGACCATCAGGACCAGGTCTCCACTGGGACCATCAGGACCAGGTCTCTACTAGGACCATCAGGACCAGGTCTCCACTGGGACTCAGGACCAGGTCTCCACTGGGACCATCAGGACCAGGTCTCTACTGGGACCATCAGGACCAGGTCTCCACTGGGACCATCAGGACCAGGTCTCTACTGGGACCATCAGGACCAGGTCTCTACTAGGACCATCAGGACCAGGTCTCCACTGGGACCATCAGGACCAGGTCTCTACTGGGACCATCAGGACCAGGTCTCCACTGGGACCATCAGGACCAGGTCTCTACTGGGACCATCAGGACCAGGTCTCTACTGGGACCATCAGGACCAGGTCTCTACTGGGACCATCAGGACCAGGTCTCCACACTCACCTTCAT
>CM070494.1:40146515-40249015 GCA_036324585.1 Champsocephalus esox
GTGAGAGAGGGTGTGTGAGAGAGAGTGTGTGTGTGAGAGAGAGTGTGTGAGAGAGAGAGTGTGTGAGAGAGAGAGTGTGTGAGAGAGAGAGTGTGTGAGAGAGAGAGTGTGTGAGAGAGAGTGAGAGTGTGTGTGAGAGAGAGTGTGTGAGAGAGAGTGAGTGGTCAGACAGCCAAGAGGATATGACATCACAGGAGTTCAGCTTTTTAAGCGAAACCTCTGACTCTCATCATCCCACCCTGCAGACTGTGAGGCGTGTGTGTCTGTGAGGCGTGTGTGTCTGAGGGTGTGTGTTGTGCTGTGTCTGTGAGGCGTGTGTGTCTGTGAGGCGTGTGTGTCTGTGAGGCGTGTGTGTGTCTGTGAGGCGTGTGTGTCTGTGAGGCGTGTGTGTCTGTGAGGCGTGTGTGTCTGTGAGGCGTGTGTGTCTGTGAGGCGTGTGTGTCTGTGAGGCGTGTGTGTCTGTGAGGCGTGTGTGTCTGTGAGGCGTGTGTGTCTGTGAGGCGTGTGTGTCTGTCACCTTGGCGTATTTCTCCGCCTCCTCTCGAACGTCTTTGGGAACGAGCGTGTGTCGCCCGTCTGTGACTGAGGAGAGAGACAGAGTTTACTTCAACGAGCTAACCGCTAATGCTAACAGAGTTCCATCCCATAATGAGCTGGCAGCGGATTGGTCAGACAGCCAAGAGAAGGTGTGACATCACAGGATATCAGCAGTTTTAGCGAAACCGTTCTCATCTTCATCACTCCTCCCCGACAGCCAATCACAGCGCTCCTGAGTCACTGTTGACTCACCAACACCTGTTCCCATGGTTACCTGTGTTCGTGAGGGTTAAAGGCAGCTACTGTGACGCTACCAATCGTTTCTGCAACATTTATTTTTTAGTAAAACTGTTTATTCTGTTGTTTAATAACAATTAAAGACCGGTAGAGAGGACAGAAGAAGAAACGCAGCGCTGTGATTGGTGGACTCACCCTCTCCCACCCAGCTGAGCTCCAGCTCGAAAGCCTTGTCCTTCACCTCGTCGTGCACGATGTAGATTCTGCAGACACACAGAGAACGTGTCAATCGAAACGGGTTCAGGTGCGAGCGCTAACCGCTAATGCTAACAGAGTTCACATCCCATAATGAGCTGGCAGCGGATTGGTCAGACAGCCAAGAGAAGGTGTGACATCACAGATATCAGCAGTTTTAGCGAAAACCGTTCTCATCTTCATCACTCCTCCCCGACAGCCAATCACAGGACAGATACAGCCTGTCTGCTGTTCTGTGTCAATAAAGGTTAGTTTGGTATGTTTCAAATGTACTGATGTCTGCTGTTCTGTGTCAATAAAGGTTAGTTTGGATGTTTACTCACATTTTAGCGACCTCTTTCACGACCTCCCTGCACGTCATGTCCTTCATCTGAAACACACACCTCAGTTAATGCCAGGGAACATGTCTCCGTTACATCCCATAATGAGCTGGAGGCGAGCTGGCAGCGGATTGGTCAGACAGCCAAGAGAAGGTGTGACATCACAGGATATCAGCAGTTCTAGCGAAACCGTTCTCATCTTCATCACTCCTCCCCGACAGCCAATCACAGCCTCAGATTCTCTGTGTGCTCACCTGAGTCACGGGACCGGCCCAGCTTCCTCTCCGCACCAGGTGAATGATCTGTTATTAGCTTCAGACGCTAACTCACCTGCAGTTTCTCGATCTCAGTCTTCGCTGCTTGCTTAGCCTTCCCGATCGCACAGCCCCAATAACCCTGAGGAGAGAGAGCTCTTCATCATCATCATCATCACTGTTCAGTCACAGCCCCAATAACCCTGAGGAGAGAGAGCTCTTCATCATCATCATCATCACTGTTCAGTCACAGCCCCAATAACCCTGAGGAGAGAGCTCTCATCTCTCATCACTGTTCAGTCACAGCCCCAATAATCCTGAGGAGAGAGAGCTTCTCATCAGTTCGTCACAGCCCCAATACCCTGAGGAGAGAGAGCTCTTCATCATCATCATCACTGTTCAGTCACAGCCCCAATAATCCTGAGGAGAGAGAGCTCTCTCACTGTTCATCACAGCCCCATAACCCTGAGAGAGAGCTCTTCATCTTCTCATCACTGTTCAGTCACAGCTGTATTACATTCAGCATGACCGTAAAGTGTCCAAATAGTTTGATTGAGATGTAACATTTTAACAAAACCTGACGTCCCAGGCAAGGAGCCAATTACATATACATATTCATTTATAATTGCGACAATTATTCGTTCATAATGTTGGGCTATAAAGGAACGACAGCACGGTCACATGACTTCACCACCGCTAAGCTAAAGGTGGCTAATGTTGGGCTATAGAGGAACTACAGCACGGTCACATGACTTCACGTCACCACCGCTAAGCTAAAGGAGGCTAATGTTGGGCTATAAGGAACTACAGCACGGTCACATGACTTCACGTCACCACCGCTAAGCTAAAGGAGGCTAATGTTGGGCTATGAAGGAACTACAGCACGGTCACATGACTTCACGTCACCACCGCTAAGCTAAAGGAGGCTAATGTTGGGCTATGAGGAACTACAGCACGGTCACATGACTTCACGTCACCACCGCTAAGCTAAAGGTGGCTAATGTTGGGCTATGAAGGAACTACAGCACGGTCACATGACTTCACGTCACCACCGCTAAGCTAAAGGTGGCTAATGTTGGGCTATAAAGGAACTACAGCACGGTCACATGACTTCACGTCACCACCGCTAAGCTAAAGGAGGCTAATGTTGGGCTATGAAGGAACTACAGCACGGTCACATGACTTCACGTCACCACCGCTAAGCTAAAGGAGGCTAATGTTGGGCTATAAAGGAACTACAGCACGGTCACATGACTTCACGTCACCACCGCTAAGCTAAAGGAGGCTAATGTTGGGCTATAAAGGAACTACAGCACGGTCACATGACTTCACGTCACCACCGCTAAGCTAAAGGAGGCTAATGTTGGGCTATAAAGGAACTACAGCACGGTCACATGACTTCACGTCACCACGCTAAGCTAAAGGAGGCTAATGTTGGGCTATAAAGGACTACAGCACGGTCACATGACTTCACGTCACCACCGCTAAGCTAAAGGTGGCTAATGTTGGGCTATAAAGGAACTACAGCACGGTCACATGACTTCACGTCACCACCGCTAAGCTAAAGGAGGCTAATGTTGGGCTATGAAGGAACTACAGCACGGTCACATGACTTCACGTCACCACCGCTAAGCTAAAGGTGGCTAATGTTGGGCTATAAAGGAACTACAGCACGGTCACATGACTTCACGTCACCACCGCTAAGCTAAAGGAGGCTAATGTTGGGCTATAAAGGAACTACAGCACGGTCACATGACTTCAACGAGCTAACCGCTAATGCTAACAGAGTTTACATCCCATAATGAGCTGGAGGTGAGCTGGCAGCGGATTGGTCAGACAGCCAAGAGAAGGTGTGACATCACAGATATCAGCATTTTTAGCGAAAACCGTTCTCATCTTCATCACTCCTCCCCGACAGCCAATCACAGGACAGATACAGCACCTGATACATCCCATAATAATACTGACTCACGTGAGAGATGCCTGAGGGGTCGACCATGTAGAGCTGAGGACCGTCGTCTTTATCATAAGAGCCCAGGATGAAGCTAGACACACAGAGACGCTGCTTTAATACGTGGAGGCTCTGATCCCATGAGAGAGCGGGAGGAGAGAGGGGGGGAGGAGAGAGAGAGGAGGAGGGAGAGAGAGAGAGAGAGAGAGGAGAGAGAGAGAGAGAGAGGAGAGAGGGGGGAGAGAGAGAGAGAGGGGGAGAGAGAGAGAGAGAGAGAGAGAGAGAGAGGAGAGAGAGAGAGAGAGAGAGAGAGAGAGAGAGGAGAGAGTGAGAGAGAGAGGGGAGAGACAGAGAGAGAGACATCAGGTATCAGACAGGAGGACAGGTCCTAGAGAGAGAGACAGAGAGGAGAGAGACAGAGGAGACAGAGGAGAGAGAGGAGAGAGAGAGAGCGAGCGAGAGGAGAGAGAGGAGAGAGAGTGTGTGTGAGAGAGAGTGGTCAGACAGCCAAGAGGATATGACATCACAGGAGTTCAGCTTTTTAAGCGAAACCTCTGACTCTCATCATCCCACCCTGCAGACTGAGGTTTAAATAGTCCTGCAGTCCTGAACGCAGCACACTCAGTGAATCAGATGATGTCCCTGAACGCAGCATGCTCAGTGAATCAGAAGATGTCCCTGAACGCATCACGCTCAGTATCGATGAGCCCCTGAAGCAGCATGCTCAGTAAATGTGTCCCTGACGCAGCACGCTCAGTAAATCAGTGGTCCTGACGCACGCTCAGTGAATCAGATGATGTCCCTGAACGCATCACGCTCAGTGAATCAGATGATGTCCCTGAACGCATCACGCTCAGTGAATCAGATGATGTCCCTGAACGCATCACGCTCAGTGAATCAGATGATGTCCCTGAACGCAGCACGCTCAGTGAATCAGAAGATGTCCCTGAACGCATCACGCTCAGTGAATCAGATGATGTCCCTGAACGCATCACGCTCAGTGAATCAGATGATGTCCCTGAACGCATCACGCTCAGTGAATCAGATGATGTCCCTGAACGCAGCACGCTCAGTGAATCAGAAGATGTCCCTGAACGCATCACGCTCAGTAAATCAGATGATGTCCCTGAACGCAGCACGCTCAGTAAATCAGATGATGCCCTGAACGCAGCACGCTCAGTGAATCAGATGATGTCCCTGAACGCAGCATGCTCAGTGAATCAGAAGATGTCCCTGAACGCATCACGCTCAGTAAATCAGATGATGTCCCTGAACGCATCACGCTCAGTAAATCAGATGATGTCCTGAATGCATCACTCGGAGTGCAGTAACTCACCTGCAGCCGAACGGCCTCACAGCGCTGTACAGAGTGTAGGCGTGCACATACATGGCCACTCTCTCCGACAGGTGCTGAAACCAGAGGAGACACGGTTAGCTTAGCATCAACCAGAGGAGACACTGTTAGCTTAGCATCAACCAGAGGAGACACTGTTAGCTTAGCATCAACCAGAGGAGACACTGTTAGCTTAGCATCAACCAGAGGAGACACTGTTAGCTTAGCATCAACCAGAGGAGACACGGTTAGCTTAGCATCAACCAGAGGAGACACTGCTAGCTTAGCATCAACCAGAGGAGACACTGTTAGCTTAGCATCAACCAGAGGAGACACTGCTAGCTTAGCATCAGCTGCACCAGAGATCACATGAGTAAGAGCCGCACCTTGAGGGGAATGTCGTGTCCGTAGCTCGATCTGAAGCTGGAGGCTTCCTCTCTCGCCACTTCAGAGAGAGAGCGAGCATCAGCTAGCAGCCCAGCTACCGCCTAGAGAGGACGAGAGAGTTATTCAAGAGAGGCTATTAAGGAGCTACAGCACGGGCGCATGCCTTCACCACCGCTAAGCTAAAGGAGGCTGACGTTGGGCTAAAAAGGAACTACAGCACGGTCACATGACTCACGTCACACGCTAGCTAAAGGAGGCTAACGTTGGGCTAAAAAGGAACTACAGCATGGTCACATGACTTCAACGAGCTAACCGCTAATGCTAACAGAGTTTACATCCCATAATGAGCTGGCAGCGGATTGGTCAGACAGCCAAGAGAAGGTGTGACATCACAGGATATCAGCAGTTTTAGCGAAACCGTTCTCATCTTCATCACTCCTCCCCGACAGCCAATCACAGCGCACCTGAGTCACTGTTAACTCACCAACACCTGTTCCCATGGTTACTTGTGTTTATGAGCAGTAAAGGCAGCTACTGTAATGCTATCACGTCACCACCACTAAGCTAAAGGTGGCTAATGTGTGTGTGGTTACCATGCCGACGTGTCTGTCGATGTTGAAGATGCGTTTGTTGGAGCCCTGCTCGTACAGTTTGGACAGAATCAGCTTCTCTACCCCGAACACAACGCCATCCTTACAGCGGATAGCGATGGCCGTGCTGAAAACACACATCAGTTAATGACAGGAAACATGTCTCCGTTACATCCCATAATGAGCTGGAGGTGATCTGGCAGCGGATTGGTCAGACAGCCAAGAGAAGGTGTGACATCACAGGATATCAGCAGTTTTAGCGAAACCGTTCTCATCTTCATCACTCCTCCCCGACAGCCAATCACAGCGCCCCGGAGTCATGTGAGCACGTGGTTATTTACCTGCTGTTCTCCACGGCCTTCATGGCGTACTCCACCTGAAACACCCGTCCATCCGGAGAGAAGGTGGAGGCGGACAGATCGTACTGCAGGACAGTTAATATATAGATATATACAGTGCAGATGCAAAATAACACAAGTATGAATCCATAAGACGGTCCGTTCTGATTCTGTGACACGTCAAATGTCCGGGGCAATCTGTTTGTTTGCATTGTTTGAAATGTCCTAATAAATAGTTTGATTGAGATGTAACATTTTAAGGTGTTTAACTTTTGAAAAAAACCTGGAGTGGAGTGCACCGGATGGGCGTAAAAAAGTAGGGCTTAGCTAGGTCCGACGTAGTGATTCGAATTTACACCGAGTGCACCAAGTTCA
The DNA here is from genome assembly GCA_036324585.1 of Champsocephalus esox. Classification (NCBI taxonomy): domain Eukaryota; kingdom Metazoa; phylum Chordata; class Actinopteri; order Perciformes; family Channichthyidae; genus Champsocephalus; species Champsocephalus esox. The sequence goes on from CM070494.1 coordinate 40,153,093, forward strand.
TATCCTTCTTGCCTGTTTTACGTTACTATGGATACTAGTCTGTCTTTCCGATGCACGCCTGCTCCATACAGGGCGTAAAAGTTACACCGGGGGCAACGCATACAGGGCTTAGTCCAAGTGGCGCACTAGTCATAACTTTAGTTTGGTCTTAACCTTCGGTTTTACGTCGGACGTAGAGCTACGCCCAGCCGGTGCCCTCAGCTCCTGGAGTCCAGGCAAGGAGGCAATCACAAACCACTTCGTGTTTTATATTCACTTATCAATTTCAAATTGTGACAATTATTCGTTCATAACGTTGGGCTAAAAAGGAACTACAGCACGGTCACATGCCTTCAACGAGCTAACCGCTAATGCTAACAGAGTTACATCCCATAATGAGCTGGCAGCGGATTGGTCAGACAGCCAAGAGAAGGTGTGACATCACAGATATCAGCAGTTTTAGCGAAAACCGTTCTCATCTTCATCACTCCTCCCCGACAGCCAATCACAGCGCCCCGGAGTCATGTGACCCTTACATGACTCTTAAACCAGACATGGAGCCAATTAAAACCACTTGGTGTTTATGTTAATTAAAAATTGGGACAAAAAAGTAAAGTCTATTTGAGTTAAAGTATATTAACGGTAAAGTCTATTAACGGTAAAGTCTATTAAAGGTAAAGTCTATTAAAGGTAAAGTCTATTAACGGTTAAAGTCTATTAAAGGTAAAGTCTATTAAAGGTAAAGTCTATTAACGGTAAAGTCTATTAACGGTAAAGTCTATTAACGGTAAAGTCTATTAACGGTAAAGTCTATTAACGGTAAAGTCTATTAAAGGTAAAGTCTATTAAAGGTAAAGTCTATTAACGGTAAAGTCTATTAACGGTAAAGTCTATTAACGGTAAAGTCTATTAACGGTAAAGTCTATTAAAGGTAAAGTCTATTAACGGTAAAGTCTATTAAAGGTAAAGTCTATTAACGGTAAAGTCTATTAACGGTAAAGTCTATTAACGGTAAAGTCTATTAACGGTAAAGTCTATTAAAGGTAAAGTCTATTAACGGTAAAGTCTATTAAAGGTAAAGTCTATTAAAGGTAAAGTATATTAAAGGTAAAGTCTATTAAGGTAAAGTCTATTAACGGTAAAGTCTATTAACGGTAAAGTCTATTAACGGTAAAGTCTATTAAAGGTAAAGTATATTAACGGTAAAGTCTATTAACGGTAAAGTCTATTAAAGGTAAAGTCTATTAAAGGTAAAGTCTATTAACGGTAAAGTCTATTAACGGTAAAGTCTATTAACGGTAAAGTCTATTAACGGTAAAGTCTATTAAAGGTAAAGTCTATTAACGGTAAAGTCTATTAACGGTAAAGTCTATTAACGGTAAAGTCTATTAACGGTAAAGTCTATTAACGGTAAAGTCTATTAACGGTAAAGTCTATTAACGGTAAAGTCTATTAACGGTAAAGTCTATTAACGGTGCTATGAAGGCTGATTGAACAGAAGAGAAAGATGAAATCAGGGATAAACCACTCGAGGCCAGGCAACGTGTTTCGCGACATTAGAAACATGAGGGATAGAGAAGCAGACACGCATTATAAAAGGTCATTTAAAAACCTGCGATTAACACGCAAAGAGAATACAATAAATAAAACGCGACTAACGTCGAAAGGGAGTAGGCTACGGGTGAGAGCTAGCGGCTAGCATCTGTTTATTTACTCATATATTCCTAAAGTTAATAATGTTATGAAGGCGGAGAGAGACGCGTTTAATTCATGGTCTTTTAATGGAAGTATTATCTACAAACTGAAACTCAAAGTATAAAAACGGAACGCTTTCGTTTTCGCTTAAGCTTCGGATAGCTTCGGTTAGCTTCGGTTAGCTTCGGTTAGCTTCAGTTAGCTTCAGTTAGCTTCGGTTAGCTTCGGTTAGCTTCGGTTAGCTTCAGTTAGCTTCGGATAGCTTCGGTTAGCTTCGGTTAGCTTCGGTTAGCTTCGGTTAGCTTCGTTAGCTTCAGTTAGCTTCGGTTAGCTTCGTAGCTTCGTAGCTTCGGTTAGCTTCGGTTAGCTTCGGTTAGCTCATTATGTTGATTTAAAGTGTATTCATGTCTGTTTAAGGGAGTATCATGGCGGCCGACTACATTAAAGCAGTTGAAAGAGAACATAGAAAGTGTTGAAGGGATATAAATGAGGGATTAATTTTAGCGGCATCTCAAAACTGTTTATTTCTGAACAGAGTTTGGTTGCGAGCTAACAGTTAGCATGGAGTCTTATTTATTTGCCGACTCATTTATGTTCCCAAAGTCACTCATATGTAATATGTAATATGAGTAACTTTAAAGAGACATGTGTATACTTTTTATTTATCTATAAAAGTACAGATAAATGGATATTAAAACTGTGAATGCTGTCATTTCTCTTGTTATCTCCTGTTAGCTTGTGTTAGCATGCCTCGTTGTGACTCAGCAGGCTAACACGCTAGCTCGCATGCTACATGGTGTAATGAACGGGTTTTAAGAGCGGATACTCCCAGTAAAGGGGCTACTCCCAGTAAAGGGTATATTCCCAGTAGGGTGGACACTCCCAGTATAACAGGGTGAAACGGGGACACATTGAGAGGGCTAAAGGGAAACTCACCCCGGTTCCGATGGAGCTCATGTTCTCTCAGACTCTGATCCAGCGACGCTTCTCATCGGTCGCTCCGCACTGCTTCCGGCTGCCCCTCCACAATAAGAGCCTTGAGTTTCAAAATAAGACTCTATATCCTCTCTTCTTCTTCTTCGGGGTTCCCGGCGGTTCGGATCCAGTTTAATGGCGCGTTGCCGCCACCGGTCGGCTCCAGAGGGAATACACCCACAGTTCACTTCTCAATCCTTCGCAACAGATAACTAACACCTCGAACCCTGCAAAGCCACGTGCGGTGGAGTTCACAGAGATGGGTTTCCTGGTTGCAACATGCTGCGCTTCCGCTTCTGTCTGCCAGCCAATTCAGGACTGATGTGGATTTCCTTCCTTCCTGTGTCTCCTCTGTATAAAGGACATTACGGGCGGCTGTGGCTCAGTGGATAGTGTGCTAGACTTCGAATCAGGGGGCAGCAAGTTAGAGTCCCACTGCAGTCAGCATGTCGTTGTGTCCCTGGGCGAGACACTTCGCCCAGATTGCCTTCCTGTGTCTCCTCTGTATAACGGACTGTGCAACGGGGTCAGATCCCGTGCTACCTCCGTGCTACCTCCGTGCTACCTCCGTGCTACCCCCGTGCTACCTCCGTGCTACCTCCGTGCTACCTCCGTGCTACCTCCGTGCTACCTCCGTGCTACCTCCGTGCTACCTCCGTGCTACCTCTGGAAATAGGATTGATTCTGTTAAATGCTATAACTCTTTATTAAACAACACGACTTTGGTTTAAGCTTCTATATTAACTACTGACTATAACTACAGAGTATACAGGTATTAACTACTGAGTATACAGGTATTAACTACAGAGTATACAGGTATTAACTACTGAGTATACAGGTATTAACTACAGAGTATACAGGTATTAACTACAGAGTATACAGGTATTAACTACTGAGTATACAGGTATTAACTACAGAGTATACAGGTATTAACTACTGAGTATACAGGTATTAACTACTGAGTATACAGGTATTAACTACTGACTGAGTATAAAGGTATTAACTACTGAGTATAAAGGTATTAACTACAGAGTATACAGGTATTAACTACAGAGTATACAGGTATTAACTACTGACTGAGTATACAGGTATTAACTACTGAGTATACAGGTATTAACTACTGAGTATACAGGTATTAACTACTGACTGAGTATAAAGGTATTAACTACTGAGTATACAGGTATTAACTACTGACTGAGTATACAGGTATTAACTACTGAGTATAAAGGTATTAACTACTGACTATAACTACAGAGTATACAGTATTAACTACTGACTGAGTATACAGGTATTAACTACTGAGTATACAGGTATTAACTACTGACGAGTATACAGGTATTAACTACTGAGTATACAGGTATTAACTACTGAGTATACAGGTATTAACTACAGAGTATACAGGTATTAACTACAGAGTATACAGGTATTAACTACTGACTGAGTATAAGGTATTAACTACGAGTATACAGGTATTAACTACAGAGTATACAGGTATTAACTACTGACTGAGTATAAAGGTATTAACTACAGAGTATACAGGTATTAACTACTGAGTATACAGGTATTAACTACTGAGTATACAGGTATTAACTACTGAGTATACAGGTATTAACTACAGAGTATACAGGTATTAACTACTGAGTATACAGGTATTAACTACAGAGTATACAGGTATTAACTACTGAGTATACAGGTATTAACTACTGAGTATACAGGTATTAACTACTGACTGAGTATAAAGGTATTAACTACTGAGTATACAGGTATTAACTACTGAGTATACAGGTATTAACTACTGAGTATACAGGTATTAACTACTGAGTATACAGGTATTAACTACTGAGTATACAGGTATTAACTACAGAGTATACAGGTATTAACTACTGAGTATACAGGTATTAACTACTGAGTATACAGGTATTAACTACTGAGTATAAGGTATTAACTACTGAGTATACAGGTATTAACTACTGAGTATACAGGTATTAACTACTGAGTATACAGGTATTAACTACTGAGTATAAAGGTATTAACTACTGAGTATACAGGTATTAACTACTGAGTATACAGGTATTAACTACTGAGTATACAGGTATTAACTACAGAGTATACAGGTATTAACTACTGAGTATACAGGTATTAACTACTGAGTATACAGGTATTAACTACTGAGTATACAGGTATTAACTACTGACTGAGTATAAAGGTATTAACTACTGAGTATACAGGTATTAACTACTGAGTATACAGGTATTAACTACAGAGTATACAGGTATTAACTACAGAGTATACAGGTATTAACTACTGAGTATACAGGTATTAACTACTGAGTATACAGGTATTAACTACTGAGTATACAGGTATTAACTACTGAGTATACAGGTATTAACTACTGAGTATACAGGTATTAACTACAGAGTATACAGGTATTAACTACTGAGTATACAGGTATTAACTACTGAGTATACAGTTATTAACTACTGAGTATACAGGTATTAACTACTGACTGAGTATACAGGTATTAACTACTGAGTATACAGGTATTAACTACTGAGTATACAGGTATTAACTACTGAGTATACAGGTATTAACTACTGAGTATAAAGGTATTAACTACTGAGTATACAGGTATTAACTACTGAGTATACAGGTATTAACTACTGAGTATACAGGTATTAACTACAGAGTATACAGGTATTAACTACTGAGTATACAGGTATTAACTACTGAGTATACAGGTATTAACTACTGAGTATACAGGTATTAACTACTGACTGAGTATACAGGTATTAACTACTGAGTATACAGGTATTAACTACAGAGTATACAGGTATTAACTACTGAGTATACAGGTATTAACTACTGAGTATAAAGGTATTAACTACTGAGTATACAGGTATTAACTACTGAGTATACAGGTATTAACTACTGAGTATACAGGTATTAACTACAGAGTATACAGGTATTAACTACTGAGTATACAGGTATTAACTACTGAGTATACAGGTATTAACTACTGAGTATACAGGTATTAACTACTGACTGAGTATACAGGTATTAACTACTGAGTATACAGGTATTAACTACTGAGTATACAGGTATTAACTACTGAGTATACAGGTATTAACTACTGAGTATACAGGTATTAACTACTGAGTATACAGGTATTAACTACTGAGTATACAGGTATTAACTACTGAGTATACAGGTATTAACTACTGAGTATACAGTTATTAACTACTGAGTATACAGGTATTAATACTGACTGAGTATACAGGTATTAACTACTGAGTATACAGGTATTAACTACTGAGTATACAGGTATTAACTACTGAGTATACAGGTATTAACTACTGACTGAGTATACAGGTATTAACTACTGAGTATACAGGTATTAACGACTGAGTATACAGGTATTAACTACTGAGTATACAGGTATTAACTACAGAGTATACAGGTATTAACTACTGAGTATACAGGTATTAACTACTGAGTATACAGGTATTAACTACTGATGAGTATACAGGTATTAACTACTGAGTATACAGGTATTAACTACTGACTGAGTATAAAGGTATTAACTACTGAGTATACAGGTATTAACTACTGAGTATAAAGGTATTAACTACTGAGTATACAGGTATTAACTACTGAGTATAAGGTATTAACTACTGAGTATACAGGTATTAACTACTGAGTATACAGGTATTAACTACTGAGTATACAGGTATTAACTACTGACTGAGTATACAGGTATTAACTACTGAGTATACAGGTATTAACTACTGAGTATACAGGTATTAACTACTGAGTATACAGGTATTAACTACTGAGTATACAGGTATTAACTACTGAGTATACAGGTATTAACTACAGAGTATACAGGTATTAACTACTGAGTATAAAGGTATTAACTACTGAGTATACAGGTATTAACTACTGAGTATACAGGTATTAACTACTGACTGAGTATACAGGTATTAACTACAGAGTATACAGGTATTAACTACTGAGTATACAGGTATTAACTACTGAGTATACAGGTATTAACTACTGAGTATACAGGTATTAACTACTGAGTATACAGGTATTAACTACAGAGTATACAGGTATTAACTACTGAGTATACAGGTATTAACTACTGAGTATACAGGTATTAACTACTGAGTATACAGGTATTAACTACAGAGTATACAGGTATTAACTACAGAGTATACAGGTATTAACTACAGAGTATACAGGTATTAACTACGAGTATACAGGTATTAAACTACGAGTATACAGGTATTAACTACAGAGTATACAGGTATTAACTACAGAGTATACAGGTATTAACTACCGAGTATACAGGTATTAACTACCGAGTATACAGGTATTAACTACCGAGTATACAGGTATTAACTACAGAGTATACAGGTATTAACTACTGAGTATACAGGTATTAACTACAGAGTATACAGGTATTAACTACTGAGTATACAGGTATTAACTACAGAGTATACAGGTATTAACTACAGAGTATACAGGTATTAACTACCGAGTATACAGGTATTAACTACCGAGTATACAGGTATTAACTACCGAGTATACAGGTATTAACTACGAGTATACAGGGATTAACTACCGAGTATACAGGTATTAACTACAGAGTATACAGGTATTAACTACCGAGTATACAGGTATTAACTACCGAGTATACAGGTATTAACTACCGAGTATACAGGGATTAACTACCGAGTATACAGGGATTAACTACCGAGTATACAGGTATTAACTACAGAGTATACAGGTATTAACTACCGAGTATACAGGTATTAACTACAGAGTATAAAGGTATTAACTACTGAGTATACAGGTATTAACTACCGAGTATACAGGTATTAACTACCGAGTATACAGGTATTAACTACCGAGTATACAGGTATTAACTACCGAGTATACAGGGATTAACTACCGAGTATACAGGTATTAACTACCGAGTATACAGGTATTAACTACCGAGTATACAGGTATTACTACGAGTATACAGGTATTAACTACCGAGTATACAGGTATTAACTACCGAGTATACAGGTATTAACTACAGAGTATACAGGTATTAACTACGAGTATACAGGTATTAACTACAGAGTATACAGGTATTAACTACAGAGTATACAGGTATTAACTACCGAGTATACAGGTATTAACTACCGAGTATACAGGTATTAACTACAGAGTATACAGGTATTAACTACTGAGTATACAGGTATTAACTACCGAGTATACAGGTATTAACTACTGAGTATACAGGTATTAACTACAGAGTATACAGGTATTAACTACAGAGTATACAGGTATTAACTACTGAGTATACAGGTATTAACTACTGAGTATACAGGTATTAACTACTGAGTATACAGGTATTAACTACTGAGTATACAGGTATTAACTACTGAGTATACAGGTATTACTACAGAGTATACAGGTATTAACTACTGAGTATACAGGTATTAACTACAGAGTATACAGGTATTAACTACTGAGTATACAGGTACTAACTACTGAGTATAAAGGTATTAAACTACTGAGTATACAGGTATTAACTACTGAGTATACAGGTATTAACTACTGAGTGTACAGGTATTAACTACTGAGTGTACAGGTATTAACTACTGAGTATACAGGTATTAACTACTGAGTATACAGGTATTAACTACAGAGTATACAGGTATTAACTACAGAGTATACAGGTATTAACTACTGAGTATACAGGTATTAACTACAGAGTATACAGGTATTAACTACTGAGTGTACAGGTATTAACTACTGAGTATACAGGTATTAACTACTGAGTATACAGGTATTAACTACTGAGTGTACAGGTATTAACTACTGAGTGTACAGGTATTAACTACTGAGTATACAGGTATTAACTACTGAGTATACAGGTATTAACTACCGAGTATACAGGTATTAACTACCGAGTATACAGGTATTAACTACCGAGTATACAGGTATTAACTACTGAGTATACAGGTATTAACTACCGAGTATACAGGTATTAACTACAGAGTATACAGGTATTAACTACTGAGTATACAGGTATTAACTACCGAGTATACAGGTATTAACTACAGAGTATACAGGTATTAACTACTGAGTATACAGGTATTAACTACCGAGTATACAGGTATTAACTACTGAGTATACAGGTATTAACTACAGAGTATACAGGTATTAACTACAGAGTATACAGGTATTAACTACCGAGTATACAGGTATTAACTACTGAGTATACAGGTATTAACTACCGAGTATACAGGTATTAACTACAGAGTATACAGGTATTAACTACTGAGTATACAGGTATTAACTACCGAGTATACAGGTATTAACTACAGAGTATACAGGTATTAACTACTGAGTATACAGGTATTAACTACCGAGTATACAGGTATTAACTACTGAGTATACAGGTATTAACTACAGAGTATACAGGTATTAACTACAGAGTATACAGGTATTAACTACCGAGTATACAGGTATTAACTACCGAGTATACAGGTATTAACTACCGAGTATACAGGTATTAACTACTGAGTATACAGGTATTAACTACGAGTATACAGGTATTAACTACAGAGTATACAGGTATTAACTACTGAGTATACAGGTATTAACTACCGAGTATACAGGTATTAACTACAGAGTATACAGGTATTAACTACTGAGTATACAGGTATTAACTACAGAGTATACAGGTATTAACTACTGAGTATACAGGTACTAACTACTGAGTATAAAGGTATTAACTACTGAGTATACAGGTATTAACTACTGAGTATACAGGTATTAACTACTGAGTGTACAGGTATTAACTACTGAGTATAAAGGTATTAACTACTGAGTATACAGGTATTAACTACAGAGTATACAGGTATTAACTACTGAGTATACAGGTATTAACTACTGAGTGTACAGGTATTAACTACTGAGTGTACAGGTATTAACTACTGAGTATACAGGTATTAACTACAGAGTATACAGGTATTAACTACAGAGTATACAGGTATTAACTACTGAGTATACAGGTATTAACTACTGAGTATACAGGTATTAACTACTGAGTATACAGGTATTAACTACTGAGTATACAGGTATTAACTACAGAGTATACAGGTATTAACTACTGAGTATACAGGTACTAACTACTGAGTATACAGGTATTAACTACAGAGTATACAGGTATTAACTACTGAGTGTACAGGTATTAACTACTGAGTATACAGGTATTAACTACTGAGTATACAGGTATTAACTACTGAGTGTACAGGTATTAACTACTGAGTGTACAGGTATTAACTAACTGAGTATACAGGTATTTAACTACTGAGTATACAGGTATTAACTACCGAGTATACAGGTATTAACTACCGAGTATACAGGTATTAACTACTGAGTATACAGGTATTAACTACTGAGTATACAGGTATTAACTACGAGTATACAGGTATTAACTACAGAGTATACAGGTATTAACTACTGAGTATACAGGTATTAACTACTGAGTGTACAGGTATTAACTACTGAGTATACAGGTATTAACTACTGAGTATACAGGTATTAACTACCGAGTCTACGAGTATACAGGTATTAACTACGAGTATACAGGTATTAACTACTGAGTATACAGGTATTAACTACTGAGTATACAGGTATTAACTACTGAGTGTACAGGTATTAACTACTGAGTATACAGGTATTAACTACTGAGTATACAGTATTAACTACTGAGTATACAGGTATTAACTACTGAGTGTACAGGTATTAACTACTGAGTGTACAGGTATTAACTACTGAGTATACAGGTATAACTACAGAGTATACAGGTATTAACTACAGAGTATACAGGTATTAACTACTGAGTATACAGGTATTAACTACTGAGTATACAGGTATTAACTACTGAGTATACAGGTATTAACTACTGAGTATACAGGTATTAACTACAGAGTATACAGGTATTAACTACTGAGTTAACAGGTACTAACTACTGTGTATACAGGTATTAACTACAGAGTATACAGGTATTAACTACTGAGTGTACAGGTATTAACTACTGAGTATACAGGTATTAACTACTGAGTATACAGGTATTAACTACTGAGTATACAGGTATTAACTACCGAGTATACAGGTATTAACTACTGAGTATACAGGTATTAACTACAGAGTATACAGGTATTAACTACAGAGTATACAGGTATTAACTACTGAGTATACAGGTATTAACTACTGAGTATACAGGTATTAACTACTGAGTATACAGGTATTAACTACTGAGTATACAGGTATTAACTACTGAGTATACAGGTATTAACTACAGAGTATACAGGTATTAACTACTGAGTATACAGGTATTACTACAGAGTATACAGGTATTTAACTACTGAGTATACGGTACTAACACTGAGTATAAAGGTATTAACTACTGAGTATACGGTATTAACTACTGAGTATACAGGTATTAACTACTGAGTGTACAGGTATTAACTACTGAGTATACAGGTATTAACTACTGAGTATACAGGTATTAACTACTGAGTATACAGGTATTAACTACAGAGTATACAGGTATTAACTACTGAGTATACAGGTATTAACTACAGAGTATACAGGTATTAACTACTGAGTATACAGGTATTAACTACTGAGTGTACAGGTATTAACTACTGAGTATACAGGTATTAACTACTGAGTATACAGGTAATTAACTACTGAGTGTACAGGTATTAACTACTGAGTGTACAGGTATTAACTCTGAGTATACAGGTATTAACTACTGAGTATACAGGTATTAACTACCGAGTATACAGGTATTAACTACCGAGTATACAGGTATTAACTACGAGTATACAGGTATTAACTACATGAGTATACAGGTATTAACTACCGAGTATACAGGTATTAACTACGAGTATACAGGTATTAACTACTGAGTATACAGTGTATTAACTACCGAGTATACAGGTATTAACTACAGAGTATACAGGTATTAACTACTGAGTATACAGGTATTAACTACCGAGTATACAGGTATTAACTACGAGTATACAGGTATTAACTACAGAGTATACAGGTATTAAACTACGAGTATACAGGTATTAACTACCGAGTATACAGGTATTAACTACTGAGTATACAGGTATTAACTACAGAGTATACAGGTATTAACTACAGAGTATAACAGGTATTAACTACTGAGTATACAGGTATTAACTACGAGTATACAGGTATTAACTACGAGTATACAGGTATTAACTACGAGTATACAGGTATAATACAGAAACTTACGAGTATACAGGTATTAACTACGAGTATACAGGTATTAACTACAGAGTATACAGGTATTAACTACCGAGTATACAGGTATTAACTACGAGTATACAGGTATAAACTACTGAGTATACAGGTATTACTACGTGTATACAGGTATTAACTACTGAGTATACAGGTATTAACTACCGAGTATACAGGTATTAACTACAGAGTATACAGGTATTAACTACTGAGTATACAGGTATTAACTACGAGATACAGGTATAACTACAGGTATACAGTTAAACTACTGAGTATACAGGTATTAACTACAGAGTATACAGGTATTAACTACTGAGTATCAGGTACTAACTACTGAGTATAAGGTATTAACTACTGAGTATACAGGTATTAACTACTGAGTATACAGGTATTAACTACTGAGTGTACAGGTATTAACTACTGAGTATAAAGGTATTACTACTGAGTATACAGGTATTAACTACAGAGTATACAGGTATTAAACTACTGAGTATACAGGTATTAACTACTGAGTGTACAGTATTAACTACATGAGTGTACAGGTATTAACTACTGAGTATACAGGTATTAACTACTGAGTATACAGGTATTACTACAGAGTATACAGGTATTAACTACTGAGTATACAGGTATTAACTACTGAGTATACAGGTATTAACTACTGAGTATACAGGTATTAATACTGAGTATACAGGTATTAACTACTGAGTATACAGGTATTAACTACTGAGTATACAGGTCTAACTACTGAGTATAACAGGTATTAACTACAGAGTATACAGGTATTAACTACTGAGTGTACAGGTATTAACTACTGAGTATACAGGTTAAACTACTGAGTATACAGGTATTAACTCTGAGTGTACAGGTATAATCTACGAGTGTACAGGTATTAACTACTGAGTATACAGGTATTAACTACTGAGTATACAGGTATTAACTACCGAGTATACAGGTATTAACTACCGAGTATACAGGTATTAACTACTGAGTATACAGGTATTAACTACTGAGTATACAGGTATTAACTACCGAGTATACAGTATTAATACGAGTATACAGGTATTAACTACTGAGTGTACAGGTATTAACTACTGAGTATACAGGTATTAACTACTGAGTATACAGGTATTAACTACCGCGTCTACGAGTATACAGGTATTAACTACAGAGTATACAGTAGTAACTACTGAGTTACAGGTATATAACTACTGAGTATACAGTTATTAACTACTGAGTGTACAGGTATTAACTACTGAGTATCAGGTATTAACTACTGAGTATACAGGTATTAACTACTGAGTATAAAGGTATTAACTACTGAGTGTACAGGTATTAACTACTGAGTATACAGGTATTAACTACTGAGTATACAGGTTAACTACCGAGTCTACGATACAGGTATTAACTACTGAGTGTACAGGTATTAACTACTGAGTGTACAGGTATTAACTACTGAGTATACAGGTATTACTACAGAGTTACATTAACTACAGAGTATACAGGTATTAACTACAGTATACAGGATTAACTACTGAGTAACAGTATTAACTACTGAGTATACAGGTATACTACTGAGTATACAGGTATTAACTACAGAGTATACAGGTATTAACTACTGAGTATACAGGTACTAAACAGAGTATACAGGTATTAACTACATGAGTATACAGGTATTAACTTACTGAGTTACAGGTATTAACTACTGAGTATACAGGTATTAATACTGAGTATACAGGTATTAACTACTGAGTGTACAGGTATTAACTACTGAGTGTACAGTATTAACTACTGAGTATACAGGTATTAACTACTGAGTATACAGTATTAACTACCGAGTATACAGGTATTAACTACGAGTATACAGGTATTAACTACTGAGTATACAGGTATTAACTACTGAGTATACAGGTATTAACTACTGATATACAGTATTAACTACAGAGTATACAGGTATTAACTACTGAGTATACAGGTATTAACTACTGAGTAGTACAGGTATTAACTACTGAGTATACAGGTATTAACTACTGAGTATACAGGTATTAACTACCGAGTCTACGAGTATACAGGTATTAACTACAGAGTATACAGGTATTAACTACTGAGTATACAGGTATTATACTACTGAGTATACAGGTATTAATACCGAGTATACAGGTATTAACTACTGAGTATACAGGTATTAACTACTGAGTATACAGGTATTAACTACTGAGTATACAGGTATTAACTACTGAGTATACAGGTATTAACTACTGAGTGTACAGGTATTAACTACAGAGTATACAGGTATTAACTACTGAGTATACAGGTATTAACTACTGAGTATACAGGTATTAACTACTGAGTATACAGGTATTAACTACTGAGTATACAGGTACTAACTACTGAGTATAAGGTATTAACTACTGAGTATACAGGTATTAACTACTGAGTATACAGGTATTAACTACTGAGTGTACAGGTATTAACTACTGAGTGTACAGGTATTAACTACTGAGTATACAGGTATTAACTACAGAGTATACAGGTATTAACTACAGAGTATACAGGTATTAACTACTGAGTATACAGGTATTAACTACTGAGTATACAGGTATTAACTACTGAGTATACAGGTATTAACTACATGAGTATACAGGTCATTAACTACTGAGTGTACAGGTATTAACTACTGAGTATACAGGTATTAACTACTGAGTGATACAGGTATTAACTACTGAGTATACAGGTATTAACTACTGAGTGTACAGGTATTAACTACTGAGTATACAGTATTAACACGAGTAACAGGTTTAACTACTGAGTATACAGGTATTAACTACTGAGTATACAGGTATTAACTACGAGTATACAGGTATTAACTACCGAGTATACAGGTATTAACTACTGAGTATACAGGTATTAACTACTGAGTATACAGGTATTAACTACTGAGTATACAGGTATTAACTACCGAGTATACAGGTATTATACTACTCGATATACAGGTATTACTACTGAGTATACAGGTATTAACTACTGAGTATACAGGTATTAACTACTGAGTATACAGGTATTAACTACTGAGTATACAGGTATTAACTACTGAGTATACAGGTATTAACTACTGAGTATACAGGTATTAACTACTGAGTATACAGGTATTAACTACAGAGTATACAGGTATTAACTACTGAGTATACAGGTATTAACTACTGAGTTTACAGGTATTAACTACTGAGTATACAGGTTTAATACTGAGTATACAGGTAATTAACTACTGAGTATACAGGTATTAACTACGAGTATACAGTATTAACTACTGAGTATACAGGTATTAACTACTGAGTATACAGGTATTAATACTGAGTATACAGGTATTAACTACTGAGTATACAGGTATTAACTACTGAGTATACAGGTATTAACTACTAGAGTATACAGGTATTAACTACTGAGTATACAGGTATTAACTACTGAGTATACAGGTATTAACTACTGAGTATACAGGTATTAATACTGAGTATACAGGTATTAACTACTGAGTATACAGGTATTAACTACTGAGTATACAGGTATTAACTACTGAGTATACAGGTATTAACTACTGAGTATACAGGTATTAACTACTGAGTATACAGGTATTAACTACTGAGTATACAGGTATTAACTACTGAGTATACAGGTATTAACTACTGAGTATACAGGTATTAACTACTGAGTATACAGGTATTAACTACAGAGTATACAGGTATTATACTGAGTATACAGGTATTAACTACTGAGTATACAGGTATTAACTACCGAGTATACAGGTATTAACTACTGAGTATACAGGTATAAACTACTGAGTATACAGGTATTAACTACTGAGTATACAGGTATTAACTACTGAGTATACAGGTATTAAATACTGAGTATACAGGTATTAAACTACTGAGTATACAGGTATTAACTACTGAGTATACAGGTATTAACTACTGAGTATACAGGTATTAACTAGAGTATACAGGTATTAACTACTGAGTATACAGGTATTAACTACTGAGTATACAGGTATTAACTACTGAGTATACAGGTATTAACTACTGAGTATACAGGTATTAACTACTGAGTATACAGGTATTAACTACTGAGTATACAGGTATTAACTACTGAGTATAAGGTATTAACTACTGAGTATACAGTATTAACTACAGAGTATACAGGTATTAACTACTGAGTATACAGGTATTAACTACTGAGTATACAGGTATTAACTACTGAGTATACAGGTATAACTACTGAGTATACAGGTATTAACTACTGAGTATACAGGTATTAACTACTGAGTATACAGGTATTAACTACTGAGTATACAGGTATTAACTACTGAGTATACAGGTATTAACTACAGAGTATACAGTATTAACTACTGAGTATACAGGTATAACTACTGAGTATACAGGTATTAATACTGACTGAGTATACAGGTATTAACTACGAGTATACAGGTATTAACTACGAGTATACAGGTATTAACTACTGAGTATACAGGTATTAACTACTGAGTATACAGGTATTAACTACTGAGTATACAGGTATTAACTACTGAGTATACAGGTATTAACTACTGAGTATACAGGTATTAACTACAGAGTATACAGGTATTAACTACTGAGTATACAGGTATTAACTACTGAGTATACAGGTATTAACTACTGAGTATACAGGTATTAACTACTGAGTATACAGGTATTAACTACTGAGTATAAAGGTATTAACTACTGAGTATACAGGTATTAACTACTGAGTATACAGGTATTAACTACTGAGTATACAGGTATTAACTACGGAGTATACAGTATTAACTACTGAGTATAAAGGTATTATACTGAGTATACAGGTATTAACTACTGAGTGTACAGGTATTAACTACAGAGTATACAGGTATTAACTACTGAGTATACAGTATTAACTACTGAGTATACAGGTATTAACTACTGAGTATACAGGTATTAACTACTGAGTATACAGGTATTAACTACTGAGTATAAAGGTATTAACTACTGAGTATACAGTATTAACTACTGAGTATACAGGTATTAACTACTGAGTATACAGGTATTAACTACTGAGTATACAGGTATTAACTACTGAGTATAAAGGTATTAACTACTGAGTATACAGGTATTAACTACTGAGTATACAGGTATTAACTACTGAGTATACAGGTATTAACTACTGAGTATACAGGTATTAACTACTGAGTATACAGGTATTAACTACTGAGTATACAGGTATTAACTACTGAGTGTACAGGTATTAACTACTGAGTATACAGGTTATTAACTACAGAGTATACAGGTATTAACTATGAGTATACAGGTATTAACTACAGAGTATACAGGTATTAACTACTGAGTATACAGGTATTAACTACAGAGTATAAAGGTATTACTACCGAGTATACAGGTATTAACTACTGAGTATACAGGTATTAACTACTGAGTATACAGGTATTAACTACTGAGTATACAGGTATTAACTACTGAGTATAAAGGTATTAACTACTGAGTATACAGGTATTAACTACTGAGTATACAGTATTAACTACTGAGTATACAGGTATTAACTACTGAGTATACAGGTATTAACTACTGACTGAGTATACAGGTATTAACTACTGAGTATACAGGTATTAACTACTGAGTATACAGGTTTTAACTACTGAGTATACAGGTATTAACTACTGAGTATACAGGTATTAACTACTGAGTATACAGGTATTAACTACTGAGTATACAGGTATTAACTACTGAGTATACAGGATTAACAATGAGTATACAGGTATAACTACTGAGTATAAAGGTATTAACTACTGAGTATACAGGTATTAACTACTGAGTATACAGGGTATTAACTACTGAGTATACGGTATTAACTACTGATGAGTATACAGGTATTAACTACTGAGTATACAGGTATTAACTATGAGTATACAGGTATTAACTACTGAGTATACAGGTATTAACTACTGAGTATACAGGTATTAACTACTGAGTATACAGGTATTAACTACTGACTGAGTATACAGGTATTAACTACTGAGTATAAAGGTATTAACTACTGAGTATACAGGTATTAACTACTGAGTATAAAGGTATTAACTACTGAGTATACAGGTATTAACTACTGAGTATACAGGTATTAACTACTGAGTATACAGGTATTAACTACTGAGTATACAGGTATTAACTACAGAGTATACAGGTATTAACTACTGAGTATACAGGTATTAACTACTGAGTATACAGGTATTAACTACTGAGTATACAGGTATTAACTACTGAGTATACAGGTATTAACTACTGAGTATACAGGTATTAACTACTGAGTATACAGGTATTAACTACTGAGTATACAGGTATTAACTACTGAGTATACAGGTATTAACTACTGAGTATACAGGTATTAACTACTGAGTATACAGGTATTAAACTACAGAGTATACAGTATTAACTACTGAGTATACAGGTATTAATGATTAACAATTGTAATCATACTTCTCATCACTAAGATAAAGGTAGAAGACTATTCAGTCTGTTTATATGCACATCTGAGAGTCGTGTGTGTGTGTGTGTGTGTGTGTGTGTGTGTGTGTGTGTGTAGGGAAAGTGTGTATCTACTGTTGAGAAGACCACCCGGTTGAAACTTGAACAACACATCTGGGACGCCTGAGGAAACGTTTGAGGCATTATTTTAAGAGTGTCTGAATGACTTTTTACACTCGGATGTTCTGAATCAGCAAGTGTGCTTTGCAGCTTCAGGGTTCCAGTCAGAGGTCAGATCAGGGTGAGCTCCACATGCACCTGGGGAAGAGGCAGCCGACAGTGTTCGTGAACTGTTCTGGTTTGAACCCTGAAAACACCGCAGCAGTGTGAAAAGGTCTTGAATGCCATCTCAGTCAGGGTTTCTGCTCTGCAGCTGCAGGACACGTGTCCTCCGTCTGCATCCTGACTGCCCTCAGGGCCAAAGGGAAGACTCCTGTGGCCCTGACCCTCTTCCGTAGAGACAGACTGAAGCCAGTCTCTGCACACGTTGTTATTATTAATACAGATCAGAATAACAATACATTCAAAAGAAACGCGCTGGGACCCGCCCACCCTTTGATCACGAGCCACTGTGTGAACGCATGGTTTAAACAGTTCAAATGGTATCTCTCGTCCAATCACAGAGCACTGGAGCTCTGATTGGTCATCTCTCGTCCAATCACAGAGCACTGGAGCTCTGTTTGGATCATCTCTCGTCCAATCACAGAGCACTGGAGCTCTGATTGGATTCATCTCTCGTCAATCACAGAGCACTGGAGCTCGGATTGGATCATCTCTCGTCCAATCACAGAGCACTGGAGCTCTGATTGGATCATCTCTCGTCAATCACAGAGCACTGGAGCTCTGATTGGATCATCTCTCGTCCAATCACAGAGCACTGGAGCTCTGATTGGATCATCTCTCGTCCAATCACAGAGCACTGGAGCTCGGATTGGATCATCTCTCGTCCAATCACAGAGCACTGGAGCTCTGATTGGATCATCTCTCGTCCAATCACAGAGCACTGGAGCTCTGATTGGATCATCTCTCGTCCAATCACAGAGCACTGGAGCTCTGATTGGATCATCTCTCGTCCAATCACAGAGCACTGGAGCTCTGATTGGATCATCTCTCGTCCAATCACAGAGCACTGGAGCTCTGATTGGTCATCTCTCGTCAATCACAGAGCACTGGAGCTCTGATTGGTCATCCTCTCGTCCATCACAGAGCACTGGAGCTCTGATTGGTCATCTTATTATGATGGGACTTTTTCATTTTTAAATCACAATGAAAGACTTCTCCACACACACGTCTTTAATTCATCTTTAATGCACGGACACCGCCTGGCTCTGAAAGCAGCGGAGCCCGAGACGTCACAACGTACATGGGTAAACAGGAGGTTAGCGCGAGAGAGCGGGCGTTCACTTAACGATAAAACACAGAACCTTCCGGTCCTCGAACACTTTAGAGCTGAGCTGTTTCATCATGTGATCACAACCTCCACCAATCACAGCCAGGCAACAACGACAGGAGATACCTCCATGCAGCGAGTGGGCTAACGTTAGCTCAAGGTGGTTAGCAGACGGACGGTAACATTAGCACAACAACAACAACAACAACAACAACAACAGATTCTTGTGATAACTTCTGCTAACAGGATTAGCGCTGCTGGCTAATATGAGCCAACAGTTACAGCTGGTCATGTTGTTGTTTACCTCGGTGTCCCGGGGAGGTCATGTGACTTTATTTACACCAATGAACATGTTATAGTCAAAGAGGAAGAGGAGGGGACTTCCTGTTCTCTCCGAGGAAGAGGAGGGAGACTTCCTGTTCTCTCTCTCTGCTCCTCTGTGTCGCCTGCCCTCAGTCAGCTGATGGGGGCGGGGCTTGTGGAGGGGGTGTGTCCTGATGGAGGGGACGGAGTTAGGTGTTTCCCTTCAGGACGCCCATACAGCTCTGCAGCAGCTGGAGGTTCCCCTATACACACTCACACACACACACAAACACACACACACACACACCATGTATACATCACTTCAGGGCACATTACATTGACTGACATGCATTCCCTGGAGACTGACCCTAACCCAGTCTTCACCCTAACATTAATGATTGTTATGGGGACCTCCAATGTGTCCCCATAAGGGAGGCCAGTCCCCACACGTGACTGTGTACACAGATTTAGGTCCCCACAAGTATAGTAATGCTAGACACCACACACACACACACACACACACGTCTTGTTGACGTTGTGTGCAGGTGGAGGAGACCCACCTTGGCGTGCTTCAGCTCCAGCTCAGCGAGCTCCACCAGGTTCTTCCTGAACGCTGACACTCGCCTCGTCTTGAAGTCTATCAGCTCTGTAACAACACAACACATCATGAGGTGTGTGAGGTGTGTGTGAGGTGTGTGAGGTGTGTGTGAGGTGTGTGTGAGGTGTGTGTGGTGTGGTGTGAGGTGTGAGGTGTGTGTGAGTGTGTGTTGAGGTCTGTGTGTGTGTGAGGTGTGTGTGAGGTGTGTGTGAGGTGTGTGTGAGGTGTGTGTGAGGTGTGTGTGAGGTGTGTGTGAGGTGTGTGTGAGGTGTGTGTACCCTGCTTGGCGGACTCTGAGATCTTCTCAAACTTGTGGCAGCAGAGCTGCTGGCTCGTCTCCGCCTGCAGGACGTCTCTGTTCTTCGCTCTAGATTTATCCAGAGCTTTGTTCGCATTCTCATAATCCACCAGAGCCCGACTCCTGCGGTACAGCAGGTCCATACAGGACATAATAATATATATCAAGGAACACAGAGACTCCTGCGGTACAGCAGGTCCTACAGGACATAATAATATATATCAAGGAACACAGAGACTCCTGCGGTACAGCGGTCCTACAGGACATAATAATATATATCAAGGAACACAGAGACTCCTGCGGTACAGCAGTCCTACAGGACATAATAATATATATCAAGGAACACAGAGACTCCTGCGGTACAGCAGGTCCTACAGGACATAATAATATATATCAAGGAACACAGAGACTCCTGCGGTACAGCAGGTCCTACAGACATAATAATATATATCAAGGAACACAGAGACTCCTGCGGTACAGCAGGTCCTACAGGACATAATAATATATATCAAGGAACACAGAGACTCCTGCGGTACAGCAGGTCCTACAGGACATAATAATATATATCAAGGAACACAGAGACTCCTGCAGTACAGCAGGTCCTACAGGACATAATAATATATATCAAGGAACACAGAGACTCCTGCGGTACAGCAGGTCCTACAGGACATAATAATATATATCAAGGAACACAGAGACTCCTGCGGTACAGCAGGTCCTACAGGACATAATAATATATATCAAGGAACACAGAGACTCCTGCGGTACAGCAGGTCCTACAGGACATAATAATATATATCAAGGAACACAGAGACTCCTGCGGTACAGCAGGTCCTACAGGACATAATATATATATCAGGAACACAGAGACTCCTGCGGTACAGCAGGTCCTACAGGACATAATAATATATATCAAGGAACACAGAGACTCCTGCGGTACAGCAGGTCCTACAGGACATAATAATATATATCAAGGAACACAGAGACTCCTGCGGTACAGCAGGTCCTACAGGACATAATAATATATATCAAGGAACACAGAGACTCCTGCAGTACAGCAGGTCCTACAGGACATAATAATATATATCAAGGAACACAGAGACTCCTGCGGTACAGCAGGTCCTACAGGACATAATAATATATATCAAGGAACACAGAGACTCCTGCGGTACAGCAGGTCCTACAGGACATAATAATATATATCAAGGAACACAGAGACTCCTGCGGTACAGCAGGTCCTACAGGACATATAATATATATCAAGGAACACAGAGACTCCTGCGGTACAGCAGGTCCTACAGGACATAATAATATATATCAAGGAACACAGAGACTCCTGCGGTACAGCAGGTCCTACAGGACATAATAATATATATCAAGGAACACAGAGACTCCTGCGGTACAGCAGGTCCTACAGGACATAATAATATATATCAAGGAACACAGAGACTCCTGCGGTACAGCAGGTCCTACAGGACATAATAATATATATCAAGGAACACAGAGACTCCTGCGGTACAGCAGGTCCTACAGGACATAATAATATATATCAAGGAACACAGAGACTCCTGCGGTACAGCAGGTCCTACAGGACATAATAATATATATCAAGGAACACAGAGACTCCTGCAGGTCCTAACCCAACATGATACTATAGAGTATATCATATCAACTGAACATATGCCACACACTGAGTAGGAGCCAGTGAGCGGCAGACAAGAAGTGGGACAGCTTTCACAGACGGACCGTGTGTGAACATTAATAATATTAATATAAGTACCTTAGCGGCCTGGGACTCTCTCAGGTAATACTTCAGCAGGTCGGCCAGCTTCAGGTCTTCGTCAGCGGCGACTCGAGACTCGATTTTCTGCAGAAACGGAAACATGAACATCTGAAGGAGAAAACAGCCGTTTCTTCAATAAAAAGATCTGAACTCACCCGGGTCTTCTCAAACAGCTCCGACACTTTGAGGAAGAACCTGCAGACAGGAAGTGATGTCATGAATATATAATAATAATAATAATAATAATGAGTATGAGTATGATTGAGAGTGTGTGTGTGTGTGTGTGATCGTACTTGCAGAGGTCGGTGGAGTCCTGCGTTCCTAACGTGTAAAGGGACGAAGCGATTCTGTTGATGTCGTCTGCAGCGTCTGACACACACACACACTGACGTTAGGACACACACAACTACATCTCCCAGCATGCACCTGGGCAGGGGCTCAACCTTACTGTGATATCTTGTTTCAATAGTTACTTTACTTGTATACTATCTCATCTTATCTGTTTGTACCTTTGTGAATCCTGTGTTTAACTCTGACCTGCCACCTAACGCTCAGGTGAGGCTCTGAAGGGGCGGAGCCTAACGCTCAGGTGAGGCTCTGAAGGGGCGGAGCCTAACGCTCAGGTGAGGCTCTGAAGGGGCGGAGCCTAACGCTCAGGTGAGGCTCTGAAGGGGCGGAGCCTAACACTCAGGTGAGGCTCTGAAGGGCGGAGCCTAACACTCAGGTGAGGCTCTGACCTGCTACCTAACACTCAGGTGAGGCTCTGAAGGGGCGGAGCCTAACGCTCAGGTGAGGCTCTGAAGGGGCGGAGCCTAACACTCAGGTGAGGCTCTGAAGGGGCGGAGCCTAACGCTCAGGTGAGGCTCTGAAGGGGCGGAGCCTAACGCTCAGGTGAGGCTCTGAAGGGGCGGAGCCTAACACTCAGGTGAGGCTCTGAAGGGGCGGAGCCTAACGCTCAGGTGAGGCTCTGAAGGGGCGGAGCCTAACGCTCAGGTGAGGCTCTGAAGGGGCGGAGCCTAACGCTCAGGTGAGGCTCTGAAGGGGCGGAGCCTAACACTCAGTGAGGCTCTGAAGGCTCTGACCTGTCGCGGCTCCAAAGCTTCATCTCACTCGAGCATAGAATAAAAAACTATATATAAACATTTAAAGGTTGTTACTTTTGTGCGAGCGGATCATCCGGTCCGACTTGGCCGAGGCGTCCTTCACTCGGTTGTGATATTCAAGCAGGAACGTTTTCTCGTGCTCGAAGAAGTCATCAACGTCCTGCTGTGGGAGAGAAGAGAGGGAGAGTGAGTGACAGGTGAAGGGCAGGGCCTAACGCGCAGGTGAGGCTCTGAAGGGCAGGGCCTAACGCTCAGATGAGGCTCTGAAGGGACAGGGCCTAACGCTCAGGTGAGGCTCTGAAGGGGCGGAGCCTAACGCTCAGGTGAGGCTCTGAAAGGGCGGAGCCTAACGCTCAGGTGAGGCTCTGAAGGGGCCTAACGCGCAGTGTGAGGCTCTGAAGGGGCAGGGCCTAACGCGCAGGTGAGGCTCTGAAGGGGCAGGGCCTAACGCTCAGATGAGGCTCTGAAGGGACAGGGCCTAACGCTCAGGTGAGGCTCTGAAGGGCGCGAGCCTAACGCTCAGGTGAGGCTCTGAAAGGGCGGAGCCTAATGCTCAGGTGAGGCTCTGAAGGGGCGGAGCCTAACGCTCAGATGAGGCTCTGAAGGGGCCTAACGCTCAGGTGAGGCTCTGAAGGGGCCTAACGCGCAGGTGAGGCTCTGAAGGGGCAGGGCCTAACGCGCAGGTGAGGCTCTGAAGGGGCAGGGCCTAACGCTCAGATGAGGCTCTGAAGGGACAGGGCCTAACGCTCAGGTGAGGCTCTGAAGGGGCGGAGCCTAACGCTCAGGTGAGGCTCTGAAAGGGCGGAGCCTAACGCTCAGGTGAGGCTCTGAAGGGGCGGAGCCTAACGCTCAGGTGAGGCTCTGAAGGGGCCTAACGCTCAGGTGAGGCTCTGAAGGGGCCTAACGCTCAGGTGAGGCTCTGAAGGGGCAGGCCTAACGCTCAGGTGAGGCTCTGAAGGGGCCTAACGCTCAGGTGAGGCTCTGAAGGGGCAGGGCCTAACGCTCAGGTGAGGCTCTGAAGGGGCCTAACGCTCAGGTGAGGCTCTGAAGGGGCCTAACGCTCAGGTGAGGCTCTGAAGGGGCCTAACGCTCAGGTGAGGCTCTGAAGGAGCGGAGCCTAACGCTCAGGTGAGGCTCTGAAGGGGCGGGGCCTAACGCTCAGGTGAGGCTCTGAAGCTCACCTTCACTCCGGCCACCAGAACACCATCCGCTGACTTCACAACGTTCTTAAAGAAATCCTCCAGCTTCTCTTTCTTGTTCTTCCCCCGGACACTCAGCTGCAGGAGAGGGAGGAGGGGTCACACAACAACAACAACAACAACAACAACAACAGCCACAGATGCAGAGCAAAGTGCTCTGTGGTCTGGTTCCTCAGTGCGTGTGCACGTGCCAGCAGCCGGGACCAACAGAAACAGAATCTCTGCGCTGCTCGGCAGCTGAGGGCGGACTCACGTCCTGGCTGTACTCCAGGAAGACGTGGAAGTTGAGGTCTTTCCGGAGGACAGGATGCGCCGCCACTCGACAGAGGAACACTTCGTGCATGGCCACCGTCTTCTTAAAGATGGCCAGGTACTCTCTGGAACACAGCGGAGACAGAGACGAATGGAGAGACAGAGACAGAGACAGATGGAGAGACAGAGACAGGGACAGATGGAGAGACAGAGACAGAGACGGATGGAGAGACAGAGACAGATGGAGAGACAGAGACAGAGACAGGTGGAGAGACAGAGACAGGGATAGAGACAGAGACAGAGACGGATGGAGAGACAGAGACAGAGACAGGTGGAGAGACAGAGACAGGGATAGAGACAGGTGGAGAGACAGAGACGATGGAGAGACAGAGACAGAGACAGATGGAGAGACAGAGACAGGGATAGAGACAGGTGGAGAGACAGAGACAGAGACGGATGGAGAGACAGAGACAGATGGAGAGACAGAGACAGGTGGAGAGTGTGAGTCTGGGAGAGGCTGGACGGAGCAGCAACACGTGGACGAGGGACTCACGCCTCCAGCTCCTGCTTCATCTTGGTGAACTCCTCTTTGGTCATGGAGCCCTCGCCCTCGCCCAGCTTCTGCAGCTTCTCTCGGGACGCATCGAAGTCTGGCCTGGGGGGGGCGGGGGGGATCTGAGGGGAGGGGGGAGGGTGAGTGTGTGTGTCTGTCTCTGTGAGTGTCTGTGAGTGTGTGTCTGTGTGTGTGTGTGTGTCTGTCTCTGTGAGTGTCTGTGAGTGTGTGTCTGTGTGTGTGTGTGTGTCTGTCTCTGTGAGTGTCTGTGAGTGTGTGTCTGTGTGTGTGTGTGTGTGTGTGTGTCTGTCTCTGTGAGTGTGTGTGTGTCTGTCTCTGTGAGTGTGGTGTGTGTTCTCTGTGAGTGTGTGTGTGTGTGTCTGTGAGTGTGTGTGTGTGTCTGTCTGTGTGTGAGTGTGTGTGTCTGTCTGTCTGTCTCTGTGAGTGTGTGTGTGTGTCTGTCTGTCTGTGTGTCTGTGTGTGAGTGTGTGTGTCTGTCTGTGTGTCTGTGTGTGAGTGTGTGTGTCTCTGTGAGTGTGTGTGTGTCTTTCTCTGTGAGTGTGTGTGTGTGTGTCTCTGAGTGTGGCTGTGTGTGTGTGTGTGTGTCTGTGTGTGTCCTGTGAGTGAGTGTGTCTGTGTGGTGTCTGTGTGTGTCTGTGAGTGAGTGTGTGTGTCTGTGTGTGTGTGTGTCTCTGAGTGTGGCTGTGTGTGTGTGTGTGTGTCTGTGTGTGTCTGAGTGTGTCTGTGTGTGTGTGTCTGTGTGTGTCTGTGTGTGTGTGTCTGTCTCTGAGTGTGGCTGTGTGTGTGTCTGTGTGTGTGTGTGTGTGTGTGTGTCCTCACGATGTATCCTGCGTACTCCTCGTTCTCCACGAAGGAGTCGTGCAGCCAGATGAACTCCTCGTGCTGTCGGACCACCGAGAACTCGTTCTGCTTGAGTTAGGGAGCGTGCTCTGAGAAAGAAACAATACAGGGCGTCAACATCAACATCCAGGACGTCAACATCAACATCCAGGACGTCAACATCAACATCCAGGACGTCAACAACAACATCCAGGACGTCAACAACAACAGCCAGGACGTCAACAACAACAGCCAGGACGTCAACAACAACATCCAGGACGTCAACAACAACAGCCAGGACGTCAACAACAACATCCAGGATGTCAACAGCCAGGACGTCAACAACAACAGCCAGGACGTCAACAACAACATCCAGGACGTCAACAACAACATCCAGGACGTCAACATCAACATCCAGGACGTCAACATCAACATCCAGGACGTCAACATCAACATCCAGGACGTCAACAACAACAGCCAGGACGTCAACAACAACAGCCAGGACGTCAACAACAACATCCAGGACGTCAACAACAACAGCCAGGACGTCAACAACAACATCCAGGATGTCAACAGCCAGGACGTCAACAACAACAGCCAGGACGTCAACAACAACATCCAGGACGTCAACATCAACATCCAGGACGTCACAACAACAGCCAGGACGTCAAAAACAACATCCAGGACGTCAACAACAACAGCCAGGACGTCAACAACAACAGCCAGGACGTCAACAACAACAGCCAGGACGTCAACAACAACAGCCAGGACGTCAACAACAACATCCAGGACGTCAACATCAACAGCCAGGACGTCAACAACAACATCCAGGACGTCAACAACAACATCCAGGACGTCAACAACAACAGCCAGGACGTCAACAACAACATCCAGGATGTCAACAGCCAGGACGTCAACAACAACAGCCAGGACATCAACAACAACATCCAGGACGTCAACAACAACATCCAGGGCGTCAACATCAACATCCAGGACGTCAACATCAACATCCAGGACGTCAACATCAACATCCAGGACGTCAACATCAACATCCAGGACGTCAACATCAACATCCAGGACGTCAACAACAACAGCCAGGACGTCAACAACAACATCCAGGACGTCAACATCAACATCCAGGACGTCAACATCAACATCCAGGACGTCAACATCAACATCCAGGACGTCAACATCACATCCAGGACGTCAACAACAACAGCCAGGACGTCAACAACAACAGCCAGGACGTCAACAACAACATCCAGGACGTCAACATCAACATCCAGGACGTCAACATCAACATCCAGGACGTCAACATCAACATCCAGGACGTCAACATCAACATCCAGGACGTCAACATCAACATCCAGGACGTCAACATCAACATCCAGGACGTCAACAACAACAGCCAGGACGTCAACAACAACAGCCAGGACGTCAACAACAACAGCCAGGACGTCAACAACAACATCCAGGATGTCAACAGCCAGGACGTCAACAACAACAGCCAGGACGTCAACAACAACATCCAGGACGTCAACAACAACATCCAGGACGTCAACATCAACATCCAGGACGTCAACAACAACAGCCAGGACGTCAAAAACAACATCCAGGACGTCAACAACAACAGCCAGGACGTCAACAACAACAGCCAGGACGTCAACAACAACAGCCAGGACGTCAACAACAACAGCCAGGACGTCAACAACAACATCCAGGACGTCAACATCAACAGCCAGGACGTCAACAACAACATCCAGGACGTAACAACAACATCCAGGACGTCAACAACAACAGCCAGGACGTCAACAACAACATCCAGGATGTCAACAGCCAGGACGTCAACAACAACAGCCAGGACATCAACAACAACATCCAGGACGTCAACAACAACATCCAGGACGTCAACAACAACATCCAGGACGTCAACATCAACATCCAGGACGTCAACAACAACAGCCAGGACGTCAACAACAACATCCAGGACGTCAACATCAACATCCAGGACGTCAACAACAACAGCCAGGACGTCAACAACAACAGCCAGGACGTCAACAACAACATCCAGGACGTCAACAGGGGTCACAGGGTCAGGGTTACCTCCCCTTGTGTTCTGTAGCTTGGCCCAAATGGACCAATCCGGAGCCCTCACTCACAAGGACCCTAACTAACAGGGAGTCCCATTGACTTGATGGAGCTCCCTGGTTGCTAAGAGACGGGCTGGGACGGTGGAAGTGCTCTCCGCAGACCGTTCTCACAGCAGGGTCGTGCGTGTGAGGTTCGTGAGGTTCGTGCGGTGAGGGTCGTGCGGTGAGGGTCGTGCGGTGAGGGTCGTTGCGGTGAGGGTCGTGCGGTGAGGCACGGACTCGTTCAGAGTCAGATTTACAAATATTATATTTTGACCTTAATCGAAATATTCGGTTATTTTCAAAAGCTTTTTTATTCTGAAGCTTCGATTCATTTCAAACGGACCGTCCAACAACAGGATCCCGACGTCTGA
Source organism: Champsocephalus esox (assembly GCA_036324585.1). Lineage (NCBI taxonomy): Eukaryota > Metazoa > Chordata > Actinopteri > Perciformes > Channichthyidae > Champsocephalus > Champsocephalus esox. Next base: position 40,182,484 of record CM070494.1, read on the forward strand.
ACATGGGATTGTTCCCTCTCATGTTCATCACGCTGCGGTCTCACCTCGACTGGAGAGGAGGTCCACCTCTCCTTCTGGACGAACATCTCCATCTCTGTTTCTAAACGTCCTCCTCTCGTCTCTAACGTCTAGCTTGTTGTTTCGTGTCTCTGCAGAATAACAGTAGCAACAAGGAGCTGTGGCTCGTGTGCGCCCCCTGCAGTGCAGCAGAGGCTATGGCTGCCTCGTCTGGTGCTTCCTCAGTGCCGTATGATGAGACCAGCGAGCCTGAATATCACACGTGACATCAGTTCTTCAGAGACTGGATGGAGAGGACGTGATAAAGGGATGAACATTACATGGTGACCTCCAGGGAGACGCAGCAGGCCCGCGCTCCAGCCAGTCTCTGAGGGCGAACGAGAGGCAGAGCTCGTCCCGCCTCTCCTCCTCCCCGTAGTCGTAGCAGAGCTCAGCAGATGTTCTGATTCTGACGATACGATGCGTCTGCCCCGACCGCACGACGCTGCTCACGGCGCTGTAAGCCCCACTTAATGTTCTCACTTCGGCTGCGAGTGTGTGTGTGCTCAGGATGAGTTTCGTTTGTTCTCGCTTTATCGCCGACCCGGAAACCTCCTCGCAACGTCCCGACCAATCAGAGCACAGTGGGCTCACGCAGGAGCTCCAACCAGCCGTGTGGGACAGAGAGTGGATACACTGAGAGGCTGTGAGGGACATGTCAGGTTGGTAATCTGACAACCACAACAGGACGTCCCACGTCTCTGTGTACATGCAGCAGCTGAAGAGAATCTCACACACACACACACACACACACACACACACACACACACACACACACACACACACACACACACACACACACACACACACACACACACACACACACTCACCTTGGTGTGCACAGTGAACTTGACCTTGTCTCTCTCACTCAGGGCGTCGGAGATGTCCACCTGCAGCGTGGCGTCCGTCTGCAGATCCACGTTCACCGCCCGCGGCTAGAAGAACCACACATCCCATAATGCAACACACATCCCATAATGCACCACAAGTCTCATAATGATGAAAAACCTGTCTGTTGTGAAGTCAATCATCAATACCTGCAGACGTCCCGGAGAGAAGACTGCAGGTATTTTAGTAACCTTTTTATGTCTTGGTTTAGATTCATTTACAGTTTAGGCTCTGTTGTTGTTGTTGTTGTTGTTGTTTTTAACTTGTGGTAGATTAGGTCTCTCCCTCAGGCCTTATATTGTAGGGTAAATCAAGACCATGTATTTCTGTATTTAAGGTTTCTAACTGAGATACATCTGTCACCTGCCTCAGATAGGTGTGTGTGTGTGTGTGTGTGTGTGTGTGTGTGCGTGCGCGTGTCATGTGACTCCCTGATGATCACAGGAATGACCTGAAACTGACCGTTAGCCCCTGTTCGCTCAGCTAGCCGTGGAGCTAACGGCCCGCAGCAGCCCGCTCTGAGTCCGGATTCTGGGTCAGTTTAACGGGCTTAATGACAGCTGACTGACCCACAGCCTGGAGCTGCTGTTAGCATGGAGCTATCGCTAGCAGGGGGAGCTAACCTGGCTACCAAACAGGAGCTAAAGCTAGGTAGCGGCTTCAGCACAGAGACAGGTATAACCGCGAGGTGTTCAGGCAGACAGCAGACAGACAGACAGACAGGCAGACAGACAGACAGACAGACAGACAGACAGACAGACAGACAGACAGACAGGTAACAGGCAGACAGACAGACAGACAGACAGAGAGACAGACAGAGAGACAGACAGACAGACAGACAGGTAACAGACAGGCAGACAGACAGGCAGACGGGTAACAGACAGGTAACAGACAGGCAGACAGGCAGACAGACAGGTAACAGGCTGACAGACAGGTGTGTCCAGGTGTGTCGCTCACCCCTCGGTCCTCCTCGGAGAGAAAGTCGGGTCCGTCGTCCAGCCCTTCCTGCTGCAGAGAGACATAAAGAGAGGCTGTTTACACAAACACAAACACACACACAGACACGGACACACACAGATAGACAGACACGGCACCGGGGCTCCGGTACCGGGCGGATAACAGCTGATAGCAGACAGAACAACAGAGGAAACAACAGGGAGAAGAACCCACCATCATGGCTGCTGAGTACGGGTGGAGACGGAAGCGCGGTGACGTCACGACGCACAGGCCAACGTCATGAAGCAAAACAGGAAGTAGATTTCAGATCAATGTGAGTTTTTAGTTTTGTTGTTGATGTCGGTGTTTCAGTTAGTGCTAAGTTGTGTAGCATGTTGTGTGTTTCTCTGCATGTCGTGTAGTGTGTTGTGTGTTTCTCTGCATGTCGTGTAGTGTGTTGTGTGTTTCTCTGCATGTCGTGTCGTGTGTGTTTCTCTGCATGTCGTGTAGTGTGTTGTGTGTTTCTCTGCATGTCGTGTAGTGTGTTGTGTGTTTCTCTGCGTGTAGTGGACGCTCTGGTCTCAGACTGACCCCTGCTGGTCACTTTGTGAAGTGTCACTGCAGGTCTCAAAACTCAACCAAATGCTTCTGTTGCTCATTCAAACTGGAAGAAGCAGACACATGCGGACTCAGAAGACGTTAACCTGTCGAGCCTGAAGGAGGACTCAGCGGTTAAACTCGTCATGTTCTCCACTTCTGATCAGAAATTATGTTTCTAAAAAAGGAAAACATGTATTTAAACTCTGTACACCTCCGTGATTTGTCTTGTCCTGTTGTTCAATGATCCGGTTACAGTCCGAACGACAGACAGGTGCAATGCTGCTGTTTTTGAAAGTTATTTATTGTTAAATCTGTGAAAGGGAAACAGTTTTCTGTTTCCTCCACCAAACTTCAATCTGAAATACTACATTTTAACGTCAGGTGCCCGGATGTAGTTTACCGTTAACCGTTACTGAAAGTTAGATTTTTCGTCAGGAAATCGTATAAACTGCGATAATTTTCAGACTTTTTGTCCTTCACTAATTGCCGAATTAAGAACAGCTCCTTCTGGTTTAGAAAATGCATTATAAGTTATAGTTAGGGATATTGTACGTCCAGTAAGCAGGAATATGTATATAATTAACCCGGTTCTGAATGGAGCTCTGTAAGAAAGGGTCAAGTTACCCGGATGTAGTTTAGCGTTAGCTGTTAGTGATATTCTGTGATTTTCCGTCAGAAAATCGTGTAAAGCAAACTATGATTGTTTCCAGATATTCTGTTCATAACTGTTGGCCGAATTCCAGGCAAGCTCCTTATGGTTCAGAAAGGTTCTTATAAGTTGTACTTAGCGATATTTCCCGACCATTAAGCATCAGTATTTTATATAATTCACCCGTTTCTAAATGGAGCTCTGTAGAAAGGGTCAAGTTACCCCGGATGTAGCTTAGCGTTAGCCGTTACTGACAGTTGGTGATCTTTCTGCCGGAAATCGTCTAAAGTTTAATTGTTTTCAAATATTTGGTCCTTCAGTGTTTCCCGAATTAAAGAGAAGCTCATTCTGTTTCAGAAACCTTCTAATAAGTTATATTAAGGGATATTTTACGTCCAGTAAGTAAGAATATTAATATAATTCACCCGTTTCTGAATGGAAACGGGTGTGTCCTTGTGTGGGCTGTCTCTCTGTCTCTCAGTGTGTCTCTCTGTGTCCTTGTGTGGGCTGTCTCTCTGTCTCTCAGTGTGTGTCTCTCTGTGTCCTTGTGTGGGCTGTCTCTCTGTCTCTCAGTGTGTGTCTCTCTGTGTCCTTGTGTGGGCTGTCTCTCTGTCTCTCAGTGTGTGTCTCTCTGTGTCCTTGTGTGGGCTGTCTCTCTGTCTCTCAGTGTGTGTCTCTCTGTGTCCTTGTGTGGGCTGTCTCTCTGTCTCTCAGTGTGTCTCTCTGTGTCCTTGTGTGGGCTGTCTCTCTGTCTCTCAGTGTGTCTCTCTGTGTCCTTGTGTGTGTGTCTCTCTGTCTCTCAGTGTGTCTCTCTGTGTCCTTGTGTGGGCTGTCTCTCTGTCTCTCAGTGTGTCTCTCTGTGTCCTTGTGTGTGTGTCTCTCTGTCTCTCAGTGTGTCTCTCTGTGTCCTTGTGTGGGCTGTCTCTCTGTCTCTCTGGGATCCAGGAATAGATCTAGGATCAGATTCTGCAGCTTTCTTTCTGCTGAGTCATGTTTATATTCTGCAGCAGATCTTCCCTTTGAACATCTGTGTGTGTGTGTGTGTGTGTGTGTGTGTGTGTGTGTGTGTGTGTGTGTGTGTGTGTGTGTGTGTGTGTGTGTGTGGTGTGTGTGTGTGTGTGTGTGGTGTGATTGGCTGAATCAGACACCAGGCGGGGGGTCAGGTGCCACAGCGTTTATTTAGCAGCGTCCTGTGATCTCAGAAACGACTCCTCCTTCAGGAGGCGTCCTTTAGTGTTTCTTACAAAATAAAAGTGCCTCTAGCTCGTGTGTTGGGGGTCGGGTTGGGGGAGGGGGGGGTCGGGTTGGAGGGGAGGGGGGGTTCGGGTTGGAGGGGAGGGGAGTCGGGTTGGAGGAGAGGGGGGGGTCGGGTTGGGGGGGGTCGGGTTGGAGGAGAGGGGAGTCGGGTTGGAGGAGAGGGGGGGGGTCGGGTTGGAGGGGGAGGGGGGGGTCGGGTTGGAGGAGAGGGGGGGGGTCGGGTTGGGGGGGGTCCGGGTTGGAGGAGAGGGGGGTTTGGGGGTTGGGGGGGGTCGGGTTTGGAGGGGGTCGGGTTTGGAGGAGAGTTGGGGGGTGTCGGGTTGGAGGAGAGGAGAGGGGAGGGGGGGGTCGGGTTGGGGGGGGTCGGGTTGGGGGGGGTCTGGTTGGAGGAGAGGGAGGGGGAGTTGGAGGAGAGGGGGGGTTGGGGGGGTCGGGTTTGGAGGAGAGTTGGGGGTTTGGGGGTGTCGGGGTTACATTCAAACTGAAATAAGGCGGCGGCCGGACAGGAAGTGAAGCGGAGGCGTGCGCTCGCTGACAGGAAGCTGCTTCTTCTTCTCTGGTGCATAGAACGCTGAGTGAACATGGAGAAGAAACGTCACGACAATAAATAAAGTCGACGGAGATCTTCCTCGACTTTTTGGCAAAAACTGAGCGAGACGAACGTCGGGGGGCGAAGTCCTGTTGGCAACAGACTGTTTGCATATCATTAATGAGATCTCCTTCATGGTGTAGAGACGCTCCTGAGGACCAACGGGCAGGAAGCTGTGTGTGTGTGTGTGTGTGTGTGAGAGAGAGAGAGAGACAGAGAGAGAGAGAGAGACAGAGAGAGACAGAGAGAGAGACGGAGACAGAGACAGAGAGAGAGACAGAGACAGAGAGAGAGACAGAGACAGAGAGACAGACAGAGAGACGGAGACAGAGACAGAGACAGAGAGAGAGACAGAGACAGAGAGACAGACAGAGAGACAGAGAGAGAGACAGAGACAGAGAGAGAGACAGAGACAGAGACAGAGACAGAGAGACAGACAGAGAGACGGAGACAGAGACAGAGAGAGAGACAGAGACAGAGAGACAGAGACAGAGAGAGAGACAGAGAGAGAGAGACAGAGAGACAGAGAGAGAGACAGAGAGAGAGACAGAGAGAGAGACAGAGAGAGGAGACAGAGAGAGAGAGTTGAGGTTGTACTTGTATCACTGTATATATATATAATATGTAACCATTTGAAATGTGTGTTAATGTTTGTATCATCATATTATTTGTGTAATTATTTAGTTTTTTGATGCTTTGGCAACATGGTTTATTTTAACTGTAATGCCAATAAATGAGAGAGATAGAGTGTGTGTGTGTGTGGTGTGGTGGGGCATCACACAGGCTTCCCCTCCAGAGAGACCACCACGTTCCCCCCCCTAGCTTCTCTGCCAGCGCGGGCTCGGTCCTGGATGTCGTCCAGACCGTCACCTGCCACTCGTGCTTAATGCCTGAGAGAGAGATGAGAGGGGGGGAGGGAGGGAGGGGGGGGGAGAGGGAAGGTAGAGAGGGGAGTAAACACACAGTTAAAGGTGTACATTACCATCTGAACGAAGACTCTGAGATTAAACATCATTTTATTAATTATTCAGATTTAGAGAAAGACACCCGTCGTCAGCCCGCATGGTTCTTCATTCCACTGCTGACCACACTCCGTGCACTCAGCCCTTTCCCCGCTCAGAGACCCAGCACGTGCACCCCAGCACGTGCACTCCGCTCTGCATCAGCCAGACGGCTCGCTGCACCCTCGCTGCGAGGGGGACCCAAGCTCCCATCAGCAGGAACACGTGGTTTGCTGTCCTGGCTCCAAGATGGTGGAATGAGCTCCCATTGACATCAGGACAGCAGAAAGCTCACACACCTTCCAGACTGAAGCTCATCTCTCTGACTCCACCTCGAGAATAGAACTACCAAACAAAGCACTTATATACTAACAAAGCTCTTATATACTAACAAAGCTCTTATATACTAACAAAGCTCTTATATACTAACAAAGCACTTATATACTAACAAAGCACTTATATACTAACAAACTCTTATATACTAACAAAGCACTTATATACTAACAAAGCTCTTTATATACTACAAAGCACTTATATACTAACAAAGTACTTATATACTAACAAAGCACTTATATACTAACAAAGCTCTTATATACTACAAGCTCTTATATACTAACAAAGCTCTTATATACTAACAAAGCACTTATATACTAACAAAGCACTTATATACTAACAAAGCTCTTATATACTAACAAAGCTCTTATATACTAACAAAGCACTTATATACTACAAAGCTCTTATATACTAACAAAGTACTTATTATACTAACAAAGCACTTATATACTAACAAAGCTCTTATATACTAACAAAGCTCTTTATATACTAACAAAGCACTTTATATACTAACAAAGCACTTATATACTAACAAAAGCTCTTATATACTAACAAGCTCTTATATACTAACAAAGGCACTTATATACTAACAAAGCACTTATATACTAACAAAGCTCTTATATACTAACAAAGCTCTTATATACTAACAAAGCACTTATATACTAACAAAGCACTTATATACTAACAAAGCTCTTATATACTAACAAAGCACTTATATACTAACAAAGCTCTTATATACTAACAAAGCACTTATATACTAACAAAGTACTTATATACTAACAAAGCACTTATATACTAACAAGCTCTTATATACTAACAAAGCTCTTATATACTAACAAAGCTCTTATATACTAACAAGCACTTATATACTAACAAAGCACTTATATCTAACAAAGCCTTATATACTAACAAAGCTCTTATATACTAACAAAGCACTTATATACTAACAAAGCTCTTATATACTAACAAAGCTACTTATATACTAACAAAGCACTTATATACTAACAAAGCTCTTATATACTAACAAAGCTCTTATATACTAACAAAGCTCTTATATACTAACAAAGCACTTATATACTAACAAAGCACTTATATACTAACAAAGCACTTATATACTAACAAAGCTCTTATATACTAACAAAGCACTTATATACTAAACAAAGCACTTATATACTAACAAAGCACTTATATACTAACAAAGCTCTTATATACTAACAAAGCTCTTATATACTAACAAAGCTCTTATATACTAACAAAGCACTTATATACTAACAAAGCACTTATATACTAACAAAGCTCTTATATACTAACAAAGCTCTTATATACTAACAAAGCACTTATATACTAACAAAGCACTTATATACTAACAAAGCTCTTATATACTAACAAAGCACTTAATACTAACAAAGCACTTATATACTAACAAAGCACTTATATACTAACAAAGCTCTTATATACTAACAAAGCTCTTATATACTAACAAAGCTCTTATATACTAACAAAGCACTTATATACTAACAAAGCACTTATATACTAACAAAGCACTTATATACTAACAAAGCACTTATATACTAACAAAGCACTTATATACTAACAAAGCTCTTATATACTAACAAAGCTCTTATATACTAACAAAGCTCTTATATACTAACAAAGCTCTTATATACTAACAAAGCACTTATATACTAACAAAGCACTTATATACTAACAAAGCTCTTATATACTAACAAAGCACTTATATACTAACAAACACTTATATACTAACAAAGTCTTATATACTAACAAAGCACTTATATACTAACAAAGCTCTTATATACTAACAAAGCTTATATACTAACAAAGCCTTATATACTAACAAAGCTCTTATATACTAACAAAGCACTTATATACTAACAAAGCTCTTATATACTAACAAAGCTCTTATATACTAACAAAGCACTTATATACTAACAAAGCACTTATATACTAACAAAGCTCTTATATACTAACAAAGCACTATATACTAACAAAGCACTTATATACTAACAAAGCTCTTATATACTAACAAAGCTCTTATATACTAACAAAGCTCTTATATACTAACAAAGCTCTTATATACTAACAAAGCACTTATATACTAACAAAGCACTTATATACTAACAAAGCTCTTATATACTAACAAAGCTCTTATATACTAACAAAGCACTTATATACTAACAAAGCTCTTATATACTAACAAAGTACTTATATACTAACAAAGCTCTTATATACTAACAAAGCACTTATATACTAACAAAGCACTTATATACTAACAAAGCTCTTATATACTAACAAAGCTCTTATATACTAACAAAGCTCTTATATACTAACAAAGTACTTATATACTAACAAAGCACTTATATACTAACAAAGCTCTTATATACTAACAAAGCACTTATATACTAACAAAGTACTTATATACTAACAAAGCACTTATATACTAACAGAGCACTTATATACTAACAAAGCTCTTATATACTAACAAAAGCACTTATATACTAACAAAGCACTGGCTTCTCTAAAGCCAGCTGATGTAGCACTTGAAATACTTGGCTCTTTGAAACCTGATGTACTTTATGATTCTGTTTTCTTCAAGGTTGATGGGCCGGTGCATTCAGATAGACCAGATCCCCAGAGTCCAGCACAGGTCAAAGGTCACAGAGCCTTCAGATAGACCAGATCCCCAGAGTCCAGCACAGGTCAAAGGTCACAGTGCATTCAGATAGACCAGATCCCAGAGTCCAGCACAGGTCAAAGGTCACAGTGCATTCAGATAGACCAGATCCCAGAGTCCAGCACAGGTCAAAGGTCACAGAGCCTTCAGATAGACCAGATCCCAGAGTCCAGCACAGGTCAAAGGTCACAGTGCATTCAGATAGACCAGATCCCAGAGTCCAGCACAGGTCAAAGGTCACAGAGCCTCTTCCTGGCCTCCAGGAGAAGCAGGACTTGTTCCTGTAGAAGGACCCTAGCTCACCCCTCAGCTCCTCAGCAGGTTAGAGACCTGAGGTTCAGAAGAGAGACGATCATCAAGCAGACACCCAGGTGTTTGTAACAGGAACCACTCTGAGTTTTGTTCCTTGCGTAGTAACAATATCTACAGCAGGCTCTGGGTCTGTGCAGCTTTAGAGAGAGCGTTGCCTTGGTTTGATCCACATCAGAAGAAGCTTGAGTTCAGAGCGCTGAGTCTGAGGAGTGTTAGAAGCAGCCTGTGATGTAGCACCAGCTCCTGACTGAGGGACCTGCTCAGAACATCACGGGATCATCCGCATGATGTGAAGTAGCTTCATCCACATGTTCCCTGAGCTGTTGATGCAGATGGAGAATAGAAGTGGGCCTGAAACAGAGCCTTGAGGAACACCATTAGTGATGTGTAACCCCTCAGAAGACAGTCCATCAGAGTGAACACATGGGACCTTTCAGAGAGGCAGTTCTCAAACCACCCACTGCACGGCTGGACATGCCGACACTGAGCAGCCTCTGCTTCGAGATGAGATGATCCACGTGTCGAACGCTTTGGAAAGGTCAACAAACAGAGCTGCTCAACTCTGCTTATCATCTAGATACTCTCCACATCGTTCACACGTTCATCGTGGCAGTGATGGTGCTGCGCTGCTTTCTGAAGCCTGACTGATGCTCAGACAGGTTGTCATGGTTACATAGAAACACCTTTACCTGTTCCCTCACGAGGCGTTCAAGAGCCTGAGCCAGAACTGACCACTTAGAGACGGCCTATAGTTATTCAGTAAGGTGGCCTCCCCTCCTTTCAGCGAAGGCAGGACACACGCTGACTTCGTGCTGAGGGAGAGGTTACAGAGAGAAGTGAGAGGAGGAGCGATAACATCTGCTCTATCTTTAAACAGAAAGGCTCTGCGTCGTCCGGGCCGGCCGGGTTCCTAGGATCTAACTTGGTTAAAGCTTCACGAACAACATCAACAGCAAGAGGAGTCAAACTGAAGGGTTTCCAGACCACGTTGTTCAGAGTCACGGACTGGAGCGTTCACAGAAGCAGAGTCAGTGACAGAATGAAGCAGAGCGCCACAGGACACACAGTGCTCAGTAAAGCAGCTGAGCATAGAGCCCTGTCCCACAGAGAGCAGGTGCTGAGGTGAGGCACGGAGGAGCTCAGTAAAGCAGCTGAGCATAGAGCCCTGTCCCACAGAGAGCAGGTGCTGAGGTGAGGCACGGAGGAGCTCAGTAAAGCAGCTGAGCATAGAGCCCTGTCCGACAGAGAGCAGAGGCTGAGGTGAGGCACGGAGGAGCTCATTAAAGCAGCTGAGCATAGAGCCCTGTCCCACAGAGAGCAGGTGCTGAGGTGAGGCACGGAGGAGCTCAGTAAGCAGCTGAGCATAGAGCCCTGTCCGACAGAGAGCAGAGGCTGAGGTGAGACACGGAGGAGCTCAGTACGGATCTCACCGTGGATATCGATTTCATGGCTTTCCAACATTTCCCAGGATTATTCAGGTTCTTTGTGGAAACTGACAGATAGTACTTTGATTTAGCACTTTTGAGATGAGAAGTGAATCTATTCCTCAGCTGCCTGAACGCAGCCACTCTACCTCTGAGCCTGAACGCAGCCACTCTGCCTCTGAGCCTGAACGCAGCCACTCTGCCTCTGAACGCAGCCACTCTGCCTCTGAGCCTGAACGCAGCCACTCTACCTCTGAGCCTGAACGCAGCCACTCTACCTCTGAGCCTGAACGCAGCCACTCTGCCTCTGAGCCTGAACGCAGCCACTCTGCCTCTGAGCCTGAACGCAGCCACTCTGCCTCTGAGCCTGAACGCATCCACTCCGCCTCTGAGCCTGAACGCAGCGACTCCACCTCTGAGTCTGAACGCATGCCACTCAACCTCTGAGCCTGAACGCAGCCACTCTACCTCTGAGCCTGAACGCAGCCACTCTGCCTCTGAGCCTGAACGCAGCCACTCTGCCTCTGAGCCTGAACGCAGCCACTCTGCCTCTGAGCCTGAACGCAGCCACTCTACCTCTGGGCCTGAACGCAGCCACTCTACCTCTGAGCCTGAACGCAGCCACTCTACCTCTGAGCCTGAACGCAGCCACTCTACCTCTGAGCCTGAACGCAGCCACTCTGCCTCTGAGCCTGAACGCAGCCACTCTGCCTCTGAGCCTGAACGCAGCCACACTACCTCTGAGCCTGAACGCAGCCACACTACCTCTGAGCCTGAACGCAGCCACTCTACCTCTGAGCCTGAACGCAGCCACTCTGCCTCTGAGCCTGAACGCAGCCACTCTGCCTCTGAGCCTGAACGCAGCCACTCTGCCTCTGAGCCTGAATGCAGCCACTCTACCTCTGAGCCTGATCTCCTAGCCTTTGCCCAGGCCTGGTTTCTCTCATGAAGGACACTGGACAGCTCAGCAGAGAACCAGGAGGGTCTCGTCCCTTCACTCTGAATGTACGCAGGGTGCACGTCTATCAATGATCTCCATAAAGCCAAGATGCTAATAAGACCAAGCGGTTTCTACATCAGCACACAGATCCATTTCCCAATCAAACCCAAACAGACCATGAACAGAACCTGCTCCACAAAATGTTTTATGTCTCTCTTGATGATGATGCGAGGTTTAACCTTTTGGACCTCAGTGTCCCTGATTGTGGCTACAGCACAGAGATCACTCACATCATTCTCTGATGCTCCCACAGATGAGTATTTATGGGGAACATTAGTTAGAGTGAGATCAATTAGGGAGGATTCATCAGGGACTTGATGTCAGGGCGAGTAGGACTGTCCACAATCTGAGTAACATTCAAAGAGATACAGGTTTTTAAATCCTCTGACTCTGCAGTAACCAGTCCCAGAGGGGGGGGAGAGAGGGGGGGAGACAGACAGAGAGGGGGAGAGGTATCTGCAGGTCCTCACCTGTAAACTTCTTCTTGATGGCGTCTTTAGAGCTGGCGTAGATCATCTTGCTCTTCAGAGGAGCGCCGTCTGGAGCCCTGACACACACACAGACACACACAGTTACACACAATATATACTGTGACACACACACAATACATTACACACACACAGTTACACACAATATATACTGTGACACACACACAATACATTACACACATACAGTTACACACAATATATACTGTGACACAAACACACAGTTACACACAACATATACTGTGACACACACACACACACACACAGTTACACAGTTACACACACACTCAATACACACACAGTTACCCACAACATATACTGTGTCACACACACCCCTATCAAGGGTATATTCTGCACGGGGTGCATACGGTATACCATAGGCGCCAGTACCGTAACAAAACCAGATCCGGTTTTCGACATGTATATTTTTTTATAAAAGTGAGGCTTAATATCCTTAAACTCACGCCCAAATCGTCGAAATTACGATGTCAATTTCGCCGTGAAACTCCGCAAGCGAGTCACTGTGGAGTGTGGGCTGCATGTGACTGCCAGTCTGATGGTGGGGTCTGTAACCACTGCCAGTCTGATGGTGGGGTCTGTAACCACTGCCAGTCTGATGGTGGGGTCTGTAACCGCTGCCAGTCTGATGGTGGGGTCTCTAACCACAGCCAGTCTGATGGTGGGGTCTGTAACCACTGCCAGTCTGATGGTGGGGTCTGTAACCACTGCCAGTCTGATGGTGGGGTCTGTAACCGCTGCCAGTCTGATGGTCTGTAACCACTGCCAGTCTGATGGTGGGGTCTGTAACCGCTGCCAGTCTGATGGTGGGGTCTGTAACCACTGCCAGTCTGATGGTGGGGTCTGTAACCACTGCCAGTCTGATGGTGGGGTCTGTAACCGCTGCCAGTCTGATGGTGGGGTCTGTAACCGCTGCCAGTCTGATGGTGGGGTCTGTAACCACTGCCAGTCTGATGGTGGGGTCTGTAACCACTGCCAGTCTGATGGTGGGGTCTGTAACCACTGCCAGTCTGATGGTGGGGTCTGTAACCGCTGCCAGTCTGATGGTGGGGTCTCTAACCGCTGCCAGTCTGATGGTGGGGTCTGTAACCGCTGCCAGTCTGATGGTGGGGTCTGTAACCACTGCCAGTCTGATGGTGGGGTCTGATGGTGGGGTCTGTAACCACTGCCAGTCTGATGGTGGGGTCTGTAACCACTGCCAGTCTGATGGTGGGGTCTGTAACCGCTGCCAGTCTGATGGTGGGGTCTGTAACCACTGCCAGTCTGATGGTGGGGTCTCTAACCGCTGCCAGTCTGATGGTGGGGTCTGTAACCGCTGCCAATCTGATGGTGGGGTCTGTAACCGCTGCCAGTCTGATGGTGGGGTCTGTAACCACTGCCAGTCTGATGGTGGGGTCTGTAACCACTGCCAGTCTGATGGTGGGGTCTGTAACCACTGCCAGTCTGATGGTGGGGTCTGTAACCGCTGCCAGTCTGATGGTGGGGTCTGTAACCACTGCCAGTCTGATGGTGGGGTCTGTAACCACTGCCAGTCTGATGGTGGGGTCTGTAACCACTGCCGGTCTGATGGTGGGGTCTGTAACCACTGCCGGTCTGATGGTGGGGTCTGTAACCACTGCCTGTCTGATGGTGGGGTCTGTAACCACTGCCAGTCTGATGGTGGGGTCTGTAACCACTGCCAGTCTGATGGTGGGGTCTGTAACCACTGCCAGTCTGATGGTGGGGTCTGTAACCACTGCCAGTCTGATGGTGGGGTCTGTAACCACTGCCAGTCTGATGGTGGGGTCTGTAACCACTGCCAGTCTGATTTGTGTTCAGGGAAGCAGCGTGCCGAGCGAGAGAGTTCAGTTCAGCAGGTGATACGCTACGGGCCGTTTGGATCCAGTTCTGCTCATCTTCTGGAAGAAGAGCAGAACTGAACGGAGATGGGAATTGTTTTCTTTCATCATAAAATGTGGATTTGAATGAAGCCATTTGTTTTATGTGCTATGCAGAGATCTCACGATCCTTTGCGTGTCCTGGTGGAATATTGATTATTCTGGTGCCGTTTTCTTTTTGCATCGACAAGATGTTCTATTCCCGCCTGATGGTCGATATAAATGATCATCAGAATCTGTTCTCTTCATAGAGAACGTGTTTTTCATTGTTGGTTCAGTACTAAACAGATCGCCGGAGCTGTGGATTAACATGCTTATCGTAGTTGTAAGTGCACTGCCTTGCGGCCTGAAGCAGCATCCTTGATGGGGCCATGTGTGGCTGGAGAGGAGTGAGCAGAGGGCGGAGCTGCCCGTTCTGTTTTCTGTGACTTCCTCACCGCCTGAACGCCCTCTCAGACTTTCAGTTGCGCGCTGCTAAAGAGACGTGTTGCCATGGAAACCAAACAATGGGTTAGCTGGATTAAAGTCCGAGTGGAAACAGTCGTGAGTAAATCTGACTTTGTCAGAGATCGGGAGGAAATGGGGAGAGGGCAGTGACATCGGGAGGGCTGGCAAGTATGGTATATGCATGTAGTATGGTATATGTTAGTTATGTGTATGTATGTAGCATGTAGTATGTATGTAGTATGTATGTTATGTATATGCATGTTATATGTAGTATGGTATATGTGTGTAGTATGGTATATGTAGTATGTTGTATGCAGTATGTTATATGTATGTTATGTATATGTATGTAGCATGTAGTATGTATGTAGTATGTATGTTATGTATATGCATGTTATATGTATGTAGCATGTAGTATGTATGTTATGTGTATGTAGTATGTATGTAGCATGTATGTAGCATGTAGTATGTATGTAGCATGTTATGTGTATGTAGTATGCATGTATGTAGTATGCATGTAGCATGTATGTATGTAGTATGTATGTAGCATGTTATGTGTATGTAGTATGCATGTATGTAGTATGTATGTAGTATGCATGTAGCATGTAGTATGTATGTAGCATGTTATGTGTATGTAGTATGCATGTATGTAGTATGTATGTAGCATGTAGTATGTATGTAGCATGTAGTATGTATGTAGTATGCATGTATGTAGTATGTATGTATGTATGTAGCATGTATGTAGCATGTAGCATGTATGTAGCATGTAGTATGTATGTAGTATGTTATGTGTATGAATAGAGCAGTCACCAGAAGATGAAGACCAGGTCCTCCTTCTTGCTCTCCTTCGTCTCGTACGTGGCGTCGTACAGCCCGTACCGGCAGTCGTTGGGTGGCAGCAGTTTGACGAAGCATCCGTACGGGTCGTCCACGCTCTCCCCGATGTCGCCCACCAGGATCTGCTTCCCCTCCTCCACAATGATCTTCTTCTTGTCTTCGCTCAGGCAGAACAGCACCGCCTTCTTCCTCTTCTTCACGTCTTCAGTTGACGAAGACTTCCTCACCTTCATGTCGTTGAACACCCGGATCACCTCGTCGTTCACGGTCACGCCTGACGCCTGCACACGAGATCAATATTCAGACATCAGCAAATATGACATCAGCGATTCACCCAGGAAACATCTGGATATATATAAAATATGTTATGATCTATTGATCGGTTGAAGTCCTTCTTATTGCTGACCTCTATGGTAATGTGTTGCTCTGAGTTTAAGGACGGGTTCATTGCTTTACAAAGATGTTGAGAAAGAGATGATGTAACATAAACTTTAATTGTGTACTCGAGTACAATGTGGTACTTTCTTTCACTCGTGAGTTGGTTAGTGAAACTGGAGCTTAGGCAGTTGGTGTGTCCGTTAGTCAGACCTTTATTTAGATAGGGCTCCAGTTATACCGTAAGGGTACTAGTAGGTTCATAGTATAACTGTTCGTTAGTTACAGTGTCTCTTAGTAAGTTAGTTTAACTTTTTAGTTAGAGTAACTGTTAGTTAGTTTGAGAGTGTTCTCGGCAGTTATATAGAGTTACTGTTGGTTAGTTAATCTGTTAACTTAGTTAGTTTGAGACCCAGTTTCTCAGCCTGCAGGCCTTCAGACAGACAGGTTACAGACAGACAGAGAGACAGACAGACAGAGAGACAGACAGGTTACAGACAGACAGAGAGACAGACAGACAGAGAGACAGGCAGGTTACAGACAGGTTACAGACAGACAGGTTACAGACAGACAGAGAGACAGACAGACAGAGAGACAGGCAGGTTACAGACAGGTTACAGACAGACAGGTTACAGACAGACAGAGAGACAGACAGTTGAGAGACAGACAGAGAGACAGGCAGGTTACAGACAGACAGTTGAGAGACAGGCAGAGAGACAGGCAGGTTACAGACAGACAGACAGTTGAGAGACAGGCAGGTTACAGACAGACAGACAGCATGACTCCGCAGTCGTTCTGTCTGTTAAACTCGGATTAAATCCAGGTTTCTGAAACGGGTCAGACCCGGGTTATTTTTAGCGAGTGCTGCCGGTGCTCTGTCCCCGGGCTGTGAGGCCTCTGAGCCCGCAGGAAACACCGGGGATGAGAGGTGTCTCCGGGCCGCGGCCTGCGGGCACAGAGGCTCCGCGGACCGTTACTTTAATAACACCGGGATATATCCCGTTACAACCCCCAGCATAACAACGGGTCACCAGGAGCCGTTACTTTATAATAATCATAGTTGAATAAAGCCGGTCAAACAGCCGGTTTATCGGCAGCTAACGGAAGAATGCTACATCATGATATAGCTTAGCGCCATGTAGCATGGTGTAGCTAACGTCATGCTAACCCCATGCTAACGGAGCGGAGCCACATAACGGTCCTCCGGAGACTTTAGCCCCGCAAAGAGGCTCCCTGTCCCGGCCTCTAACAGAGAGAGGGACCGGGGGAGAATCCGGGAGATCCTTACCATGTTGTCCCGGGGATATACCTGCTGATGACCGTCAGAAAGGGGGAGGAAGAGGCGCTTCTGAGGGGAGAGAGGAGAGGGGAATGTGTCCGAGAGAGAGGGGGAGGAGAGAGAGAGAGAGAGAGAGAGAGAGAGAGAGGGGTGCTCGAACCACGGTACAGCGGTTTAACCCTCCGGTATCACTGTGGACGTTTTTGCCATGGGTCATTGCTCACTGCTCACGCTGCAGTCACTCTGGATGTGTCGGTGCAAGCGGCCTGATGTCCCGCAACACGGCTCTGTTCTCCATCTATTTTGGATTCCAATTTCATTTTTGAAATCGGTTTTTAATTCACTGTGCAACAAATCCACTCCGGAGATGAGTCATCGAGAGGGAAATGTCCACTGCAAAATGCTTTGATATCAACATGATATTAAAAGGTTTTCTTCACAGCTTTTCTGGGTTCAATCTTTAAAGCAACTTCCGCCCAAATAGAAAATACTACACTCAAGCCAAGAAGAAGAGCCATTCAATAGAAATGGCTCTTCTATTAAATGGCTCTGCGACACATGTCCTCATGTTCGGGGTTTTAACTCTTCCACTGCCATTTTGAAAACATGAAACCGCTGTTCTCTATTCCCAAAGAACACAGATCTGGGAGCGGCTCGTGGAGAAGAGCGACACAGCGCGTTGTTTCGCTCGCGGAGAAGAGCGACACAGCGCGTTGTTTCGCTCGCGGAGAAGAGCGACACAGCGCGTTGTTTCGCTCGCGGAGAAGAGCGACACAGCGCGTTGTTTCGCTCGCGGAGAAGAGCGACACAGCGCGTTGTTTCGCTCGCGGAGAAGAGCGACACAGCGCGTTGTTTCGCTCGCGGAGAAGAGCGACACAGCGCGTTGTTTGCATTTTTAGTGTTTGCACAAAATCAGATTGAACAGCAAAGTTAAAATTAGTCGTTCGGGACAAATGTCCTCTTCCAAAAACTGCTCTAAAAGGACAACAGATTCACATGTTTTAAAACGTGTTGGGGTTAAATCTTTCATTCCACTTCAGTCTTGATCAAAAATACCAAATGTTAAATTCTGTTCAGGATGTTAACCCTTGAACTGCCAGTTTGCGTTCTCCGTGAAAAACATGCACGAAAAGGCAGTTATTCCACATACTGTTATTATTTATCAGTCTTGGAGATGTCACAGATAAACAACAACATTCATTTCTGTTGATTATTAGTTTTTGCACAGAATCAGATGAAACAAAAAAGTCACACATTAGCCACTCCAGTCCCTTTATAACCACATCTTTGGATCTCTCCGGTGTCCCATCATGCATCTGTGATGTCAGGGTGCGTACCATCATGCATCTGTGATGTCAGGGTGTGTACCATCATGCATCTGTGATGTCAGGGTGTGTACCATCATGCATCTGTGATGTCAGGGTGTGTACCATCATGCATCTGTGATGTCAGGGTGTGTACCATCATGCATCTGTGATGTCAGGGTGCGTACCATCATGCATCTGTGATGTCAGGGTGTGTACCATCATGCATCTGTGATGTCAGGGTGCGTACCATCATGCATCTGTGATGTCAGGGTGCGTACCATCATGCATCTGTGATGTCAGGGTGCGTACCATCATGCATCTGTGATGTCAGGGTGTGTACCATCATGCATCTGTGATGTCAGGGTGCGTACCATCATGCATCTGTGATGTCAGGGTGCGTACCATCATGCATCTGTGATGTCAGGGTTTATACCATGTACAGTGTGTGTGTCTGGATGTACAGTGTGTGTGTCTGGATGTACAGTGTGTGTGTCTGGATGTACAGTGT
The DNA here is from genome assembly GCA_036324585.1 of Champsocephalus esox. NCBI lineage: Eukaryota > Metazoa > Chordata > Actinopteri > Perciformes > Channichthyidae > Champsocephalus > Champsocephalus esox. The sequence goes on from CM070494.1 coordinate 40,201,352, forward strand.
GTGTGTCTGGATGTACAGTGTGTGTGTCTGGATGTACAGTGTGTGTGTGTCTGGATGTACAGTGTGTGTGTGTCTGGATGTACAGTGTGTGTCTGGATGTACAGTGTGTGTCTAGTGTGTGTCTGGATGTACAGTGTGTGTCTAGTGTGTGTCTGGATGTACAGTGTGTGTCTAGTGTGTGTCTGGATGTACAGTGTGTGTCTGGATGTACAGTGTGTGTCTAGTGTGTGTCTGTATGTACAGTGTGTGTGTCTGTATGTACAGTGTGTGTCTGTATGTACAGTGTGTGTGTCTGTATGTACAGTGTGTGTCTGGATGTACAGTGTGTGTCTGTATGTACAGTGTGTGTGTCTGTATGTACAGTGTGCACAGAGACAACAATATACAGTAGATTTGGTTTACAGCAAGTTGCCTCATATCTTTCTCTCTTCCCAAACTCATACACACACATATTAAACCTCCTTATACCTTGTGTGTGTGTGTGTGCGTGCGTGTGTGTGTGAGTGTGTGTGTGTGTGAGAGTGAGTGTGTGTGTGTGCTCATGGTGTTTTGTTCCATGTGTCTGAGGGGAACAGAGGATCTTGACCTCGATGTTTTCAAAGTCCTCTGGTGAGGTCTCTTCGGCACAGCGCCCGCATGCCCCTGACGTCGATAGAGACCAGGCTGCAGAGCGTCTGCTCCCTGTGATCCGCAGCGAGCAGCGGGACGAGGAGGAGCCTCTGGGACGAGGAGGAGCCTCTGGGACGAGGAGGAGCCTCTGGGACGAGGAGGAGCCTCTGGGACGAGGGGTCCGAGACCCTGAGGAGGAGCCTCTGGGACGAGGGGTCCGAGACCCTGAGGAGGAGCCTCTGGGACGAGGGGTCCGAGACCCTGAGGAGGAGCCTCTGGGACGAGGAGGAGCCTCTGGGACGAGGGGTCCGAGACCCTGAGGAGGAGCCTCTGGGACGAGGGGTCCGAGACCCTGAGGAGGAGCCTCTGGGACGAGGAGGAGCCTCTGGGACGAGGGGTCTGAGACCCCGAGGAGGAGCCTCTGGGACGAGGGGTCCGGGTCAGCACCCTGAAACCAAACATCTCCAGTGCTTTCTATTTGCTCTGAAGATTGAACCCAAACACCTTCTTCATCAAAGCCTTTGCAGCGGGCTGAGTGTCTGGGTGACTCAGCTGCGTCGTCTGACCGAACGATGCCGGAGGGTCACAGGACAGAGGGTCAGAGGACAGAGGGTCAGAGGACAGAGGGTCAGAGGTCAGAGGACAGAGGGTCAGAGGACAGAGGGTCAGAGGACAGAGGGTCAGAGGACAGAGGGTCTGGGGTCAGAGGACAGAGGGTCAGAGGACAGAGGGTCAGAGGTCAGAGGACAGAGGGTCAGAGGACAGAGGGTCAGAGGACAGAGGGTCAGAGGACAGAGGGTCAGAGGACAGAGGGTCTGGGGTCAGAGGACAGAGGGTCAGAGGACAGAGGGTCAGAGGACAGAGGGTCTGAGGACAGAGGGTCTGAGGACAGAGGGTCTGGGGTCAGAGGACAGAGGGTCAGAGGACAGAGGGTCTGAGGACAGAGGGTCACAGGACAGAGGGTCACAGGACAGAGGGTCTGAGGACAGAGGGTCTGAGGACAGAGGGTCTGGGGACAGAGGGTCAGAGGACAGAGGGTCTGGGGACAGAGGGTCAGAGGACAGAGGGTCTGGGACAGAGGGTCAGAGGACAGAGGGTCTGGTGACAGAGGGTCTGGGGTCAGAGGACAGAGGGTCAGAGGACAGAGGGTCTGGGGACAGAGGGTCTGGGGTCAGAGGACAGAGGGTCAGAGGACAGAGGGTCTGGGGACAGAGGGTCAGAGGACAGAGGGTCTGAGGACAGAGGGTCTGGGGACAGAGGGTCAGAGGACAGAGGGTCAGAGGACAGAGGGTCTGGGGTCAGAGGGTCTGGGGTCAGAGGACAGAGGGTCATTTAAAAAAAAATGTAAAAATACCAACCAATCAGGAGACAGGAAGTTGTCTTCATCCCGCCTGCTTCCCATCCCACAGATTACTCAGGTACGTGTACACAGGTGAACAGGTACATGTACACACAGGTACAGGTGAACAGGTACATGTACACAGGTGAACAGGTACATGTACACACGTACAGGTGAACAGGTACATGTACACAGGTACGTGTACACCGGTGAACAGGTACGTGTACACAGGTGTACACAGGTACGTGTACACAGGTGTACACAGGTACGTGTACACAGGTGAACAGGTACGTGTACACAGGTGAACAGGTACACAGGTGAACAGGTACATGTACACACAGATACAGGTGAACAGGTACATGTACACAGGTGAACAGGTACATGTACACAGGTGAACAGGTACATGTACACACGTGAACAGGTACATGTACACAGGTACATGTCAACAGGTACATGTACACAGGTACGTGTACACCGGTGAACAGGTACGTGTACACAGATGAACAGGTACATGTACACCGGTACGTGTACACAGGTACATGTACACCGGTGAACAGGTACGTGTGAACAGGTACATGTACACAGGTACGTGTACACAGGTACGTGTACACAGGTGAACAGGTACATGTACACAGGTACGTGTACACAGGTGAGCAGGTACAGGTGAACAGGTACGTGTACACAGGTGAACAGGTACGTGTACACAGGTGAACAGGTACGTGTACACAGGTGAGCAGGTACATGTACACAGGTGAGCAGGTACATGTACACAGGTACGTGTACACAGGTGAGCAGGTACAGGTGAACAGGTACGTGTACACAGGTGAACAGGTACGTGTACACAGGTGAACAGGTACGTGTACCCAGGTGAACAGGTACGTGTACACAGGTGAGCAGGTACAGGTGAACAGGTACGTGTACACAGGTGAACAGGTACGTGTACACAGGTGAACAGGTACGTGTACCCAGGTGAACAGGTACATGTACACAGGTGAACAGGTACGTGTACACAGGTGAGCAGGTACAGGTGAACAGGTACGTGTACACAGGTGAACAGGTACGTGTACACAGGTGAGCAGGTACGTGTACACAGGTGAACAGGTACAGGTACACAGGTGAGCAGGTACAGGTGCACAGGTGAGCAGGTACAGGTACACAGGTGAGCAGGTACATGTACACAGGTGAACAGGTACAGGTACACAGGTGAGCAGGTACGTGTACACAGGTGAACAGGTACAGGTACACAGGTGAGCAGGTACAGGTACACAGGTGAGCAGGTACAGGTACACAGGTGAGCAGGTACATGTACACAGGTGAACAGGTACGTGTACACAGGTGAGCAGGTACGTGTACACAGGTGAACAGGTACAGGTACACAGGTGAGCAGGTACAGGTACACAGGTGAGCAGGTACATGTACACAGGTGAGCAGGTACATGTACACAGGTGAGCAGGTACATGTACACAGGTGAGCAGGTACAGGTACACAGGTGAGCAGGTACATGTACACAGGTGAGCAGGTACATGTACACAGGTGAGCAGGTACATGTACACAGGTGAGCAGGTACATGTACACAGGTGAGCAGGTACATGTACACAGGTGAGCAGGTACATGTACACAGGTGAGCAGGTACAGGTACACAGGTGAGCAGAGGCCGCTGGTTATAACACTTTATTTATTATTTCAGAACAAACAGCATCAGGGAGATCCTGCCAGTCACAAAGAAGGCAGAACTAAATAAATATGCAGCGCTCCAGTGTAGTGTACAGCTGACACACACACACACACACACACACACACACACACACACACACACTGACTGAGCTGCAGCAGTCACACTAACACCACAGAAGAAGAACGCATCAAACAAAAGAACACTAAAGCAGGTAAACGTTGCAGTAGTCCAACAAAAACTACAAATCCCAGAAGCCTCAGGCTGCCTCTTAAAGGGACAGCGCCACATTTTATTATCTGATCTCGTCACTTCAACTCATTGCATGTCTGCCTTTAAGCCAAGCCAAGCCAAGCCAAGCCAAGCCTAGCCTGTGGCACCGACACCAAGAGGATGAATCCCTCTTGGACTCACGATGCCCCTTCCTAAATGTGGACTGTCCCTTTAAGGCGAATTCACAACGCTCAATTGGGCAGCATCTCCGCTCTCCGACTGAACGCGTTTCATTCCGCCGGAGAGTCAGTCAAAACTATTTACATTCAAATCAAATACATGTTTTGTCCCTGAGCGAAAACTAACGACCGGATGGGAGTTTAGATGAACCTCTCTACCTGTCCCTCTCTACCTGTCCCTCTCTACCTGTCCGTCTCTACCTGTCCGTCTCTACCTGTCCGTCTCTACCTGTCCGTCTCTACCTGTCCGTCTGTCTCTACCTGTCTGTCTCTACCTGTCCGTCTCTACCTGTCCGTCTGTCTCTACCTGTCCGTCTCTACCTGTCCGTCTGTCTCTACCTGTCCGTCTCTACCTGTCCGTCTCTACCTGTCCGTCTCTACCTGTCCGTCTCTACCTGTCCGTCTGTCTCTACCTGTCCGTCTGTCTCTACCTGTCCGTCTGTCTCTACCTGTCCGTCTGTCTCTACCTGTCCGTCTGCCTCTACCTGTCCGTCTGTCTCTACCTGTCCGTCTGTCTCTACCTGTCCGTCTGTCTCTACCTGTCCGTCTGCCTCTACCTGTCCGTCTGTCTCTACCTGTCCGTCTGTCTCTACCTGTCCGTCTGTCTCTACCCGTCCGTCTGCCTCTACCTGTCTGTCTGTCTCTACCTGTCTGTCTGTCTCTACCTGTCTGTCTCTACCTGTCTGTCTGTCTCTAATGTCCTACAGGAATGTCTCTGACCCAGTAAATATAAAAATGCCCTGAACGTCAGCAGGTCGACTTCTCTAGGTTTCACAAAGTCACAGTGGAAGGGTTGTTTATAACGGTGAGGGTCATGTGATCAGGTGAGAGGGGTCATGTGATCAGGTGAGAGGGGTCATGTGATCAGGTGAGAGGGGTCATGTGATCAGGTGAGGGGGGTCCCCAGCCAGTGTTTCACCTGCAGCAGCTCTAAGGACGCCTGGGGCCAATCAGAGCGACTCGTGGTGCACAGGTGCTCGTCCTCTACAGGGGAGTGGGTCTGACAGGTGGAGGAGTGACAGGTGGAGGTGTGACAGGTGGAGGTGCGACAGGTGGAGGTGTGACAGGTGGAGCAGTGACAGGTGGAGGTGCGACAGGTGGAGGTGCGACAGGTGGAGGTGTGACAGGTGGAGGAGTGACAGGTGGAGGTGCGACAGGTGGAGGTGTGACAGGTGGAGGTGCGACAGGTGGAGGTATGACAGGTGGAGGTGCGACAGGTGGAGGTGCGACAGGTGGAGGTATGGAGGTGTGACAGGTGGAGGTGTGACAGATGGAGGTGTGACAGGTGGAGGTATGGAGGTGTGACAGGTGGAGGTGTGACAGGTGGAGGTGTGACAGGTGGAGGTGTGACAGGTGGAGGTATGGAGGTGTGACAGGTGGAGGTGCGACAGGTGGAGGTGTGACAGGTGGAGGTGTGACAGGTGGAGGTATGGAGGTGTGACAGGTGGAGGTGCGACAGGTGGAGGTGTGACAGGTGGAGGTGTGACAGGTGGAGGTATGGAGGTGTGACAGGTGGAGGTGCGACAGGTGGAGGTGCGACAGGTGGAGGTGTGACAGGTGGAGGTGTGACAGGTGGAGGTATGGAGGTGTGACAGGTGGAGGTGTGACAGGTGGAGGTGTGACAGGTGGAGGTGCGACAGGTGGGGGTGCGACAGGTGGGGGTGCGACAGGTGGAGGTGTGGCAGGTGGAGGTGTGACAGGTGGAGGTGCGACAGGTGGAGGTGTGACAGGTGGAGGTATGGAGGTGTGACAGGTGGAGGTGTGACAGGTGGAGGTGTGACAGGTGGAGGTGCGACAGGTGGAGGTGCGGCAGGTGGAGGTGCGGCAGGTGGAGGTGCGACAGGTGGAGGTGTGGCAGGTGGAGGTGCGGCAGGTGGAGGTGCGACAGGTGGAGGTGCGGCAGGTGGAGGTGCGACAGGTGGAGGTGTGGCAGGTGGAGGTGCGACAGGTGGAGGTGTGGAGGTGTGACAGGTGGAGGTGTGACAGGTGGAGGTGCGACAGGTGGAGGTATGGAGGTGTGACAGGTGGAGGTGTGACAGGTGGAGGTGTGGCAGGTGGAGGTATGGAGGTGTGGCATGTGGAGGTGTGGCAGGTGGAGGTGTGACAGGTGGAGGTGTGACAGGTGGGGGTGTGACAGGTGGAGGTGCGGCAGGTGGAGGTGTGGCAGGTGGAGGTGCGACAGGTGGAGGTGTGACAGGTGGGGGTGTGACAGGTGGAGGTGCGGCAGGTGGAGGTGCGGCAGGTGGAGGTGTGACAGGTGGAGGTGTGACAGGTGGAGGTGTGACAGGTGGGGGTGTGACAGGTGGAGGTGTATCTTAAAGGGATTTAATCATTCACTTTGAACTAAGTTCAAACGTGTCAATATAAAGGTCATTAAAGTAGCAGCTAAAACACTGACTGTGGAGAAGCCCCGCCCACTCATCATCCCTTTGATTGTCAGCTGGTTCAGACGGGGTCAGGAGGACCAATCAGCAGAGAAGACGGCGGTGAGGTCACAGGTCACTGTCGGGAGCGCTTGGCGGGGGGGGCGGGGCTGCGCTCTGATTGGCCGAGCCTGCTGTGCTCGGATAGGCCGAGCCTGATGAGCTCGGCGTGGAAGAAGAGCTGCAGGCGAGTTCCTGCCTTCGCCTCGTTAGTGTGGCGAGGGTTATACTGCAGGCAGTTCGAGAACATCAGCTCCATGTCCGTCACAAACTCACCTGGGGGGGTACAGGTACATATCACTTTAGAATGCAGACACGAAACAACATTTGGTTTTCAATGTTTGACGATCACTCCACAAGCTCCAAGAAGTCAATTATAAAAACTGGAGACGACCATCCAGCCGCAGACCCATGCACACACCATACACACACACCTGAACACAGCATACACACACCTGAACACACACACCTGAACACAGCATACACACACCTGAACACACCATACACACACCTGAACACAGCATACACACACCTGAACACACCATACACACACCTGAACACAGCATACACACACCTGAACACAGCATACACACACCTGAACACACACACACACCATACACACCTGAACACACACACACACCTGTAGTGTCAGCATGAACCTTTCCTGATGCGTCCAGGTACCTGAAGACACTTCGTCAAACAGCTCAACATGTGTCCTCTGAACTACACCAGGACATGTGGCTCTGCTCACAGGTGTGTTAAACATCGTCCAGGTGACTCTGGGTAGGAAGGAACGTGTGTGTGTGTGTGTGTGTGTGTGTGTGTCCTCACCTGCAGTCTGGTATTCACAGGTGTTGACTTTCTCTCTGATGGTGCTGAGAGCAATCGGTGATTTCACAATGTCATAGTAGTCAGGGACCTGCAGAGACAGACAGGTGGGTTACAGAGAGACAGGTGAGTTACAGAGAGACAGGTGGGTTACAGAGAGACAGGTGGGTTACAGAGAGACAGGTGAGTTACAGAGAGACAGGTGGGTTACAGAGAGACAGGTGGGTTACAGAGAGACAGGTGAGTTACAGAGAGACAGGTGGGTTACAGAGAGACAGGTGAGTTACAGAGAGACAGGTGAGTTACAGAGAGACAGGTGGGTTACAGAGAGACAGGTGAGTTACAGAGAGACAGGTGGGTTACAGAGAGACAGGTGGGTTACAGAGAGACAGGTGAGTTACAGAGAGACAGGTGAGTTACAGAGAGACAGGTGGGTTACAGAGAGACAGGTGAGTTACAGAGAGACAGGTGGGTTACAGAGAGACAGGTGAGTTACAGAGAGACAGGTGGGTTACAGAGAGACGGGTGAGTTACAGAGAGACAGGTGGGTTACAGAGAGACAGGTGAGTTACAGAGAGACAGGTGAGTTACAGAGAGACAGGTGGGTTACAGAGAGACAGGTGGGTTACAGAGAGACAGGTGAGTTACAGAGAGACAGGTGAGTTACAGAGAGACAGGTGGGTTACAGAGAGACAGGTGGGTTACAGAGAGACAGGTGGGTTACAGAGAGACAGGTGAGTTACAGAGAGACAGGTGAGTTACAGAGAGACAGGTGGGTTACAGAGAGACAGGTGAGTTACAGAGAGACAGGTGGGTTACAGAGAGACGGGTGAGTTACAGAGAGACGGGTGGGTTACAGAGAGACGGGTGAGTTACAGAGAGACAGGTGGGTTACAGAGAGACAGGTGAGTTACAGAGAGACAGGTGAGTTACAGAGAGACAGGTGGGTTACAGAGAGACAGGTGGGTTACAGAGAGACAGGTGAGTTACAGAGAGACAGGTGAGTTACAGAGAGACAGGTGGGTTACAGAGAGACAGGTGGGTTACAGAGAGACAGGTGGGTTACAGAGAGACAGGTGAGTTACAGAGAGACAGGTGAGTTACAGAGAGACAGGTGAGTTACAGAGAGACAGGTGAGTTACAGAGAGACAGGTGAGTTACAGAGAGACAGGTGAGTTACAGAGAGACAGGTGAGTTACAGAGAGACAGGTGGGTTACAGAGAGACAGGTGAGTTACAGAGAGACAGGTGGGTTACAGAGAGACAGGTGGGTTACAGAGAGACAGGTGAGTTACAGAGAGACAGGTGGGTTACAGAGAGACAGGTGAGTTACAGAGAGACAGGTGAGTTACAGAGAGACAGGTGAGTTACAGAGAGACAGGTGGGTTACAGAGAGACAGGTGAGTTACAGAGAGACAGGTGAGTTACAGAGAGACAGGTGAGTTACAGAGAGACAGGTGAGTTACAGAGAGACAGGTGAGTTACAGAGAGACAGGTGAGTTACAGAGAGACAGGTGAGTTACAGAGAGACAGGTGGGTTACAGAGAGACAGGTGAGTTACAGAGAGACAGGTGAGTTACAGAGAGACAGGTGAGTTACAGAGAGACAGGTGAGTTACAGAGAGACAGGTGAGTTACAGAGAGACAGGTGAGTTACAGAGAGACAGGTGAGTTACAGAGAGACAGGTGAGTTACAGAGAGACAGGTGAGTTACAGAGAGACAGGTGAGTTACAGAGAGACAGGTGAGTTACAGAGAGACAGGTGAGTTACAGAGAGACAGGTGAGTTACAGAGAGACAGGTGGGTTACAGAGAGACAGGAGACAAAGCCGATCCCAAAATTCTGAAAATCAGTACTGGTGCTTGCGAGAGTGTGTCTGTGTGTCTGTGTGTGTACCTGTGTGTGTGTGTGTGTGTGTACCTGTGTGTGTGTGTGAGAGAGAGAAAGAGAGTGTGTGTGAGAGAGAGAAAGAGAGTGTGTGAGTGTGTGTGTGTGTGTGTGTGTGTGTGTGTGTGTGTGTGTGTACCTGTGTCCTGGACACCAGCTTGATGAAGGGCCAGCTGTCATCATGTCTCACCAGCTCCACCACCAGCTGCTCACAGGCTGACAGCTCATGGACCCCATGGTTCCTGCCAGAGGAACGACGTGAGGAGGAGGAGGAGGAGGAGGAGGAGGAGGGGGGGAGGACGGGGCGGGGGGGGGAGGGGAAGAGCCACATCTGGGTGGGGGGAGGGAGAGAATGTCAGGTAAGGAGGATCACTTGTGCTCCGAGGAGAAAATACAATAAAGTATTATCTGTTCTCTGATTGGCTGTTTACCTGTGTTCAGGTGTGATCTGATTGGCTGTTTACCTGTGTTCAGGTGTGATCTGATTGGCTGTTTACCTGTGTTCAGGTGTGATCTGATTGGCTGTTTACCTGTGTTCAGGTGTGATCTGATTGGCTGTTTACTTGTCTACAGGTGTTCTCTGATTGGCTGTTTACCTGTGTTCAGGTGTGATCTGATTGGCTGTTTACCTGTGTTCAGGTGTTCTCTGATTGGCTGTTTACCTGTGTTCAGGTGTGATCTGATTGGCTGTTTACCTGTGTTCAGGTGTTCTCTGATTGGCTGTTTACTTGTCTACAGGTGTGCTCTGATTGGCTGTTTACCTGTCTACAGGTGTTCTCTGATTGGCTGTTTACTTGTCTACAGGTGTGCTCTGATTGGCTGTTTACTTGTCTACAGGTGTTCTCTGATTGGCTGTTTACCTGTGTTCAGGTGTGATCTGATTGGCTGTTTACTTGTCTACAGGTGTGCTCTGATTGGCTGTTTACCTGTGTTCAGGTGTGATCTGATTGGCTGTTTACCTGTGTTCAGGTGTGATCTGATTGGCTGTTTACCTGTGTTCAGGTGTGATCTGATTGGCTGTTTACCTGTGTTCAGGTGTGATCTGATTGGCTGTTTACCTGTGTTCAGGTGTGATCTGATTGGCTGTTTACCTGTGTTCAGGTGTGATCTGATTGGCTGTTTACTTGTCTACAGGTGTGCTCTGATTGGCTGTTTACTTGTCTACAGGTGTGCTCTGATTGGCTGTTTACTTGTCTACAGGTGTGCTCTGATTGGCTGTTTACTTGTCTACAGGTGTGCTCTGATTGGCTGTTTACCTGTCTACAGGTGTGCTCTGATTGGCTGTTTACCTGTGGCTGGTCTCTTTCGGGCCTCGCTCTGACCAGGTGAGGTTTTTTTGGTCGTGGTCGTAGCGAGGAACTCGTGGCTCAGACGGGCGCTGACGCGACTCCCTGAGCGGGGCGGAGCTTTACCTGCAGGGGGCGTGGCCTTCCCATTGTGTGGCGTGGCCTTTCCTGAGGACCTGTGATTGGATAGAGCCAGGGTTATGATCGTTAACTGAAAGCAAAACTAGAATAGGCTTTAAAGGATAGCCTCCGCCCAGATACATGATTCACAGCCTGAGTTCCGTTTGAAGCTACAGACGTCTCGGAAATATATCTGGCTGCAAGAAAAACTTTTATATTTTGATCGCGTTTCAGGAGATACTGACTTTGAGGCAGAGGAGCTCCTCCCTGATGCCTGCTGGCCTTTGGGCGTGGCCTGCTGGCCTTTGGGCGTGGCCTGCTGGCCTTTGGGCGTGGCCTGCTGGCCTTTGGGCGTGGCCTGCTGGCCTTTGGGCGTGGCCTGCTGGCCTTTGGGCGTGGCCTGCTGGCCTTTGGGCGTGGCCTGCTGGCCTTTGGGCGTGGCTTGTTGGCTCCTCCCTCTCGGGGGCAGGGTCTGTTGGCTCCTCCCTCTTGGGGGCGGGGGCTGGCTCTTCTTGCTGCAGAGATTACGGGATGTTCATATTAATATAGAGATATATCCATCTTTGAGATGAGGGTAAAGTATTCTCACTCACCTCACAACAACGACTTCTTCTTCTTCCTCCTCCTCCTCCTCCTCCTCTTCTTCTTCTTCCTCCTCCTCCTCTTCTTCCTCATCTGACTTCTCCTCCTCCTCTTCTTCACCCTCCCCCTCTTCCTCCTCCTCATCGATGGAGGATCTCTGACGGGACGGCAGGCGGCTCGATCTTTGTTTGGGTCGACAGTCTGGACAGAACCAGTCTCCTCCAGGAACAGACTGAGACGACATGTGAACTGTTAGCTCGATGCTAAAGCTACACAACAACAACAACAAACAGGGTTTAGTGTGTGTGTGTGTGTGTGTACCTTCAGCTTGGGTCTCAGGCAGTGTGTGTGTGTGTACCTTCAGCGACATTCATTGTGTGTGTGTGTGTGTGTGTGTGTGTGTACCTTCAGCTTGGGTCTCAGGCAGTGTGTGTGTGTACCTTCAGCGACATTGTGTGTGTGTGTGTGTGTGTGTGTGTGTGTGTGTGTACCTTCAGCTTGGGTCTCAGACATTGTGTGTGTGTGTGTGTGTGTGTGTGTGTACCTTCAGCTTGGGTCTCAGGCAGTGTGTGTGGTGTCCTCGATCACAGCCGTCACACAGCAGCATGTTGTCTCCGTCTCCTTTGCGTCTGCAGATTCTGCAGCGAGCGTTGAGGACGGATCGAGACCAGAGGACGCTGCGCTCCAGAGAGGACAGGTGCACGAACACCTGGACGCAGAGGTGAGAGACATTATCATCCTCTCCTATTGGATAGCGTTTAAAACACGTGGAGTCTAATGAAGGTCCACTTTAAGGCCGATTAAAGACCGTTTAAAATCTAGTAAAAGTCCAGTGTAGAGTGCAGTGTTAGGGGCGGGACATCTCTAAGCTGTTGACCAATCACAACGAGAGCAGACGTGGCTCTGGTTTCAGACAGAGGGTGAATATCATAAGAGTGTTTTCTGACCTGAGACAGACTGGAGCAGGACTGCAGAGACTCTCTCCATCGCTCCAACACCGTCTTACTGACACGACCACTGTCACTGCCGTCTGGCGAGAGACAGGCGGGAGAGAGACAGGCGGGTGAGAGACGGGTGAGAGACAGACGGGGGACAGACGGGTGAGAGACAGACGGGGGAGAGACAGGCGGGTGAGAGACAGACGGGGGACAGACGGGTGAGAGACACACAGGCGAGAGACAGACAGGCGAGAAACACACAGGCGAGACACACAGGCGAGAGACACACAGGCGAGAGACACACAGGCGAGAGACACACAGGCGAGAGACACAGGCGAGAGACACAGGCGAGAGACACACAGGCGAGAGACACACAGGCGAGAGACACACAGGCAAGAGACACAGGCGAGAGACACACAGGCGAGAGACACACAGGCGAGAGACACACAGGCGAGAGACACACAGGCGAGAGACACACAGGCGAGTTTTATACATATTAAATCTCCCACATGTTGTCATTCTTTAGTCGTACCTTCACTGGCCTGGTCCTCGTCTTTCTTCTTGTTCTTCTTCGTCTTCTGATCCTTCTTAGAGTCTTCCTCGCCTGTTGGGGTCAGGTGTTAGCAGGGTGACCTGTGAACAGTCACCTGACAGCGAGGGTATTATGGTCTGTCCTGCAGAGACTCACCCAGCGGAGCTTTGAGGAAACGTCTCTCGATGCCGAGCTCGATGTGAGAGAGAGCCTGAGAGAGGAGCCTCACTGAGCTGTGGACACACACAGAAACCCTTCTCCTCATCAGCACTCCTCTCCGACAGCCAATCACAGCATCTCATTCATCCTCAGCCAATCACAGCATCTCTTTCATCCTCAGCCAATCACAGCATCTCTTTCATCCTCAGCCAATCACAGCATCTCAGTCATCCTCAGCCAATCACAGCATCTCTTTCATCCTCAGCCAATCACAGCATCTCAGTCATCCTCAGCCAATCACAGCATCTCATTCATCCTCAGCCAATCACAGCATCTCAGGGTTTCCCACACAGACTATACTTGGGCGGGCCGCCCAGGTATATTAACGTCCGCCCGGGTGTATTAACGGCCGCCCGGGTATATTAACGGCCGCCCGGGTATATTAACGTCCGCCCGGGTGTATTAACGGCCGCCCGGGTATATTAACGGCCGCCCGGGTATATTAACGTCCGCCCGGGTGTATTAACGGCCGCCCGGGTATATTAACGGCCGCCCGGGTATATTAACGGCCGCCCGGGTATATTAACGGCCGCTCGGGTAGATTAACGGCCGCCCGGGTATATTAACGGCCGCTCGGGTATATTAACGGCCGCCCGGGTATATTAACGGCCGCCCGGGTAGATTAACGGCCGCCCGGGTATATTAACGGCCGCTCGGGTATATTAACGGCCGCCCGGGTATATTAACGGCCGCTCGGGTATATTAACGGCCGCCCGGGTAGATTAACGGCCGCCCGGGTAGATTAACGGCCGCCCGGGTAGATTAACGGCCGCCCGGGTATATTAACGGCCGCCCGGGTAGATTAACGGCCGCCCGGGTATATTAACGGCCGCCCGGGTATATTAACGGCCGCCCGGGTATATTACCGGCCGCCCGGGTATATTAACGGCCGCCTCGGGTAGATTAACGTCCGCTCAGGTAGATTAACGTCCGCCCAGGTATATTAACGGCCGCCCAGGTATATTAACGGCCGCCCGGGTAGATTAAGGGCCGCTCAGGTATATTAACGGCCGCCCAGGTATATTAACGGCCGCCCAGGTATATTAACGGCCGCCCAGGTAGATTAACGTCCGCCCAGGTATATTAACGGCCGCCCAGGTATATTACCGGCCGCCCGGGTATATTAACGGCCGCTCAGGTAGATTAACGTCCGCCCAGGTATATTAACGGCCGCCCAGGTATATTAACGGCCGCCCGGGTAGATTAAGGGCCGCTCAGGTATATTAACGGCCGCCCAGGTATATTAACGGCCGCCCAGGTATATTAACGGCCGCCCAGGTAGATTAACGTCCGCCCAGGTATATTAACGGCCGCCCAGGTATATTAACGGCCGCCCAGGTATATTAACGGCCGCCCAGGTAGATTAACGTCCGCCCAGGTAGATAGGGTCAGGTGTTAGCAGGGTGACCTGTGAACAGTCACCTGACAGCGAGGGTATTATGGTCTGTCCTGCAGAGACTCACCCAGCGGAGCTTTGAGGAAACGTCTCTCGATGCCGAGCTCGATGTGAGAGAGAGCCTGAGAGAGGAGCCTCACTGAGCTGTGGACACACACAGAAACCCTTCTCCTCATCAGCACTCCTCTCCGACAGCCAATCACAGCATCTCATTCATCCTCAGCCAATCACAGCATCTCTTTCATCCTCAGCCAATCACAGCATCTCTTTCATCCTCAGCCAATCACAGCATCTCAGTCATCCTCAGCCAATCACAGCATCTCTTTCATCCTCAGCCAATCACAGCATCTCAGTCATCCTCAGCCAATCACAGCATCTCATTCATCCTCAGCCAATCACAGCATCTCAGGGTTTCCCACACAGACTATACTTGGGCGGGCCGCCCAGGTATATTAACGTCCGCCCGGGTGTATTAACGGCCGCCCGGGTATATTAACGGCCGCCCGGGTATATTAACGTCCGCCCGGGTGTATTAACGGCCGCCCGGGTATATTAACGGCCGCCCGGGTATATTAACGTCCGCCCGGGTGTATTAACGGCCGCCCGGGTATATTAACGGCCGCCCGGGTATATTAACGGCCGCCCGGGTATATTAACGGCCGCTCGGGTAGATTAACGGCCGCCCGGGTATATTAACGGCCGCTCGGGTATATTAACGGCCGCCCGGGTATATTAACGGCCGCCCGGGTAGATTAACGGCCGCCCGGGTATATTAACGGCCGCTCGGGTATATTAACGGCCGCCCGGGTATATTAACGGCCGCTCGGGTATATTAACGGCCGCCCGGGTAGATTAACGGCCGCCCGGGTAGATTAACGGCCGCCCGGGTAGATTAACGGCCGCCCGGGTATATTAACGGCCGCCCGGGTAGATTAACGGCCGCCCGGGTATATTAACGGCCGCCCGGGTATATTAACGGCCGCCCGGGTATATTACCGGCCGCCCGGGTATATTAACGGCCGCTCGGGTAGATTAACGTCCGCTCAGGTAGATTAACGTCCGCCCAGGTATATTAACGGCCGCCCAGGTATATTAACGGCCGCCCGGGTAGATTAAGGGCCGCTCAGGTATATTAACGGCCGCCCAGGTATATTAACGGCCGCCCAGGTATATTAACGGCCGCCCAGGTAGATTAACGTCCGCCCAGGTATATTAACGGCCGCCCAGGTATATTACCGGCCGCCCGGGTATATTAACGGCCGCTCAGGTAGATTAACGTCCGCCCAGGTATATTAACGGCCGCCCAGGTATATTAACGGCCGCCCGGGTAGATTAAGGGCCGCTCAGGTATATTAACGGCCGCCCAGGTATATTAACGGCCGCCCAGGTATATTAACGGCCGCCCAGGTAGATTAACGTCCGCCCAGGTATATTAACGGCCGCCCAGGTATATTAACGGCCGCCCAGGTATATTAACGGCCGCCCAGGTAGATTAACGTCCGCCCAGGTAGATTAACGGCCGCCCAGGTATATTAACGGCCGCCCAGGTATATTAACGGCCGCCCAGGTAGATTAACGGCCGCCCAGGTAGATTAACGGCCGCCCAGGTATATCAACGGTGGAGAGGAGGGGGACAGTAGAGGCTGTTTCAGGAGCACAGACACACTCACAACTATAAATGAACCAAAAATAAATTAATAAACAAGTTTCAGTGTTTCTTCATATTGGAAATGGTATGTTGTTGTTGTTGTTGTTGTTGTTGTTGTTGTTGTTGTTGTTGATGGATGGTATGTTGTTGGTTACGGCCATGATTTTATGATTATTGAAATGTATACAGTCCTGTTTCATAGAGGTGTTCCATAGATCTAGTCTCTTTATTTCCCCCTCTAAATGCACCAGATGGATGCATCTCACTCTCTCACCGGGGGGCATGCCCCTGGACCCCCTAGAGGGTCTGAGGTCGACCCCCACTAAAGACCACATGGACAGGTTCCTAATTACACTTATTAATGTGTGGGGAGTAGATTTAAACTACAGGGCGATCATCATATCATGACGCCCAAGTATATTTCAGATCTGTGGGAATCACAGCATCTCATTCATCCTCAGCCAATCACAGCATCTCATTCATCCTCAGCCAATCACAGCATCTCATTCATCCTCAGCCAATCACAGCATCTCATTCATCCTCAGCCAATCACAGCACAGTACAAGTCTCATTCTGCAGTGAACTACCTCAGGTATATTAAAACATGTTTTATGAAACACTAAAAGCAGTATCTGTTAAGTCTGTCTTTATGACGGGGTTGTGTGTGTGTGTGTGTGTGTGTGTGTGTACCTGTCTTTGGCTCTCAGGTGCGCAGGTGAGTCCACCTCCATAGGCTCCGCCCCCCCGCTCTCTGATGACAACAGCTCATACTTTCCTGCCTCCAGAGCCGAGCGCCACACCTGTCTGTCCATCATCTGAGAGAGACACACAGACAGAGAGACGGAGAGGGGGGGGAGAGACGGAGAGGGGGAGAGGGAGGGAGAGAGAGGGACAGAGAGACAGAGAGAGGGAGAGGGAGGGAGGGAGAGGGACAGAGAGACAGAGAGAGGGAGAGGGAGGGAGAGAGAGGGACAGAGAGACAGAGAGAGAGAGGGAGAGGGAGAGACATAGAGACGGAGAGAGACGGAGAGGGGAGAGAGACGGAGAGGGACAGAGAGACAGAGAGAGGGAGAGAGGGACAGAGAGACAGAGAGAGGGAGAGACAGAGAGAGAGAGGGAGAGACATAGAGACAGAGAGTGAGACGGAGAGAGAGGGGAGAGACATAGAGAGAGGGGGACAGAGAGAGGAAGGGGGAGAGAGAGAGGGAGACAGAGAGAGAAAGGGGGGAGAGAGAGAGGGAGACAGAGAGGGGGGAGAGAGAGAGAGAGGGAGACAGAGAGAGTGAGTGAGAGAGAGGGGGAGAGAGAGAGAAGGAGACAGAGAGAGGGGGAGAGAGAGAGAGAAGGAGACAGAGAGAGAGAGAGAGAGAGAGAGAAGGAGACAGAGGGGGAGAGAGAGAGAGAAGGAGACAGAGGGGGAGAGAGAGAGAAGGAGACAGAGAGAGAGAGAGAGAGAGAGAGAAGGAGACAGAGGGGGAGAGAGAGAGAAGGAGACAGAGGGGGAGAGAGAGAGAAGGAGACAGAGAGAGAGAGAGAGAGAGGGGGAGAGAGGGGGAGAGAGAGGGGTTGTATTTTGTATTCTGGATTCTGGGAAAGGGTATTTCGATCTCTCACAAACTGAAGGATTGACAATAAAGCTGACTTTGACAAGGTGTGTGTGTGTGTGTGTGTTCAGCAGGTGTGTGTTCAGCAGGTGTGTGTGTGTGTGTGTGTGTGTGTGTGTACCTTGAGAGTTCCCAGAGTTCCTTGGTGTATTCTGTCCTCGATGTCCAGCAGCAGGTCTCTCAGCCGGCCCTCCATCAGGGTCTCAGCTGCAGCAGTGCATTCTGGGACGGAGCGGGACGACTCGGGGTCATCTGGAACAGGAGAGAGAGTGTGTACCTGAGAGTGTGTACCTGAGAGAGTGTGTACCTGAGAGAGTGTGTACCTGAGAGAGTGTGTACCTGAGAGAGTGTGTACCTGAGAGTGTGTACCTGAGAGAGTGTGTACCTGAGAGAGTGTGTACCTGAGAGAGTGTGTACCTGAGAGAGTGTGTACCTGAGAGAGTGTGTACCTGAGAGAGTGTGTACCTGAGAGAGTGTGTACCTGAGAGAGTGTGTACCTGAGTAGCAGTACATCGTGCGGTCACAGCTCTTCAGCAGGTGTGTGTGTGTGTGTGTGTGTGTGTACCTGTGTAGCAGTACATCTTGCGGTCACAGCTCTTCAGCAGGTGTGTGTGTGTGTGTGTGTGTGTGTACCTGTGTAGCAGTACATCGTGCGGTCACAGCTCTTCAGCAGCTGGGCGATTCTCTCTCTCTCGTGCAGCAGAGCCTCCTTCAAGCTGCTCTCTCGGTGTCCGCGGGGGTTCAGAGCCTCGATCAGCTGACCCACCTCCTCCTCACAGGTGTAGAACGCCCATTGGTTGGGCCGTTTGACGGGCGGGCCACAGGTGAGCAGGGGGGCGGGGCTAGAGCCGGCACTGCCAGGAGGAAGGTCGTTAGGAACATGAGAAGTGAACACTATCAGATCAGAGTCCACTAAGTCCAGTCAGCATCAGTACCCGGATCAGAGCACACTAAGTCCAGTCAGCATCAGTACCCGGATCAGAGTACACTAAGTCCAGTCAGCATCAGAACCCGGATCAGAGTACACTAAGTCCAGTCAGCATCAGTACCCGGATCAGAGTACACTAAGTCCAGTCAGCATCAGAACCCGGATCAGAGTACACTAAGTCCAGTCAGCATCAGTACCCGGATCAGAGCACACTAAGTCCAGTCAGCATCAGAACCCGGATCAGAGTACACTGAGTCCAGTCAGCATCAGTACCCGGATCAGAGTACACTAAGTCCAGTCAGCATCAGAACCCGGATCAGAGTACACTAAGTCCAGTCAGCATCAGAACCCGGATCAGAGTACACTAAGTCCAGTCAGCATCAGAACCCGGATCAGAGTACACTGAGTCCAGTCAGCATCAGTACCCGGATCAGAGTACACTAAGTCCAGTCAGCATCAGACCCGGATCAGAGTACACTAAGTCCAGTCAGCATCAGAACCCGGATCAGAGTACACTAAGTCCAGTCAGCATCAGTACCCGGATCAGAGTACACTAAGTCCAGTTAGCATCAGTACCCGGATCAGAGTACACTGAGTCCAGTCAGCATCAGTACCCGGATCAGAGTACACTAAGTCCAGTCAGCATCAGTACCCGGATCAGAGTACACTAAGTCCAGTCAGCATCAGTACCCGGATCAGAGTACACTGAGTCCAGTCAGCATCAGTACCCGGATCAGAGTACACTAAGTCCAGTCAGCATCAGTACCCGGATCAGAGTACACTAAGTCCAGTCAGCATCAGAACCCGGATCAGAGTACACTAAGTCCAGTCAGCATCAGTACCCGGATCAGAGTACACTAAGTCCAGTCAGCATCAGTACCCGGATCAGAGTACACTGAGTCCAGTCAGCATCAGTACCCGGATCAGAGTACACTAAGTCCAGTCAGCATCAGTACCCGGATCAGAGTACACTGAGTCCAGTCAGCATCAGTACCCGGATCAGAGTACACTAAGTCCAGTCAGCATCAGTACCCGGATCAGAGCACACTAAGTCCAGTCAGCATCAGAACCCGGATCAGAGTACACTGAGTCCAGTCAGACGGTGTGTGAGACGGGCCGTGACATCATGAACCTGCTGATGGACGCATTCCAACACTTGCTCTGCTCCAGCTGTGTTCACCTTGCAGCTGCAGCTCTGAGGCTTTGATCCTGATCAAGTGTTCGAGTCATGTTTAAAGTTTAACTTCTTCATGTGTCTGATATTAGAGTTCACTTTCATTCAGGAAGTATGACGCTGCGCTGTCAGCAGCTTCTCCAGGTCTGTGATTGGTCGAATGCTCCAGATCCGCCCCTCTCATGTGAACGCCTCGCTAGAGAGGACATAAACTCTATTCTGATTCTTTTGTCATATTTGAAAGCCAGGAATGACTGATCAGGACTGACTGGCATGTGTTACTGCCTTGACCGCATTGTTCTGGTATTTGTGCGGTAACGTTGTGTTTTGTGAGCGTACTGTTCAATGTGCCATAGGTCCACTTTATATATTACATATTAAAGTGTTGTCAGAGTGATGCTGTCCGTCATGTGTGATGGCACCATGCTTGCTGTACTGTGTTGTGGCAATAAAAGGAATCTAATCTAAAAGGATGAAACCCACCTCCCTTCAGCCGGCTCATCTTCATCTTCATCTTCCTTCTCCTCCTCCTCCTCCTCCTCTTCCTCCTCCTCCTCCTCCTCCTCCTCAGGTGTGGGACTGGGCCTCAACATGTCCTCCGTCAGCCCGAAGCCGTCCTCCTCCACCAGCAGCGAGCAGATGGAGGGCAGCAGCCAGTATCTGCGGTACAGACGGTCCCGGCCTAAAGGCTGCAGCGAGGTGCAGGAGGCCGCCTTCTGGATCCTCTGCTGGAGCTGCTGGACCTGAGGCACAGAGAGACTCAGAGACTCATCACTCAGACTCATCACTCAGACTCAGAGACTCATCACTCAGACTCATCACTCAGAGACTCATCACTCAGAGACTCAGACTCATCACTCAGAGACTCATCACTCAAAGACTCATTGCTCAGAGACTCAGACTCAGAGACTCATCACTCAGAGACTCATCACTCAAAGACTCAGAGACTCATCACTCAGACTCATCACTCAGACTCATCACTCAGAGACTCAGACTCATCACTCAGACTCATCACTCAGACTCATCACTCAGACTCATCACTCAGAGACTCATCACTCAGACTCATCACTCAGACTCATCACTCAGACTCACTCAGACTCATCACTCAGAGACTCATCACTCAGACTCATCACTCAGACTCATCACTCAGAGACTCATTGCTCCACTTCTGATCGTCACTGAATGCTTGAATGAAGATACCTTCTCCTGCTCCTGCTCCTGCTCCTCTGCGGGCAGGCTGCCGGGGGCGGGGCAGCACGCCGGCTTGGGGTCAGAGGTCGTCTGTCGGCTCACTTCAGAGACAATCGAAGTCAAAAACTTGAAATTCTGAACAAAATCTGAGAATTCTTTAAAAGGTTTAAAATCAATCATTTGAAAAAGAGACGCTTTCATTAAATGCGGTTTCCATACTTGTCTTTCCCGTTTTAAATATATCGGTTTAGTCTCCGCAGAACGGAGGGAACCGCTTGAGATGATTTGTACCTTTCGTCGTCTGGTTGGATGAAGAGTTCTGCTCCTCGTCTTCCTCGGCGGGTGTCTCACCAGGAGCCTCACTGCAGACACAGCCGCACGTTACCAAACAGCATGCCGCATGCCACGTGGGGGTTTAGAAATGATACCTGATGTTACCTGTTGGCTCCCTCCCTCTCCTTCAGCCGCTCCTCCCTCTCCTTCAGCCGCTGCTCCTGCTCCCTCAGCTTCTCCTCCTTACGCTGACGCACCCTGAGGAGCACAGGACACTCAATACTGTGGATTATATACATATATAGTGTGTATTTGTACGCAGCCTTCTCCCTCTCTCTCAGCTCCTGTCTGGATGATCTGTATGTGTTATGTATGACAGGCAGTGGTGTACGCTCAGTATATCACAGCTAGGGGGCGTGGCATACGCTCAGTATATCACAGCTAGGGGGCGTGGCATACGCTCAGTATATCACAGCTAGGGGGCGTGGCGTACGCTCAGTATATCACAGCTAGGGGGCGTGGCGTACGCTCAGTATATCACAGCTAGGGGGCGTGGCATACGCTCAGTATATCACAGCTAGGGGGCGTGGCGTACGCTCAGTATATCACAGCTAGGGGGCGTGGCGTACGCTCAGTATATCACAGCTAGGGGGCGTGGCGTACGCTCAGTATATCACAGCTAGGGGGCGTGGCGTACGCTCAGTATATCAGAGCTAGGGGGCGTGGTGTACGCTCAGTATATCAGAGCTAGGGGGCGTGGTGTACGCTCAGTATATCACAGCTAGGGGGCGTGGCGTACGCTCAGTATATCACAGCTAGGGGGCGTGGTGTACGCTCAGTATATCACAGCTAGGGGGCGTGGCGTACGCTCAGTGTATCACAGCTAGGGGGCGTGGCATACGCTCAGTATATCACAGCTAGGGGGCGTGGTGTACGCTCAGTATATCACAGCTAGGGGGCGTGGCGTACGCTCAGTGTATCACAGCTAGGGGGCGTGGCGTACGCTCAGTATATCACAGCTAGGGGGCGTGGCATACGCTCAGTGTATCACAGCTAGGGGGCGTGGTGTACGCTCAGTATATCACAGCTAGGGGGCGTGGAGTACGCTCAGTATATCACAGCTAGGGGGCGTGGCATACGCTCAGTATATCACAGCTAGGGGGCGTGGCATACGCTCAGTATATCACAGCTAGGGGCGTGGTGTACACTCAGTATATCACAGCTAGGGGGCGTGGCGTACGCTCAGTATATCACAGCTAGGGGCGTGGTGTACACTCAGTATATCACAGCTAGGGGGCGTGGTGTACGCTCAGTATATCACAGATGATTTCCATCTTATGCTCTGTAAGGTTGTTTCGTAACGGACGAAATGTAAATATATTTATAAAACTGACAAGTCAAATCAAGCAATCTGATTGGTCGATAGCGTTTTTGATTAGAGATTTGAAAACATCGTTGCTTGCTTTAAAAGCAGCGCAGTTCATGATGTCAGACCTTGGGACGTATCTCGATATCCCTGCCCTGATGCCAAAGGAACTGCACACTGAATATGTGTCGCCGTTTGATGTCTATGTCTGGACCGCTGCGTAACAAGGAGGGTTTCTGCCCCGTTACTTTCTTGTCCCAGTTTGAAAAGTAAACTGCATGCTGTTT
The DNA here is from genome assembly GCA_036324585.1 of Champsocephalus esox. Taxonomy (NCBI): domain Eukaryota; kingdom Metazoa; phylum Chordata; class Actinopteri; order Perciformes; family Channichthyidae; genus Champsocephalus; species Champsocephalus esox. The sequence continues at coordinate 40,224,104 of CM070494.1, forward strand.
GCTTTTCAGCCCAACTGTAACTGTTAAATCGACCGGACTTCTTTCTGCAGATGTGAGCGTCCTTAACAACGGTCAATAAGTCCTTGCTGCACATTATGCCCTACATGTTTCCATCTCAAGCTTTGTTAGTTAGTTTGTTTCCTAACGGACGTAATGTAGCAGCTGTAACGGACGTAATGTAGCAGCTGTAACAGACGTAATGTAGCAGCTGTAACAGACGTAACGGACGTAATGTAGCAGCTGTAACGGACGTAATGTAGCAGCTGTAACGGACGTAATGTAGCAGCTGTAACGGACGTAATGTAGCAGCTGTAACGGACGTAATGTAGCAGCTGTAAAGAACGTAATGTAGCAGCTGTAAAGGACATAATGTAGCAGCTGTAACGGACGTAATGTAGCAGCTGTAACGGACGTAATGTAGCAGCTGTAACGGATATAATGTAGCAGCTGTAACGGACGTAATGTAGCAGCTGTAACGGACGTAATGTAGCAGCTGTACGGACAGCTGTAACGGACGTAATGTAGCAGCTGTAACGGACGTAATGTAGCAGCTGTAACGGACGTAATGTAGCAGCTGTAACGGACGTAATGTAGCAGCTGTAACGGGTAATGTAGCAGCTGTAAAGGACGTAATGTAGCAGCTGTAACGACGTAATGTAGCAGCTGTAACGGACGTAATGTAGCAGCTGTAACGGACGTAATGTAGCAGCTGTAACGGACGTAATGTAGCAGCTGTAACGGACGTAATGTAGCAGCTGTAACGGACGTAATGTAGCAGCTGTAACGGACGTAATGTAGCAGCTGTAACGGACGCAATGTAGCAGCTGTAACGGTTGTAGCTTTTCTCAGACGCGGAGGGATACTGACTTGTGTGAAGAGTAACTACAATTCTACCCATGGTATACGCTCATTATATCACGGCTAAGAACCAATCAGATTGCTTGACTTGACTTGTCCGTTTTATAAATAGTGTGTACATGTACGCAGCCTCCTCTCTCTCTACCGTGCTGTATATGTGTTGTATATGTTGTGTATTACAGTATATATATATATAGTGTGTACTTGTACGCGGCCTCCTCTCTCTCTCTCTTGTGCTGCTCCGCTCTGATCTCTCTCAGCTCCTGTCTCGATGACCTCTGATCCTCGACACAGTCCTCGATCACATCTCTGCAGGATGCTAACGTTAGCAGCTTCCCCACCAGAGCCTGCAGGATCCGCAGCTTCTCCCCTGGACACAACAACAACGACTTATTAATAACACAACAATAACACACCGGCAGGATGATGCCAGAGTTTCTCCAGAGTAACTTGAGTATCTCCTGCCTCACCTGGCGTCAGGTCGTACACGGAGCAGCTGCTCAGCCTCTTCATCAGCGCCGGCTCGGCCAATCGCAGCTCGACACACGGGTCGTCCATCAGCGTGAAGCCGCCCTGCTTCTGGTATCTGAACTTAGCGTTCCCGTGCGAGCCGTCGGTGCCGGACGCCACGATGTGGAGCCTCAGGATCTCAGAGAGCGTGCAGCTGTCCAGGTCCAGCTGCTTCAGACTGGATCCCTGTGTCAGCTGGGGCCAGCAGCCGGCCAATGAGGAGGCAGCGCTCAGAGCCGACTGCGGCGAATCAGAGTCATCTTCCAGGGCCTCTGTGAGGCCTAAACACACACACACAGTTATACACACACACAGTTATACACACAGAGCCACACAGTTATACACACACAAACACACACACCTTCTGCCTGGTCTTTAGCCAGGTCCTCCTGCTCCTCGTCCAGAGCCTGAAAGATGGCCGACAGGAAGAAGAAGAGCAGCTCACACAGAGGGCCTTCTGGATCAGAGCCCACCAGAGCCTCCTCCAGAACCTCTGAGGGGGGAGAGCGAGAGAGGGAGGGAGCGAGAGAGGGAGGAGAGGGGGAGAGGGAGGGAGGGAGGGAGAGAGAGACAGAGAGAGGGAGAGGGGGAGAGAGAGGGAGAGAGACAGATAGGGAGAGAGGGGGAGAGAGAGGGGGAGAGACAGAGAGAGAGGGAGAGGGAGAGAGAGACCAGAGAGAGGGAGAGAGGGGGGGAGAGAGAGGGAGAGAGAGAGAGAGAGAGTGAGAGAGAGAGGGAGAGACAGAGAGACAGAGGGAGAGAGAGAGGGGGAGAGAGAGAGGAGAGAGAGGGGGAGAGAGAGAGGGGGGGAGAGTGAGAGAGAGAGGGAGAGACAGAGAGAGAGAGAGAGAGAGAGAGGGGGAGAGAGAGAGAGAGGGGGAGAGGGAGAGAGACAGAGAGGAGGGGAGAGAGAGAGAGAGGGGGAGAGACAGAGAGAGAGGGAGAGAGGCACAGAGAGAGAGGGAGAGAGGGGGGGAGAGAGAGAGGGAGAGAGAGAGGGGGAGAGAGTGAGAGAGAGAGGGAGAGACAGAGAGACGAGGGAGAGAGAGAGGGGGAGAGAGAGAGGAGAGAGGGGGAGAGAGAGAGGGGGGGAGAGTGAGAGAGAGAGGGAGAGACAGAGAGAGAGAGAGAGAGAGAGAGAGGGGGAGAGAGAGAGAGAGAGAGGGGGAGAGGTTAGACGCCCCATCCAGAGAGACTCTGTGGACTCAACAACAGATCAGAGGAACCTCAGGGTTCTGTCGGGGGTAACTACGGTTCCTCACCCAGAGAGACTCCGTCGGGGAACTCGTCCTTCAGGCCGTAGATTTCTCCGAAGGCCCGCAGGAACTCCAGAACCAGCAGAGCGTCTCCGAACAGACCGGCTGGCAGACGGGTTCTCACCGGAACCGGGAGGGGGAGGTCCTGCAGAACACGGGGGAGAACCGTGATCAGTGTGTGGGTTCTGCAGGTATTACTGTGTGTCATCAGAACCATCCATGATCAGTGTACAGGTTCTCCTCTGGACCTCACAGGTGGTGGTTCTAACGCACGACAAACATTCACCACAACCGCTTTACCCCGACATCATTAAAGTTCTGAATGTGATAACGGTTCCTGTCACTCAACATCGGTCTATCGCCAAGCCCTCGTTCAATATTAACTTTATTAGTCCAGAGCAGACAGACACACACACGATGAGCTGAGGTCTCCGTGGTGCGTTCACTGACCTTCAGGTCCTCACACTCCATGTCCTCTCGGGGTTTGCTCCACAGCTTCAGACGCTCCGCATACTTCTTCTTCTCCTCTTTCAGCTTCTCTCTCTCCTGTGCCCAGAGGGATATCAGAGATACAGAACGAGATGATGGTGAATGGTGGATCCCCGCTATAAGCAGTGTAATCGATAGTTGTGATATAAAGACGTACCCGGTCCTTCTCCAGCTTCCTCTGCTCCTTCTCCTCCCTCCTCTTCACTTTCTCCTCCTCAAACCTCCTCCTCTGCTCCTCCTTCATCCTCTCTTTGTCCTCCCTCTCTCTCCTCTTGGCCTCCTGCAGTCTGTCTCTGTCCTGAGCCGCAGACGCCATCTCCTCCCTGTGATGCAGCAGCTGCAGCTTCTCCTTCAGCAGCGCGGAGCCCGTCTGTGAACACAACACACTCACATGAACACAACATGTGATACTCATGTTGCTGCAGCTATCAGGGTGTCACCTGTGATCCATCAGGGTGTCACCTGTGATCCATCAGGGTGTCACCTGTGATCCATCAGGGTGTCACCTGTGATCCATCAGGGTGTCACCTGTGATCTATCAGAGTGTCACCTGTGATCTATCAGGGTGTCACCTGTGATCTATCAGGGTGTCACCTGTGATCTATCAGGGTGTCACCTGTGATCCATCAGGGTGTCACCTGTGATCTATCAGGGTGTCACCTGTGATCCAGTCAGGGTGTCACCTGTGATCTATCAGGGTGTCACCTGTGATCCATCAGGGTGTCACCTGTGATCTATCAGAGTGTCACCTGTGATCCATCAGGGTGTCACCTGTGATCCATCAGAGTGTCACCTGTGATCCATCAGAGTGTCACCTGTGATCTATCAGGGTGTCACCTGTGATCTATCAGGGTGTCACCTGTGATCCTATCAGGGTGTCACCTGTGATCTATCAGAGTGTCACCTGTGATCTATCAGGGTGTCACCTGTGATCTATCAGGGTGTCACCTGTGATCCATCAGGGTGTCACCTGTGATCTATCAGGGTGTCACCTGTGATCTATCAGGGTGTCACCTGTGATCTATCAGTGTCACCTGTGATCTATCAGAGTGTCACCTGTGATCTATCAGGGTGTCACCTGTGATCTATCAGGGTGTCACCTGTGATCTATCAGGGTGTCACCTGTGATCTATCAGTGTCACCTGTGATCTATCAGAGTGTCACCTGTGATCTATCAGGGTGTCACCTGTGATCTATCAGGGTGTCACCTGTGATCTATCAGGGTGTCACCTGTGATCTATCAGGGTGTCACCTGTGATCTATCAGGTGTCACCTGTGATCTATCAGAGTGTCACCTGTGATCTATCAGGGTGTCACCTGTGATCTATCGGGTGTCACCTGTGATCTATCAGGGTGTCACCTGTGATCTATCGGGTGTCACCTGTGATCTATCAGGGTGTCACCTGTGATCTATCAGGTGTCACCTGTGATCTATCAGAGTGTCACCTGTGATCTATCAGGGTGTCACCTGTGATCTATCAGGGTGTCACCTGTGAGCTGTCAGGGTGTTACCTGTGCAGGTGAGCTCCGTGCAGCTTTAGGGCTGAAGGGGAACATGGGGGGGGTCGTCAGGGAAGAACTGAGAGAAACTCTGTTCAGCGAGCCGGTACTTCAGCACTGAGGAGGGCTAGAGAGGAAGCATCAAACACAGGAAGTCATCATCACACAGGAGTCAGCTCACACGAAGTCATCATCACACAGGAAGTCCTCATCAACACACAGGAAGTCAGCAGCTTGGTTGGTTGTTGTGTAGCAGTGTGTTGTGTGTGTGTGTGTGTCTCACCTTGAGTGCGATGGTGCCGTTGTTTGGCTCACAGTGTTGTTTGAACAGCAGCTTCAGCTTCTCTTTGGACACACTGCTCTTCCTGCGACTGACACACACACACACACACCACACACACACACACACACACAGCGTTACGATCTTCGTGTTGTGGGTACCGTTAGCATGTGTTAGCGTAGCTGAACAGCTGTGCGGCTCCTCACCTGATCTGATTGGCTTTCACAGTGAAGGACTGGCTGTGTTGGTCCTTCAGTATCCTCACCATGTACTTAAACACTGACGGGTTCAGAGGCTTCTTCTTGCTACACCCACACACACACACACACACACACACACACACACCACACCACACACACACACCACACACACCACACACACACACACACACACACACACCACACACCACACACACACACCACACACACCACACACACACACACACACACACACACACACACACACACACACCACACACCACACACACACACACACACACACACACACACACACACACACACACACACACACACACACACTGCATCACTCATGGACAGTTTCCAAAAGCAGAGGATGCAGAAACAGATATCTTCCTTTCCTGCACACTTTCCCGGACTACATTACCCAGAGTGCACCTCTCCCTCTGTGTGGGAGATGGTGGTGTGTTTGTCTTGTTCAGTGGAACACAGCAGCTCCCTCTAGAGACACTAAAGGCTACTACGCCACTGGAAAGGGTTTCATACACATTCATATAAAAAGGACTTGTGTCTGCTTCTTAAATGATATCAATGTTTTGGAAATACCCCTGACCCCTGACCTCTGACCCCTGACCACACTGACCCCTGACCCCTGACCACACTGACCCCTGACCACTGACCACACTGACCCCTGAACCTCTGACCCTGACCACACTGACCCCTGACCACACTGACCCCTGACCTCTGACCCCTGACCACACTGACCCCTGACCACACTGACCCCTGACCACACTGACCCCTGAACCTCTGACCCCTGACCACACTGACCCCTGACCTCTGACCCCTGACCCCTGACCACACTGACCCCTGACCACACTGACCCCTGACCTCTGACCCCTGACCCCTGACCACACTGACCCCTGACCACACTGACCCCTGAACCTCTGACCCCTGACCACACTGACCCCTGAACCTCTGACCCCTGACCACACTGACCCCTGACCCTCTGACCCCTGACCCCACTGACCCGTTGCTCTTGGGACTCTGGAAGGCGCTGGTCTCCTCATCGCTGTCGCTGATCACGATGGAGTCTTCGCCGCCGCCGCCTGCTTTAGCGTGACCGTTAGCTGCTGGAGCTCCGTTAGCGCTCGAGTGAGGAGAGCTAACCTGCAGCACCTCACACACATGTCTGACACACACACACACACACACACACACACACACAGAGTCGTTAGAAGTTGCAGCACACTCGTAGACACTGACAGTATTTCTACGATACGGTAACACTTCAGTGATCAGATGAAGTCTGAAGGCTCCCAGCAGCTCCATGTGCAACAACAACAGACAAACATCAACACGCATGAGAAACAAACAACAACATGGAACATCCCCGCAGAGCCGGTCCTACGAAGCCGGATGTTCTCTTAGCGGCTAGATCTCCATGGTAACGGATGCTGAGCTCTTAGCCTGCCCAGGAGCAGGCTAAGAGCTCGACTCAGTGAAAGCACCGCCTGCTGACCAATCAGAGCTCAGCGTGCGGAGCTCAAAGCGATCAAGTCATATCACAGGAGAGGAAAGACGGCCGGCAGAAATCACGTCTGTGTGAACATGAATAGAATATCACCTCCATCTCCAGCGAACCCTTTCCATGCTCCCCGTCTGCCGCCGCGTCTCATCCCTTCTCTCCCATGTGTTTTCATGCTCCCCGTCTCATCCCTTCTCTCCCATGTGTTTCCATGCTCCCCGTCTCATCCCTTCTCTCCCCATGTGTTTCATGCTCCCCGTCTCATCCCTTCTCTCCATGTGTTTTCATGCTCCCCGTCTCATCCCTTCTCTCCCCATGTGTTTTCATGTCCCCTCTCTCCCTTCTCTCCCATGTGTTGCCCTTCATGCTCCCCGTCTCATCCCTTCTCTCCCCATGTGTTTTCATGCTCCCCGTCTCATCCCTTCTCTCCCATGTGTTTTCCATGCTCCCCGTCTCATCCCTTCTCTCCCATGTGTTTTCATGCTCCCCGTCTCATCCCTTCTCTCCCCATGTGTTTTCATGCTCCCCGTCTCATCCCTTCTCTCCCATGTGTTTTCATGCTCCCCGTCTCATCCCTTCTCTCCCATGTGTTTTCATGCTCCCCGTCTCATCCCTTCTCTCCCATGTGTTTTCATGCTCCCCGTCTCATCCCTTCTCTCCCATGTGTTTCCATGCTCCCCGTCTCATCCCTTCTCTCCCATGTGTTTTCATGCTCCCCGTCTCATCCCTTCTCTCCCATGTGTTTTCATGCTCCCCGTCTGATCCCTTCTCTCCCATGTGTTTCCATGCTCCCCGTCTCATCCCTTCTCTCCCATGTGTTTCCATGCTCCCCGTCCCATCCCTTCTCTCCCATGTGTTTTCATGCTCCCCGTCTCATCCCTTCTCTCCCATGTGTTTTCATGCTCCCCGTCTCATCCCTTCTCTGCATGTGTTTTCATGCTCCCCGTCTCATCCCTTCTCTGCCCATGTGTTTTCATGCTCCCCGTCTGATCCCTTCTCTCCCATGTGTTTCCATGCTCCCCGTCTCATCCCTTCTCTCCCATGTGTTTCCATGCTCCCCGTCCCATCCCTTCTCTCCCATGTGTTTTCATGCTCCCCGTCTGATCCCTTCTCTCCCATGTGTTTTCATGCTCCCCGTCTCATCCCTTCTCTGCCATGTGTTTTCATGCTCCCCGTCTCATCCCTTCTCTCCCCATGTGTTTTCATGCTCCCCGTCTCATCCCTTCTCTCCCATGTGTTTCCATGCTCCCCGTCTGATCCCTTCTCTCCCATGTGTTTCATGCTCCCCGTCTCATCCCTTCTCTCCCATGTGTTGTCATGCTCCCCGTCTCATCCTTCTCTCCCATGTGTTTCCATGCTCCCCGTCTCATCCCTTCTCTCCCCATGTGTTTTCATGCTCCCCGTCTCATCCCTTCTCTCCCATGTGTTTTCATGCTCCCCGTCTCATCCCTTCTCTCCCATGTGTTTCCATGCTCCCCGTCTCATCCCTTCTCTCCCATGTGTTTTCATGCTCCCCGTCTCATCCCTTCTCTGCCATGTGTTTTCATGCTCCCCGTCTGATCCCTTCTCTCCCATGTGTTTTCCATGCTCCCCGTCTCATCCCTTCTCTCCCCATGTGTTTTCATGCTCCCCGTCTCATCCCTTCTCTGCCATGTGTTTTCATGCTCCCCGTCTCATCCCTTCTCTCCCATGTGTTTTCATGCTCCCCGTCTGATCCCTTCTCTCCCATGTGTTTTCATGCTCCCCGTCTCATCCCTTCTCTCCCATGTGTTTCCATGCTCCCCGTCTCATCCCTTCTCTCCCCATGTGTTTTCATGCTCCCCGTCTCATCCCTTCTCTGCCATGTGTTTTCATGCTCCCCGTCTCATCCCTTCTCTCCCATGTGTTTTCATGCTCCCCGTCTCATCCCTTCTCTCCCATGTGTTTCCATGCTCCCCGTCTCATCCCTTCTCTCCCATGTGTTTTCATGCTCCCCGTCTCATCCCTTCTCTCCCCATGTGTTTTCATGCTCCCCGTCTCATCCCTTCTCTCCCATGTGTTTTCATGCTCCCCGTCTCATCCCTTCTCTCCCATGTGTTTTCATGCTCCCCGTCTCATCCCTTCTCTCCCCATGTGTTTTCATGCTCCCCGTCTCATCCCTTCTCTCCCATGTGTTTTCATGCTCCCCGTCTCATCCCTTCTCTCCCATGTGTTTTCATGCTCCCCGTCTCATCCCTTCTCTCCCCATGTGTTTTCATGCTCCCCGTCTCATCCCTTCTCTCCCATGTGTTTCATGCTCCCCGTCTCATCCCTTCTCTCCCATGTGTTTTCATGCTCCCCGTCTCATCCCTTCTCTCCCATGTGTTTTCATGCTCCCCGTCTCATCCCTTCTCTCCCATGTGTTTTCATGCTCCCCGTCTCATCCCTTCTCTCCCATGTGTTTTCATGCTCCCCGTCTCATCCCTTCTCTCCCATGTGTTTTCATGCTCCCCGTCTCATCCCTTCTCTCCCATGTGTTTTCATGCTCCCCGTCTCATCCCTTCTCTCCCATGTGTTTTCATGCTCCCCGTCTCATCCCTTCTCTCCCATGTGTTTTCATGCTCCCCGTCTCATCCCTTCTCTCCCATGTGTTTCATGCTCCCCGTCTCATCCCTTCTCTCCCATGTGTTTCCATGCTCCCCGTCTCATCCCTTCTCTCCCATGTGTTTCCATGCTCCCCGTCTCATCCCTTCTCTCCCATGTGTTTGTCATGCTCCCCGTCTCATCCCTTCTCTCCCATGTGTTGTCATGCTCCCCGTCTGCCTGTGGTTCTCCAGATTGTACAGATGGCCAGTCCGCCCCTGCTCACCATGTGTTATGATCAGTGTTGCATTGTGGGAGGAGCTCAGCTGCTGAGCATACGATGAGGACACCTTTGAAACGTCTCTGTATCTACCTGGTCCCGTTGCGCACCGTGACGTCCAGCGTCTCCCCGGGGAAGTAGCGGTCCTTCACGAAGGAGTGCACGTCCTCGCAGAGCTCGCTCAGCCTGGCGCGCCGACTCAGAGCCGCCAGGTGCAGCAGAGGCACCAGCAGCACCTGGGGGAAGCTCTGCAGGGACAGCCGGGCTCTGCGCTCGCTCTCCAGAGCCTCCAGGTAGGTGAGGCTGGAGCACCCCGTCAGGCAGCAGCTCCACAACAGGCTGTTGCACAGGATGGTGCGCTCAAAGAAATCACTGAGGAGTGAGAGGAGAGAGAGGAGTGAGAGAGAGGAGTGAGAGGAGACAGAGGAGTGAGAGAGAGGAGTGAGAGAGAGAGGAGTGAGAGGAGTGAGAGAGAGGAGTGAGAGAGAGGAGTGAGAGGGAGAGGAGTGAGAGGAGAGAGAGGAGTGAGAGGGAGAGGAGTGAGAGGAGTGAGTGAGAGGAGTGAGTGAGACATGCAGTGAGAGGAGTGAGAGAGAGAGGAGTGAGTGAGAGGAGTGAGTGAGACATGCAGTGAGAGGAGTGAGAGAGAGAGGAGTGAGTGAGACATGCAGTGAGAGGAGTGAGAGTGAGAGGAGTGAGTAAGACATGAAGTGAGAGGAGTGAGAGAGAGGAGTGAGAGGAGAGTGAGAGGAGTGAATGAGACATGCAGTGAGAGGAGAGAGAGAGAGGAGTGAGAGGAGAGAGTGAGACATGCAGTGAGAGGAGTGAGAGAGAGGAGTGAGAGGAGAGAGTGAGACATGCAGTGAGAGGAGAGAGTGAGAGGAGTGAGGGGAGTGAGAGAGACATGCAGTGAGAGGAGTGAGAGAGAGAGAGATGAGTGAGAGGAGAGAGTGAGACATGCAGTGAGAGGAGAGAGTGAGACATGCAGTGAGAGGAGAGAGTGAGAGGAGTGAGAGAGACATGCAGTGAGAGGAGTGAGAGAGAGAGATGAGTGAGAGGAGAGAGTGAGACATGCAGTGAGAGGAGAGAGTGAGAGGAGTGAGAGAGACATGCAGTGAGATGAGTGAGAGAGAGGAGAGAGTGAGACATGCAGTGAGAGGAGTGAGAGAGAGGAGAGAGTGAGACATGCAGTGAGAGGAGAGCGTAAGAGGAGTGAGTGAGAGGAGTGAGAGGAGTGAGAGAGACATGCAGTGAGAGGAGAAAGTGAGAGGAGTGAGTGAGAGGAGTGAGAGAGACATGCAGTGAGAGGAGTGAGAGAGAGAGAGAGAGATGAGTGAGAGGAGTGAGTGAGATGAGAGGAGTGAGACATGCAGTGAGAGGAGTGAGAGGAGAGCGTGAGAGGAGTGAGAGAGACATGCAGTGAGAGGAGAGAGTGAGACATGCAGTGAGAGGAGTGAGAGAGAGGAGAGAGTGAGACATGCAGTGAGAGGAGTGAGAGGAGAGCGTAAGAGGAGTGAGTGAGAGGAGTGAGAGAGACATGCAGTGAGAGGAGAGAGTGAGAGGAGTGAGTGAGAGGAGTGAGAGAGACATGCAGTGAGAGGAGTGAGAGAGAGAGAGAGATGAGTGAGAGGAGTGAGTGAGATGAGGAGTGAGACATGCAGTGAGAGGAGTGAGAAGAGAGCGTGAGAGGAGAGCGTGAGAGGAGTGAGAGAGACATGCAGTGAGAGGAGAGAGTGAGAGGAGTGAGTGAGAGGAGTGAGAGAGAGAGAGATGAGTGAGAGGAGTGAGTGAGATGAGAGGAGAGAGACATGCAGTGAGAGGGAGTGAGAGGAGTGTGTGAGAGGAGAGAGAGGAGTGAGAGGAGTACATGAGGGGGACATGTGAGAGGGGGGCAGGTGAGAGAGGGGGACAGGTGAGAGAGGGGGACAGGTGAGACAGACAGGTGAGAGGGGGGCAAGTGAGACTGACAGGTGAGACAGACAGGTGAGAGGGGAGCAGGTGAGACAGACAGGTGAGACAGACAGGTGAGGGGGGGGCAGGTGAGACAGACAGGTGAGAGGGGGGCAGGTGAGACAGACAGGTGAGACAGACAGGTGAGAGGGGGGGGGGCAGGTGAGACAGACAGGTGAGACAGACAGGTGAGAGGGGGGCAGGTGAGACAGACAGGTGAGACAGACAGGTGAGAGGGGGGGGGGCAGGTGAGACAGACAGGTGAGACAGACAGGTGAGAGGGGGGCAGGTGAGACAGACAGGTGAGACAGACAGGTGAGACAGACAGGTGAGGGGGGGGCAGGTGAGGGGGGGGGGCAGGTGAGACAGACAGGTGAGAGGGGGGCAGGTGAGACAGACAGGTGAGAGGGGGGCAGGTGAGACAGACAGGTGAGAGGGGGGCAGGTGAGACAGACAGGTGAGAGGGGGGCAGGTGAGAGGGGGGACAGGTGAGGGGGGGCAGATGAGACAGACAGGTGAGAGGGGGGCAGGTGAGAGGGGGGACAGGTGAGGGGGGGGACAGGTGAGGGGGGGGACAGGTGAGGGGGGGGACAGGTGAGAGGGGGGGCAGGTGAGACAGACAGGTGAGAGACGGGCAGGTGAGACAGACAGGTGAGGGGGGGGCAGGTGAGGGGGGGGGCAGGTGAGACAGACAGGTGAGGGGGGGGGCAGGTGAGGGGGGGGGCAGGTGAGACAGACAGGTGAGGGGGGGGGCAGGTGAGGGGGGGCAGGTGAGACAGACAGGTGAGGGCACTCGGGTACTCACTCGTACTCCCTGAAGACCTCGTAGGTGGTCTTGCAGAGGAACACCTCCTCCTCGGGCCTCAGGTCCTCGGGAGGTTTCTGTCTGATGAAAGCTTTCCTGTGGAGCATCGGCATCTCTGTGGGAGAGAGGGAACCGGGTCAGAGAAGCCGAGCCGGGACACAAAGTGCGGATAAACAACCTAAAGTCCAGAACCGGGTCAACCGGGTCTCTGGACCGAGAGACCGGAGAAACACGGAGAGAAGCGGCGGGAGAAGAGAGCCTTCTGGCGGGTCTTTTGTTAGTGGTAATCTGCACATGGAGCCCAGAGAGGCAGCACTTCGACCGGCTCCCCTCGACCACTTCCAGCCTCTCTACCGCCGCTGGCTCTCGGTACCCCTCCGGGGAATCTGGGCCTGGAGAACTTTACCGAGTTGTGAGGCTGTGGACGGAAGATCCGCGGAACAGATCGATAGAAACCGGAGGAAAGTCCCGGTGGATCTGCGCTGAGCCGGAGCTGCTCTGTTGACTAACTTTCAGATGCTTCAGGGAGCCTGCCGGAGCTGGGAAACTGCAGCGCTCCACCCCACCGACTGCTATACACACATCGGTGAAGAACAACGGGTGTTACTTTGTGTATTATATTAAACATTTGGATGTGGGTAAATAGGTTTTAATAAAATACTTTTACATTCGGTAAATCACGAACTAATTTTGTATTCTACTTTACATTTGTATATTCATTTATGTTGTACTTATTGAACCGTAGAAGTTCAGTTGTCGGAGCAACACAAACAAATAGCCTTCATGAGTACAAACAAGAGAAAGTATAAATAGACCTTACATGACATTAGGCCGGCGCTTTCATCCGCAGCCACTCACCAGAAGTCAGATGTGAATACTTATAAAGGTCATAGTTTAACTTGTGATTGACAGAAAACAAGTTACTATGTTTGTTCCGGATCAGGGCCGTGTCCCTGAACGCACCGCGCGGAGTGAGTGGGTGGGCGGGGCTTCGCTGTTCCTCCTCAGCGCCGGTTGGTCCGCCGTCCCGTCGCTCTTTCACCAGCAGCCAATGGTTGCCCTGGAAACTATGAGGAGGCCCGCGGTGAGTGTCGAAACGGAGCGGTGACGTAAGAGGAGTAACGGCAGGAAGCGGGAACGTGATGACGCAGAGTCCATGCGTCATCACGTTATTTCACTTCGCGAGGAAGCGGCCTGGAACTCACCGTGTAAACGCCACTCTCTCTGTCGTGTTCTCATGATCCAGAAGATTCGCTGCTGTTGGTATTTCTCTGTTCCACTTTTTAAAGTATTTTAAGGATTGTATTATAAAGTCTGAACACACTTCTTCTTCTGTGACCAAAGCATTCCCCAATCAGGTCAATAAAGTATCTATCAATCTCTCCAGGGCCGGCCCTCACCAATGTGCTGCCCCGCCCTCCCCGCCCCCCCCCCGATGTTATTGATCTGTGTGAATCTTTGCTGAACTGTTGCTGCTTTGTACAACTGAATCTCCCCTCGGGGGTTAATAAAGGGTCATCTCATCTCATCTTAATTGCAATGTTAATAAAATCACACCGAAGCAATACGTTTTTGTTTTAGTTTGTATGATTTTAAATTAACAAAATGATCTGTTCTGTATCTCAAACAGTGCAGCATCAGATCAGACCAATCAACTTCTAGATGCAGGTGTTTCGACCTTCTGAAAAGTGTGTTCATTTATGTACTCAATACTTGCTCGGGGCTCCTTTTGCACAGATACACATATAGATATATAGATATGTGATGCATGCTATAGATAGATGTGTGATACATTTCATCACATCGCATCTAGCTGAGGCTTTTATCCAGAGCGACTCACACTCAGTGCGTTCGACCAGGAAGACACAACCTGAAGGAAACAGAATCATAAAGTACATCAGGTTTCATAGAGACAAGCATCTCAAGTGCTACTCAGCTGGCTTTAGAGGAGCCAGTCCTTTGTTAGTATATAAGTGCTTTGTTAGTATATAAGTGCTTTGTTAGTATATAAGTGCTTTGTTAGTATATAAGTGCTTTGTTAGTATATAAGTGCTTTGTTAGTATACAAGAGCTTTGTTAGTATACAAGAGCTTTGTTAGTATATAAGTGCTTTGTTAGTATATAAGTGCTTTGTTAGTATACAAGAGCTTTGTTAGTATATAAGTGCTTTGTTAGTATATAAGTGCTTTGTTAGTATATAAGTCCTTTGTTAGTATATAAGAGCTTTGTTAGTATATAAGAGCTTTGTTAGTATATAAGTGCTTTGTTAGTATATAAGAGCTTTGTTAGTATATAAGTGCTTTGTTAGTATATAAGTGCTTTGTTAGTATATAAGAGCTTTGTTAGTATATAAGTGCTTTGTTAGTATATAAGTCCTTTGTTAGTATATAAGTGCTTTGTTAGTATATAAGTGCTTTGTTAGTAGTTCTATCCTCGAGGTGGAGTCAGAGAGATGAGCTTCAGTCTGGAAGGTGTGTGAGCGTTCTGCTGTCCTGATGTCAATGGGAGCTCATTCCACCATCTTGGAGCCAGGACAGCAAACCCACGTGTTTCTGCTGATGGGAACTTGGGTCCCCCTCGCAGCGAGGGTGCAGCGAGCCGTCTGGCTGATGCAGAGCGAAGTGCACGTGCTGGGGTGCACGGTTTAACCGTGTCCTGGATGGAGGAAGGGCCAGATCCATTCGCAGCATGGTACGCAAGCACCAGGGTCTTGAAGTGGATTCTAGCAGTTACCGGAAGCCAGTGGAGGGAGCGGAGGAGCGGAGTGGTGTGGAACATTCAGGAAGGCTGGAGACCAGACGAGCCGCTGCATTCTGGGTGAGAGAGGTCGGATGGCACATGCAGGTAGACCAGCAGGAGGGAGCTGCAGTAGTCTAGGCGTGAGGGGACGAGAGCCTGGACCAGAACCTGCGTGGCTCTCTGGGTCAGCTGGGGACGCGTCCTCCTGATGCTGTAGAGCGTGTATCTGCAGCAGCGGGTTGGAGCAGCGATGTTTGCAGTGAAGGACAGGTTGTTATCCAGGGTCACACCCAGAGTCCTTGCAGTCTGAGTCGGGGAAACAACAGAGGGGCCGATGTTGATCGTCAGGTCAAGAGAGGGACAATCTTTTCCCGGAAGGAAAAGCACTTCAGTTTTGTCGAGGTTGAGCTTGAGGTGATGAGCGGACATCCACTGAGAGATGTCAGCTAGACGAGCAGAGATGCGTGCGACGACCTGGGTCTCTGAGCGGGGGAAGGGCAGGACTCATTGGGTGTCGTCAGCCTAGCAGTGGTATGAAAAACCATGCGGGCTAATGACTGATCCGAGCGAGTTTGTGTACAGGGAGAAGAGGAGGGGACCGAGAACAGAGCCCTGAGGGACCCCTGTAGTTAATTGACAAGGGTCGGACTCGGACCCTCTCCTAGTGACCCTGTAGGTGCGGTCTTTGAGGTATGAGGTGAGGAGGGAAAGTGCAGAGCCTGAAACTCCAAGTTCTTGGAGAGCGAAGGAGGATCTGATGGTTCACCGTGTCGAATGCAGCAGACAGGTCCAACAGGACGAGGACAGAGGAGAGGGAGGCTGCTTTAGCCGTGTGCAGTTCCTCAGAGACAGCAAGGATACATGCTATAGATATATAGATATATAGATCTGTGAGCTGATATGAATATATAGAGATCTACAGAGAGGAGCACAGGTTGTTTTCATCAGGTTTTATTTCAGACCCAGCGTCTCAGCACGCTCACAGGTTCGCTGCATCTTTCTCTATAGTTTCACTAAATACATGAAAAATACACTTCAAGGAGTAAACAACCAGTTCATCTGAGAGAGCTGAACTCTGGGTCACAGGGCCCGGTCCAGGTGTTCTGGTTCTGGTCACAGGGCCCGGTCCAGGTGTTCTGCTCCAGGTCACAGGACCCGGTCCAGGTGTTCTGGTTCTGGTCCAGGTCACAGGACCCGGTCCAGGTGTTCTGGTTCTGGTCCAGGTCACAGGACCCGGTACAGGTGAATCTGTCTGAGGGCATCAGGGTCCGTGTCCTTGCCGAGGTAAACATCGTAATCCAGAGGAAGTTCCTCCACCCAGCGGGGGGGCAGGGGCATCTGCACACAGGGTGAGAGAGAGGGTGTGCGAGAGAGAGGGTGTGTGAGAGAGAGGGGTGTGTGAGAGAGAGGGTGTGTGTGAGAGAGAGAGAGGGTGTGTGAGAGAGAGGGTGTGTGAGAGAGAGGGTGTGTGTGAGAGAGAGAGAGGGTGTGTGTGAGAGAGAGGTGTGTGAGAGAGAGGGTGTGTGTGAGAGAGAGGGTGTGTGTGAGAGAGAGGGTGTGAGAGAGGGTGTGTGAGAGAGAGGGTGAGAGAGAGGGTGTGAGAGAGGGTGTGTGTGTGTGTGTGAGAGAGAGGGTGTGTGTGTGTGTGAGAGAGAGGGTGTGTGTGAGAGAGAGGGTGTGTGTGAGAGAGAGAGTGTGAGAGAGGGTGTGTGAGAGAGAGAGGGTGAGAGAGAGGGTGTGTGTGAGAGAGAGAGGGTGTGTGAGAGAGAGAGGTGTGAGAGAGGGTGCGTGTGATAGAGAGGGTGAGAGAGAGGGTGTGTGTGTGTGAGAGAGAGAGGGTGTGTGAGAGAGAGGGTGTGTGTGTGTGAGAGAGAGAGGGTGTGAGAGAGGGTGTGTGAGAGAGGGTGTGTGAGAGAGAGAGGGTGTGTGTGTGTGTGTGAGAGAGAGAGGGTGTGTGTGTGTGTGAGAGAGAGGGTGTGAGAGAGAGAGGATGTGAGAGAGGGTGTGTGAGAGAGAGAGGGTGTGAGAGAGAGAGAGTGTGAGAGAGGGTGTGTGTGAGAGAGAGAGGTGAGAGAGGGTGTGTGTGAGAGAGAGGGTGTGTGAGAGAGAGAGTGTGAGAGAGAGAGAGGTGTGAGAGAGGGTGTGTGAGAGAGAGAGGATGTGAGAGAGGGTGTGTGTGAGAGAGAGGGTGTGAGAGAGAGAGAGGTGTGAGAGAGAGAGGTGTGAGAGAGGGTGTGTGAGAGAGAGAGGGTGAGAGAGAGGGTGAGAGAGAGGTGTGTGTGAGAGAGAGAGGGTGTGAGAGAGGGTGTGTGAGAGAGAGAGGGTGTGTGTGAGAGAGAGGGTGTGTGTGTGTGTGTGAGAGAGAGAGGTGTGAGAGAGGGTGCGTGTGAGAGAGAGGGTGTGTGTGTGAGAGAGAGAGGGTGTGAGAGAGGGTGTGTGAGAGAGAGAGGGTGTGTGTGTGTGTGAGAGAGAGAGGGTGTGTGTGTGTGTGTGAGAGAGAGGGTGTGAGAGAGAGAGGGTGTGTGAGAGAGAGAGGGTGTGTGGTGTGTGTGTGAGAGAGGGTGTGTGTGTGAGAGAGGGTGTGTGAGTGAGAGAGTGTGAGAGAGAGGGTGTGTGAGAGAGAGAGGGTGTGTGTGAGAGAGAGGGTGTGAGAGAGGGTGTGTGAGAGAGAGAGGGTGTGAGAGAGGGTGTGTGAGAGAGAGAGGGTGTGTGAGAGAGAGAGGGTGTGTGTGTGTGTGTGAGAGAGGGTGTGTGTGTGAGAGAGAGAGGGTGTGTGAGAGAGAGAGGGTGTGAGAGAGGGTGTGTGAGAGAGAGAGGGTGTGAGAGAGGGTGTGTGAGAGAGAGAGGGTGTGTGAGAGAGAGAGGGTGTGTGTGTGTGTGTGAGAGAGGTGTGTGTGAGAGAGGGTGTGTGTGAGAGAGGGTGTGTGAGAGAGAGAGAGTGTGAGAGAGGGTGTGTGAGAGAGAGAGGGGTGTGTGTGTGTGTGTGTGAGAGAGAGAGGTGTGTGTGTGTGAGAGAGAGGGTGTGAGAGAGAGAGGGTGTGAGAGAGAGAGGGTGTGTGTGTGTGTGTGAGAGAGAGAGGGTGTGTGTGTGTGAGAGAGAGGTGTGTGAGAGAGAGAGAGGGTGTGTGAGAGAGAGAGGGTGTGAGAGAGAGAGTGTGAGAGAGAGGGTGTGAGAGAGAGAGGGTGTGAGAGAGAGAGGGTGTGTGTGAGAGAGTGTGAGAGAGTGTGTGAGAGAGAGAGAGTGTGAGAGAGGGTGTGAGAGAGAGAGGGTGTGTGTGAGAGAGAGAGGGTGTGAGAGAGAGAGGGTGAGAGAGAGGGTGTGTGAGAGAGAGAGGGTGAGAGAGAGGGTGTGTGAGAGAGAGAGGGTGAGAGAGAGGGTGTGTGAGAGAGAGAGGGTGTGTGTGTGTGAGAGAGAGAGTGTGAGAGAGGGTGTGTGAGAGAGAGAGGGTGGTGTGTGTGTGTGAGAGAGAGAGGGTGTGTGTGGTGTGTGAGAGAGAGGGTGTGAGAGAGAGAGGGTGTGTGAGAGAGAGAGGGTGTGTGTGTGTGTGTGTGAGAGAGGGTGTGTGTGTGAGAGGGTGTGTGAGAGAGAGAGTGTGAGAGAGAGAGGGTGTGTGAGAGAGAGAGGGTGTGTGTGAGAGAGGGTGTGAGAGAGGGTGTGTGAGAGAGAGAGGGTGTGAGAGAGGGTGTGTGAGAGAGAGAGGGTGTGTGAGAGAGAGGGTGTGTGTGTGTGTGAGAGAGGGGTGTGTGTGAGAGAGAGAGGGTGTGTGAGGAGAGGGGTGTGAGAGAGGGTGTGTGAGAGAGAGAGGGTGTGAGAGAGGGTGTGTGAGAGAGAGAGGGTGTGTGAGAGAGAGAGGGTGTGTGTGTGTGTGAGAGAGGGTGTGTGTGTGAGAGAGGGTGTGTGTGTGAGAGAGGGTGTGTGAGAGAGGAGAGTGTGAGAGAGGGTGTGTGAGAGAGAGAGGGTGTGTGTGTGTGGTGTGTGAGAGAGAGAGGGTGTGTGGTGTGTGAGAGAGAGGGTGTGAGAGAGAGAGAGGGTGTGAGAGAGAGAGGGTGTGTGTGTGTGTGAGAGAGAGAGGGTGTGTGTGTGTGTGAGAGAGAGGGTGTGAGAGAGAGAGAGGGTGTGAGAGAGAGAGGGTGTGAGAGAGAGAGTGTGAAAGAGAGGGTGTGAGAGAGAGAGGGTGTGTGTGAGAGAGAGAGGGTGTGAGAGAGAGAGGGTGAGAGAGAGGGTGTGTGAGAGAGAGAGGGTGAGAGAGAGGGTGTGTGAGAGAGAGAGGGTGAGAGAGAGGGTGTGTGAGAGAGAGAGGGTGTGTGTGTGTGAGAGGAGAGTGTGAGAGAGAGGGTGTGTGAGAGAGAGAGGGTGTGTGTGTGTGTGTGAGAGAGAAAGGGTGTGTGTGTGAGAGAGAGGGTGTGTGTGTGTGAGAGAGAGAGAGGGTGTGAGAGAGGGTGTGTGAGAGAGAGAGGGTGTGTGTGTGTGAGAGAGAGAGAGGGTGTGAGAGAGGGTGTGTGTGAGAGAGAGGGTGTGTGTGTGTGAGAGAGAGAGAGGGTGTGAGAGAGGGTGTGTGAGAGAGAGAGGGTGTGTGTGTGTGAGAGAGAGAGGGTGTGTGTGTGTGTGAGAGAGAGAGAGGGTGAGAGAGAGGGTGTGTGTGTGTGTGTGAGAGAGAGGGTGTGTGTGTGTGTGTCTGTGTGTGAGAGACGGTGTGTCTGTGTGTGAGAGAGGGTGTGTGTGTTAGAGTTACCTGCAGTGTGTCGAGGCTCTCCTGCAGACAGGGCACAGTGACCAGCAGAGAGCCTTTCTTCCTGAAGTTCTCCATGATGAAGCTCCACGCTCTGAACACACACACACACACACACACACACACAGACACACCCTCTCTCACACACACACACACACACACACACAAACACACACGCACACACACACACACACACATGCACACACACACACACCACACACACACACACACACACACCCTCTCTCACACACAGACACACACACACACACACCCTCTCTCACACACAGACACACACACACACACACACCCTCTCTCACACACAGACACACACACACACACACACACACACACACCACACACACACACACACACACACACACATTAACTGAGTAACTGATTTGGAAGCGCTTTACACACTAGCCCAGGTTAATAATAAAGAATATATTTGTGTACAGTTGTGTAGTATATGTGTGTATTTAATATGTGTGTGTGTGTGTGTGTGTGTGTGTGTGTGTGTACCCGATTTGCTCCTCTAGTGGCAGGAAGTACTCGAACACGTTGTTGAGGACGAGGACGTCGGCGTTCTGCAGGAGCACGTTCTGCAGACGCACATCAGAGTGGAGAACCTGCAGGAGAACACACACCGTCACCGAGTGTGTGTGTGTGTGTGTGTGTGTGTGTGTTGTATGTGTGTGTGTGTACCTGTATCCGGTCTGTCATTGTGTATTTCTGCACGATGTTCTCCTGCAGTTTGACAAACTCCTCACTGATCTCCAGACCAACGAGTCGAGAGGCCGAGCTGAACACGTAGCCCTGAACACACACACACACACACACACACACACACACAGACAAGCACACACACACACACACACACACACACACACACACACACACACACACACACACACACACACACTTCAGGGGACATTACATTGACTTACATGCAGGGCCGGCCCTGACCAATTTGCCGCCCTAGGCAAGATTTTAGCCCCAAAATGCAGACACTCACGATGACGCGCACGTGCACGTGCACGGTGTGGCATGACCACAGAACAAAGAAACCTGGACCCTGCTCACACGCCCTGGAGACTGACCCTAACCCAGTCTTCACCCTAAAATTAATGACTCCCCGTGTGGGGACCTCCAATGTGTCCCCACACGGGGAGTCATGCTAGACCACACACACACACACACACAGACAAGCACACACACACACACACACACACACACACACTTCCTGTTTTCGATCATTGAGTAATATCTGTATTCTGCTGACTGAGAGTTGAATTGTATCTGACTGTATCGTATCCTACATTATGACATCATAACAAGTTATAGTCCCCGTGCAGCACGGCTCCCTGACCTCTGACCCCGTACAGCACGGCTCCCTGATCTCTGACCCCGTGCAGCACGGCTCCCTGACCTCTGACCCCATACTGACCCCGTACAGCACGGCTCCCTGACCTCTGACCCCGTACAGCACGGCTCCCTGATCTCTGACCCCGTGCAGCACGGCTCCCTGACCTCTGACCCCATACTGACCCCGTACAGCACGGCTCCCTGACCTCTGACCCCGTACAGCACGGCTCCCTGATCTCTGACCCCGTGCAGCACGGCTCCCTGACCTCTGACCCCATACTGACCCCGTACAGCACGGCTCCCTGACCTCTGACCCCATACTGACCCCGTACAGCACGGCTCCCAGCCTGGAGCCCACGTCCACCAGGACACGCCCACTGAGGTCAGGAAGCACGCTCTCAAACAGGAAGTGGAGCTCTGGGATGGAGAAGGAGTGAGACAGGAAGTCTGCAGGAGGAGAGGAAGAGGAGGAAGAGGAGGTGAGAACATGTGTTGGATGAAGAGGATGAAGATGATGAAGAGGGGGTTCTGACCCAGAGGGGCGGTTCTGGTGGATCCACAGGAGAGGCAGTACGAGCGGCTCAGAGAGCCTTCATCACACAGAGAGTCCACCTCGTCTTCATCGTACAGGAAGCTGTCCACATGCACCGTGGGGTTAGAGCTCTGCTGCATCTGAAACACATGAAGAAGAGCATCCTCGTCATCTTCATCCTGATGTGGTGCTGGTTCACTGCTATGTTGCAGCAGTATTGCAGTAGTATTGCAGCAGTATTGCAGTAGTATTGCAGTAGTATTGCAGCAGTATTGCAGTAGTATTTGCAGCAGTATTGCAGCAGTATTGCAGCAGTATTGCAGCAGTATTGCAGTAGTATTGCAGCAGTATTGCAGTAGTATTTGCAGCAGTATTGCAGCAGTATTTGCAGCAGTATTGCAGTAGTATTGCAGTAGTATTGCAGCAGTATTGCAGCAGTATTGCAGCAGTATTGCAGCAGTATTGCAGTAGTATTTGCAGCAGTATTGCAGTAGTATTGCAGCAGTATTGCAGTAGTATTTGCAGCAGTATTGCAGCAGTATTGCAGCAGTATTGCAGTAGTATTGCAGCAGTATTGCAGTAGTATTTGCAGCAGTATTGCAGCAGTATTGCAGCAGTATTGCAGCAGTATTGCAGTAGTATTGCAGCAGTATTGCAGTAGTATTTGCAGCAGTATTGCAGTAGTATTGCAGCAGTATTGCAGTAGTATTTGCAGCAGTATTGCAGCAGTATTGCAGCAGTATTGCAGTAGTATTGCAGCAGTATTGCAGTAGTATTTGCAGCAGTATTGCAGCAGTATTGCAGCAGTATTGCAGTAGTATTGCAGCAGTATTGCAGTAGTATTTGCAGCAGTATTGCAGCAGTATTTGCAGCAGTATTGCAGCAGTATTGCAGTAGTATTTGCAGCAGTATTGCAGCAGTATTGCAGCAGTATTGCAGTAGTATTGCAGTAGTATTTGCAGTAGTATTGCAGCAGTATTGCAGCAGTATTGTAGCAGTATTGCAGTAGTATTGCAGTAGTATTTGCAGTAGTATTGCAGCAGTATTGCAGCAGTATTGTAGCAGTATTGCAGTAGTATTGCAGTAGTATTGCAGTAGTATTGGCAGTAGTATTGCAGCAGTATTGCAGCAGTATTGTAGCAGTATTGCAGTAGTATTGCAGTAGTATTGCAGTAGTATTGGCAGTAGTATTGCAGTAGTATTGGTCGCAGTATTTGCAGTAGTATTGGCAGTAGTATTTGCAGTAGTATTGCAGTAGTATTTGCAGTAGTATTTGCAGCAGTATTGCAGCAGTATTGCAGCAGTATTGCAGTAGTATTTGCAGTAGTATTTGCAGCAGTATTGCAGCAGTATTGCAGCAGTATTGCAGTAGTATTGCAGTAGTATTGCAGTAGTATTGCAGTAGTATTTGCAGTAGTATTTGCAGCAGTATTGCAGCAGTATTGCAGCAGTATTGCAGTAGTATTGCAGTAGTATTTGCAGTAGTATTGCAGCAGTATTGCAGCAGTATTGCAGTAGTATTGCAGTAGTATTGGCAGTAGTATTTGCAGTAGTATTGCAGTAGTATTGGTCGCAGTATTTGCAGTAGTATTGGCAGTAGTATTTGCAGTAGTATTGCAGTAGTATTGGTCGCAGTATTTGCAGCAGTATTTGCAGTAGTATTTGCAGTAGTATTGCAGTAGTATTTGCAGTAGTATTGCAGTAGTATTGCAGTAGTATTGGTCGCAGTATTTGCAGTAGTATTGGTAGCAGTATTTGCAGTAGTATTGCAGTAGTATTTGCAGTAGTATTGGTCGCAGTATTTGCAGTAGTATTGGTAGCAGTATTTGCAGTAGTATTGCAGTAGTATTTGCAGTAGTATTGGTAGCAGTATTTGCAGTAGTATTGCAGTAGTATTTGCAGTAGTATTGGTAGCAGTATTTGCAGTAGTATTGCAGTAGTATTGGTCGCAGTATTTGCAGTAGTATTGCAGTAGTATTTGCAGTAGTATTGCAGTAGTATTGCAGTAGTATTGGTCGCAGTATTGCAGTAGTATTGGTAGCAGTATTTGCAGTAGTATTGGTAGCAGTATTTGCAGTAGTATTGCAGTAGTATTGCAGTAGTATTGGTCGCAGTATTTGCAGTAGTATTGGTAGCAGTATTTGCAGTAGTATTGCAGTAGTATTTGCAGTAGTATTGGTCGCAGTATTTGCAGTAGTATTGCAGTAGTATTTGCAGTAGTATTGCAGTAGTATTGCAGTAGTATTGTCGCAGTATTGCAGTAGTATTGGTAGCAGTATTTGCAGTAGTATTGGTAGCAGTATTTGCAGTAGTATTGCAGTAGTATTGGTCGCAGTATTTGCAGTAGTATTGGTAGCAGTATTTGCAGTAGTATTGCAGTAGTATTTGCAGTAGTATTGGTCGCAGTATTTGCAGTAGTATTGCAGTAGTATTGCAGTAGTATTGGTCTGAGACAGATGTAACATTTGTGATATTGGGTTATAAATAAACATTGATTGATGATTGATTGATTGATTGGTTGATTGATTGGTTGATTGGTTGATGGATTGATTGGTTGGTTGGTTGATTGATTGGTTGGTTGATGGATTGATGGATTGATTGGTTGGTTGGTTGATGGATTGATTGGTTGATGGATTGATTGGTTGATGGATTGGTTGATTGATTGGTTGATTGATGGATTGATTGGTTGGTTGATTGGTTGATGGATTGGTTGATGGATTGATGGATTGATTGATTGATTGGTTGATTGATTGGTTGGTTGATGGATTGATGGATTGATTGGTTGGTTGGTTGATGGATTGATTGATTGGTTGATGGATTGATTGGTTGATGGATTGGTTGATTGATTGGTTGATTGATGGATTGATTGGTTGGTTGATTGGTTGATGGATTGATTGATTGGTTGATTGATTGGTTGATGGATTGATTGGTTGGTTGATTGATTGGTTGATGGATTGATTGATTGGTTGATTGATTGGTTGATGGATTGATTGATTGGTTGATTGATTGGTTGATTGATTGGTTGATGGATTGATTGGTTGATTGATTGGTTGATGGATTGATGGATTGATTGGTTGATTGGTTGATGGATTGGTTGGTTGATTGATTGGTTGATGGATTGATTGGTTGATGGATTGGTTGATTGGTTGATGGATTGATTGGTTGATGGATTGATGGATTGATTGGTTGATGGATTGGTTGATTGATTGATTGGTTGATGGATTGATGATTGGTTGATGGATTGATTGGTTGATTGGTTGATGGATTGATGGATTGATTGGTTGATTGGTTGATGGATTGGTTGATTGATTGATTGATTGGTTGGTTGATGGATTGATGGATTGATTGGTTGGTTGAT
>CM070494.1:40254015-40256008 GCA_036324585.1 Champsocephalus esox
AGCTCAGATCTGATCATCTCAGATACCTGTCCTCAGAGCTCAGATCTGATCATTTCAGATACCTGTCCTCAGAGCTCAGATCTGATCATCTCAGATACCTGTCCTCAGAGCTCAGATCTGATCATCTCAGATACCTGTCCTCAGAGCTCAGATCTGATCATCTCAGATACCTGTCCTCAGAGCTCAGATCTGATCAGATACCTGTCCTCAGAGCTCAGATCTGATCAGATACCTGTCCTCAGAGCTCAGATCTGATCATCTCAGATACCTGTCCTCAGAGCTCAGATCTGATCATCTCAGATACCTGTCCTCAGAGCTCAGATCTGATCAGATACCTGTCCTCAGAGCTCAGATCTGATCATCTCAGATACCTGTCCTCAGAGCTCAGATCTGATCATCTCAGATACCTGTCCTCAGAGCTCAGATCTGATCAGATACCTGTCCTCAGAGCTCAGATCTGATCATCTCAGATACCTGTCCTCAGAGCTCAGATCTGCAGTCACAGTGTCATGCACCGCGTCACTGGTCGTCCCCCTCCGGCAGGGGGCGCTTTGTTTAAAAGCAGCTCTGCTCTCCGCCAGCAGCAGAAGAAGAAGTGTTTCCGAGTCAGTCCTGGTTAGGTGACGGTCCTCTGAGTTTCTGCTTCAGTTTCATCCTCAAACTCTCAAACAGCCGGTAAGTCTGCTCCAATGAGCGCTGTCTCTGCCGGGCTCTGTGGGGGCTCCGCGAGAAGCTAACTGAGCTAACACCGAGCTAATGCTAATCTGCTGTTTACACCGACGGGGAAGCTAATGCTAAGCTAACGGTATAAACGGCTGTAAACGTTACGAACAGCCTGATTATAAACTCCTATATCGGTCAGAGTGGTTACAGATGAGAGCATGGAGGATTACTGAGTGCTGTCATGTCGTGTTTCCGGGCTCCGACTCTTCCATGTGTCGCCTGTTGGTACATAGACCATTGTGCTCAAAGAGTGTCCTAAAGTGAGAGGAATGCGTAAGGGGTTGACGCGTAAGGGGTTGACGCGTAAGGGGTTGACGCGTAAGGGGTTAATGCGTAAGGGGTTGACGCGTAAGGGGTTGACGCGTAAGGGGTTAATGCGTAAGGGGTTGACGCGTAAGGGGTTGACGCGTAAGGGGTTAATGCGTAAGGGGTTGACGCGTAAGGGGTTGACGCGTAAGGGGTTAATGCGTAAGGGGTTGACGCGTAAGGGGTTGACGCGTAAGGGGTTAATGCGTAAGGGGTTGATGCGTAAGGGGTTAATGCGTAAGGGGTTGACGCGTAAGGGGTTAATGCGTAAGGGGTTGATGCGTAAGGGGTTGATGCGTAAGGGGTTGATGCGTAAGGGGTTAATGCGTAAGGGGTTAATGCGTAAGGGGTTAATGCGTAAGGGGTTGACGCGTAAGGGGTTGACGCGTAAGGGGTTAATGCGTAAGGGGTTGATGCGTAGGGTTAAAAAAAAAAAATAAAAAAAAAAAAAAAAAAAAAAAAAAAAAAAAAAAAAAAAAAAAAAAAAAAAAAAAAAATAAAAAAAAAAAAAAATAAAAAACAAAAAAATAAAAAAAAAAAAAAAAACAAAAAAAAAAAAAAAAAAAACAAAAAAAAAAAAAAAAAAAAAAAAAAAAAAAAAAAAACAAAAAAAAAATAAAAAAAAAAAAAAAAAAAAAAAAAAAAAAAAAAAAAAAAAAAAAAAAAAAAAAAAAAAAAAACAAAAACAAAAAAAAAAAAAAAAAAAAAAAAAAACAAAAAAAAAAAAAAAAAAAAAAAAAAAAAAAAAAAAAAAAAAAAAAAAAAAAAAAAAAAAAAAAAAAAAAAAAAAAAAAAAAAAAAAAAACAAAAAAAAAAAAAAAAAAAAAAAAAAAAAAAAAAAAAAAAAAAAAAAAATAAAAAAAAAAAAAAAAAAAAAAAAAAAAAAAAAAAAAAAAATAAAAAAAAACAAAACACAAAACAAAAAAAAAAATACAAAATAAAAACACAAAACAACACACAAAAA
>CM070494.1:40256508-40276508 GCA_036324585.1 Champsocephalus esox
AAAACCCTAAATCCACCAACAATAAAATCACTACCAACCACCAAAATCACAAAAAAAAAATAACAATAAACGCACACAAAATCCCAACAACAAATCAAACCAATCAACATCTAAAACAATAACAACAAACATCTACAAACAAAAATAACCAACCAACCCCACAAAATAAAATCATAACATAAATCAACAAAACCAACAAAACCACCACAACAATCCCACAACCAACCCATACCCCACCACCCCACACTCACCTCACACCCCAATCCAATCCCCCACCACCCACTACCCCCAACACACACACACACACACCCACCACCACCCCACACCCCCCCAAACCTACACCAACCCTCACACCCCATCCTCCCCCACAAAAACAAACCAACCCACCCCCACCTCACACACCCACCCCACCAACCACACAACACACCACCCACAACCCAAAACACCCACCATACCACACCCAACCCACACACCACCCACACACAACCAACAAACCCAAACACCCACACCAAACCACACAACACAACCAACCCCCACCCAAAACAACCACCCCCAAAACACTACCCCCACACAACCCCACCCCCAACCCCACCCCCAACACACAAACCACCCACAAAACCACACACACCACCCACACCAAACACAACCACCCCAACCCCAACAACTCACAAACACCACCACTACACAACCAACATCACAAACTCCAACAACCCACCCACACCACCCAACACAAACACCCACACAACCTCCAACAACACAAAAACACCCAACACAAACATCCACCCCATCAACACAAAACAAACCCCAAACAAAAACAAACCACATCAAAACAACACAACCCACAAAAACTAAACACCAAACACCAACATCATCAACCACCACACACACTAAAAAAACACACACAAATCAAACCCACCCAACCAACACACACACCCAATATCCCCACAACAACATACACTACCACACAACATCCAATAACTACAACACCCACTAAACCCATAACAAAAAAACCACCAATCAACAAACTCACACAACACTACACCAAAAACAAATTACCAACATCACCTCTAAAAACCAAAAAACCAGCCAAAACAAATAATAAACCACCTACAACAAACCCACCCACAAAAACACAAACTAACAAATCAAAAACACAACTAAAACCACCCACATCAAAAAAACACACACACAAAACACAACTAAATCAACTCAAACAAAAACCAAAATCACATGACAAAACAACACATTCCCACCAAAACCACAAACACCTATCCCAACACCATAAAAAACAAAACAAAACCTCACCAATAACCACCCCCATTCAACACTCACCACACCCAACCAAACACATAAAACCCCTCCCCACCACATCATAAACTAACTAACAAACACCTAAAAAAAAACACCTACAACAATCCACTAACAACCCCACAACCACCACCACACCACCAATACACAACCCAACCAACCAATACACTAAAAAACCAACAACACCTAAAACACACACCATCCACACAAAACCAACACAAACAAAACCCTATCCCCACCCAACACCCACACACCAATAAATACCACAAACAAAAAACTCCTATACCTAACAAACATCACAACAAACAAACTAACTACACACATAGAACATAATACCAAACAACAAACACAAAACACCACAAAAACAACAAAAAAAACACAACAAAACCACACACTAAACAAAATTCAAAAACAAAACACAATCAACACACCACATAAACAAAATCCCATACATACAAAAACAAACAAACCAAAAATCATACAATACACTAAACCCACCAAACACAAAACACTATGATCAACAAATCATAAATTCACCAACAACCAAAACAAACACAAACCAAAAAACAACACACCACCTAACAACAACACCCAATTAAACCACACAAAACACAACTACCACCATCACACCCCACACAAATCACACACACCACACAAACCCAAAAACAAACACACCCATCATAACATCACACCTCAAATCCACACTAACAAACACACACAAAAATCCACACTCAAAAATAAACACAAAACAAAACATCAAAACAAACACTAACAAATAACACAAAAACAAACCAAAAAAAAAAACAAAACAAAAACAACACATAAACTACACAAAAATCAAACACACAAAAAACAACCTAACTCAACCAAACTCAAACCACAAAAAAAAAAAACAACAACAAAACAATACAAACTAAACAACCAAAACACAAAAAATACAAAAACAAAACACACCAAACAACCAAACACAAAAATAAACAAAAACAAAACAAAAACACAAACACAAACACAAATAAAACAAAAATACCACATCCAAACAATAAACAATCAAAAAAAAACAACAACTATAACAAACAAACAAAAAACAAAACCATCAACAAAACTAACCAAAAACAAAAATAAAAAACCATAAAACAAAAAAAAAATAAACAACAACTCAAAAAAAAAAACAAATAACATAAAAACAACAAAACCAAAACAAAAACAAAAAACAAACAAAAAAACAAAAACAAAAAAAACAAAAAAAACAAAACAAAAAAAAACAACACACACAAAAAAAAACACAAAAAAACAAAAAAAAACAAAAAAACAACAAAAAACAAAAAACAAAAAAAAACAAAAAAAAACAAAAAAACAAAAAAAAACAAAAAACAAAAAAAACACAACAAAAAAAAACACAAAAAAAACAAAAAAAAACAAAAACACAAAAAAACAAAAAAAAACAAAAAAAAACAAAAAACACAAAACACAACAAAAAAAAACAAAAAAAACAAAAAAAAACAACAAAACAAAAAAAACAAAAAAAAACAAAAAAAAACACAAACAAAAACAAAAAAAAACAAAACACAAACACAAAAAAAAACAAAAACAACAAAAACAAAAAAAAACAAAACAAACAAAAAAACAAAAAAAAACAAAAACAAAAAAACAAAACAAAAAAACAAAAAAACAACAAAAACAACAAAAAAAAACAAAACAAAAAAAAACAAAAAAAAACAAAAACAACAAAACAAAAAAAACACAAACAAAAAAACAAAAAAAAACAACAAAAAAAACAAACAAAAAAAACAAAAAAACAAAAAAAAACAAACACAAAAAAAAACAAAAAAAAACAAAAAAAAACAAAAAAAAACAAAAAAAAACAAAAAAAAACAAACACAAAAAACAAAAAAAACACAAATAACAAACACACAACATAAAAACATAACAACAAAATAAACAAAAAAAAACACAAAACAACACACAACAACAAAAAACACAACAAATAATAAAACAACAAAAAACAACAAAAAAACATAATAAAATCATAATTAAATAACAACAAAAAACACAACAAACAAAAAACTATAACACCAAAACAAACAAACACACACAAATAATAAAATAATAACAAACACAAACAAGATCAACAAAATCAAAACACATACCCACCCACACTACAATACCAAAACATAAACTAATATCAACCCATAAATCTAACTCTAAACTCCTACACACCTACTACACTAAAAAAAATAATAATAATAAAAAAAATACCATAAACCACTAAAACCCAATAAATACAAAAAAAAACTCAATACAAATCCACCTCCCCACACTCACAAACAACCCAAACACCTAAATAACACCCTACTACCCTCCACCATATACAAAATCACACACCTAAAAACAACAAATACAATATAAAAAAATATAAAAAATCAACAAAAGAATCTAAATACGTCCACCCCAAACAATATAAAAAACATAACGAAAAAAAGTGTTTCTAAAACCACCAATAAAAAAAACAAAAAAGAAAACAACACAAACATACACCAACCACACAAAAAACAATAATCTCACTCAAAAAAAATACCAACAAACTCAAATCCCACCAACAAAACAACCCCAACAAAACCAAAACAATAAACTCAATACTCACAAACCTACCTACCAACATATCAAACCACCACAATCAAAATCCCAAACTCTATAAACACCATACTATCCATACATATACCAACAAACAATCAAAAAAAAACCATAAATCATAAAACACATAACCACAACTAAACACACCAACCACCAAACCATCATCACACTCCCACCCCAACTCACAAAAAAAAAAAAAAACCCAAACAAACCAAAACCAATACAAAAACCTATAAAAAACATCACAACACCACCAACCCCCCACTAAATAACCCCTCTAAACAAACACTAACAAACAAACACAACAAAAACAAATAAACCAAACATCACCATCCAACACAAAATCAATCACTCATATCACTAAATAACTAATAACCAAAACAAACCAAACCGAAAATCAAAATAAAAACATAATCAAACAAATATAACATAATCAAAATAACTAACTAACTACAACAATATAAAGATACTTATAAACCCCACTCCACACATACCAATACTCAACACAACACTAACACAAACAAAAATCCACAAACTAACTACCAAAACACACCTACAACTCCCCAACCAACACACCACAAATCGAACCAAAAACCCACCTAAACAACCCCCCCAATACTATCTAACAATACTAATAACCAACCACCAACCCCATCCACCCAAACCACACCACTCCAAACCCCACACAACAAAAAAAAATACCATCACAACCACAATCACAACACACTATACAACAAAACATCACCATACAACAAATACAACACACAAAAAACACCAACAACAACACAACAAACCACCCCCACACCAAACACAAAATCCAAAAGTACAAACAAAACATAACACACAAACCAACAAAAAATACCCACACCTCAAACTATAAACATAAAACTCCACCTCAAAAACAAAACAAAAACAACACAACATACAACACAACTAACACACACCACAAAACAGACTAACATACCAACCAACAAAAAATCAAGAAACCAATCCAACACACAACCCATACACACACAACACAATCAAAACACCAACACACCACATCAGATCACCACATCATCAACTCCAACAACACACTCACCCAACACTCCACACAACACTCCACCTCACCACACACACCCTCTACCTCAACACAACACACACAACAACCCACCACATCTCACCACGACCATAAAACTCACCTCACACACGCCACCTCACACCACGCACCCCGACAACACCACTCGCATCCCCTCACCATCACCCACACACAAACACACACCACCACACTACCACCCACAACACAAAACACCACATCAACACCCACACAAATCCACTCTCACACCATCACATCTACCATCACCCATACACCCCACACACCATACCACACAACACCACACCCACACTACACACATCAACCACATCCAACACAACTCACCCACACTAACCCTACCTACACACACCACACATCGACTCATCACTCACACCACAACACATACACACCACCACATCACACATGACCCACACACACACACCACAACCACCACACCACCCACCAACATCACACACACCCACCCACCAACCACCACACCACAACACACACACCACACCCACCAACCACACACCCACACACACCACCACACCACACCACCACCACACCACCCACCACACACACCCACACCACACACACACACACCCACACCACACCACCACACACACACCCACACCACCCCACCACACCCACACACCACACCCCACACACACCCCCACACCCAACCACCCACCACCCAACCACTCACACCACACCACCCCCACCACACCACACCCCCACACACACCACACACCCCCAACCCACCACCACCCACACCCCACACACACAACCACACACACACCCACACCCACACACACCACAACCACACCACCACACACCCCACACCACCCACCCACACCCCACCCACACCACCACCACCACCACCCACCCACCAACCCACACCACACCCACCCCCACACCACACACACCACAACACCACCCACACCACACACCACACCCACACCACACCACACCACACACCCACCCACCACCACACCACACACCACACCACACACACCACCACCCACACCACACACCACCCACACACCACCACACCCACCACACCACACACCACACACCCACACACCACACACACACCCACACACCACACCACACACCACACCCACACACCACCACCACACACACACCCACACACACCACACCACACACACCCACCACACACCACCACCACCACCCACACACCACCACACCACACCACCCACACCACACACCCACCACACACCACACCACACCACACACCCCACACACCACACCACCACCACACCACCACACCACACCCACACACCACACACACCACCACACCACACCACACCACACCCACACACACCACACACCACCCACACACACCACACCACACCCACCACACCCACCACACCCACACACACACCACCACACCACACACACCACCCACCACACACACCACACACCCACACCCCACCCACACACACCACCACACCCACCCACCACACACCACACACCCCACACACACACACCACACACCACCCCACACACACCCACCACACACCCACCACCACCACACACCACACCACACCACACACCCCACCACACCACACACACCCACACACCACCACCACACCACACACACCACCACACCCACCACCACACACCACCCACACCCACACCACCACACCACACACCCACCACACACCCACCCCACACACCACCCCACCCACACACCACACACCACACCCACACACCACCACACACACACCACACCACCACACCACACACACCACACCCACCACACACACCCACACACCACACACCCACCACCACCCACACACCACACCCACCACCACCACACACACACACACCCACACCACACACCACCACCACACACACCACACACCACCACCCACACACCACCACCACACACACCACACACCACACCACACCCACCACCACCCCACACCACACACCCCACACCACCACCACCACACACCACACCACCCACCACACACACCACACACCCCACACCACACCCACCACACCACACACACCACACCACACCACACCCCACACCACACACCACCACCACACACACCCACACACCACCCACCACACACACCACACACACCACCACACACCACACCACCCACCACCACACACACCACACCACCACACCCCACACCACCCACACACCACACCACCACACCCACACACCACACACACCACACACCCCACACCACACCCCCACCACCCACACACACCCACCACCCACACACACCACACCACACCACACACCACCACCACACCACACACCACACACCACACACCCACACACACCACCCACACCACCACCCACACACCACACCACACCACACCCCACACACCCACACACACCACCCACACCACACACACACCACACCACACACCACACACACCCACACACACACACACACCACACCCACACCCACACACACACCCACACACCACACACCACACACCACCACCACACACCCACCACACACCACACACACCACACCACACCACACACACCACCCCCCACACACACCACACACCACCACACACCACCCACACCACCCACACACACCACACACCCACCCACCACCCACACACACCACCACCCACCACACACCACCACCACACCCACACACACACACCACACCCACACACCACACACCACACACACCACCCCACACACCACCACACCCACCCACACACCACACCACACACACCACCACCCCACCACACACCACACCACCACACACCACACACACCACACACCACACACCCACACACCACACACCCACCACACACCACACCCACACCACACACACCACACACCACCCACACCACACACACCCACACCACACCCCACCACACACCACACCACACACCCACACACACACCACCACACACCACACCACACACACACCCCACACCACCACACACCCACACACACCACACCCACACACCACCCACACACACCCACACCACCACACCACACCCACACACCCCACACACACCACCCCACACCACACACCACCACACCCACCACACACACACACACACCACCACACCCACACACACCACACCACCACACACACCACACACACCACACCCACACCACACACCACACACCCACACCACCACACACACCCACACCACACCACCACACACACCACACCACACACACCCACCACCACACACACACCACACACCCACCACACCACACCACACCCACACACCACCACACCCACACCACCACACACACCACCCACACCACACCACACACCCCACCCACACACCACCACACCACACCCACACACCACCACACCACCCCACACCACACCACCACCACACCACACACCACACACACCACCCACCACACACCACACACCACACACCACACACACCACACCACACACACCCCACACCACACACACCCACACCCACCACACACCACCACACACACCACACACACCACACCACACCACACCACCCACCACACACCACACACACACACCACACCACACACCCACACCACCACACACCACCACCACACACCACACACCACACACCACCCACACACCACCACCACCACACCACACACCACACCACACACCACACACCACACCACACCCACACACACCACCCACACCACACCACCACACACACCACACACCACCCACACCACCACCACACCACACACACCACACACCACCCACACACACCCCACCACCACACCACCACACCCACACCACACACCCACCACACACCACCACCACACACCACCACCCACACACCACCACCACACCCACACACCACACCACACCACACCCCACACCACACCCACACCACACACACCCACACACCACACACCCACCCACACCACACCACACACCACACCCACACCACACACCACCACCACACACCACCACACCCACACACACCACACACCACCACACACCACACCCACCACCCACCACACCACACCACCACACACACCACACCACACACCACACACACACACCCACACCACCACCCACCACACCACACCACCACACACACACCACACACCACCCACACACCACCCACACACACCCCACACCACACACCACACCACACCCCCACCACCACCACCCACACACCACCACACACACCACCCCACACCACCACACACCCACACACCCACACACACACCACACCACACACCACACCCCCACCACCCACACACACACCCACACCACACACCACCACACCACCACACCCACACACCACCACACCACACACACACACCCACACCACACCCACACACACCACACCCCACACACACCACCCACACCACACACCACACCACCCACCACACACCACCACACACACACCACACACACCACCACCCACCACCACCACACCCACACCACCACCACCACACACACACCCACCACACCACCCACACCACCCCACACACCACACACACACACCACCACACACACCCACACCACCACACCCCACCACACACACCACCACACCACACACCCACACCACCACCACCCACCACACACACCACACCACCACACCCACACACCACACACACCACACCCACACCACACACACACCACCCACACACACCACACCCACACCACACCCCACACCACACCACCCCCACACCACACCACCACACACACCCACCACCCACACACCACACACACACCACCACACCACCACACACACACACCCACACCACACACCCACACACCACCCACACACACCACACACACCCACACACCACACCACACACCACACCACACACACCACACCCACACACACCACCCCACCCACCACACACCACACACCCACCACACACCACCACACACCACACCACCCACACCACCACCCCACACACACCACCCACACACACACACCCCACCACACCACACCCCCACACCCACACCACCCACACCACACACCACACCACCACACCCACCACACCACACACCCACACACCACACCCACACCACACCACCACACCACACACACCACACCACCACACACCCACCACACACACCACACCACACCCCACCACCACACCACCACACACACACCCACACACACCACACACCCACACCACACCCCACCCACCCACCACACACCCACCACCACACCCACACACCCCACCCACACACACACCCCACACACCCACCCCACCACACACCACCCCACCACACCACACACCACACCACACACCACACCACACCACACACACCCCACCCACACACCACACACCACCACCCCACACACACCACCACCCACCACACCACACCCACACCACCACCCACACCCACACACACCACACACACACCCACACACCACACCCACACCCACACCACACCACCACACACACCACACACCCACCACACACCACACACCACCCACACCACCACCACACACACCCACACCACCACCCCACACCCACACCCACACACACACCACACACCACCACACACACCCACACCACACCCACCACCACACACCACACACCCACACCACACACACCACCACACCACACACCCCCACCACCCACACACCCCACCACACCACACCCACACCACACACCACACACCCCACCACCACACACACACCACACCCCACACACCACCACCCACACCACCACCACCACCCACCACACCACCACCCACACACACCCCACCACACCCACACCACACCACACCCACACCACACACCCCACCACACCACCCACACACACCCACACCACCCCACACCACACCACCCCACACACCACACCACACCCACCACACCCCACACACCACACCACCACACCCACACACACCCCACACCCACCACACACACACCACCCCCACACCACACACCACCCACACCCACCACCCACACACACCACACCCACACCACACACCCCACACCACCACCACACACCACCACCACCCACACACCACACACCACACCCACCACACCCCACACACCACACCACACCCACCACCACACCACCACCCCACACCACCCACCCACCCACCACACACCACACCCCCACACCACACACCACCCACACCCACACCACACCACCACACACCACACCACACCCACCACACCCCACCACACACCACACACACCACCACACCCCCACACCACCACCCACACCACACCACCACACACCCACACCCACACACACACCCACACCACACCACACCCACCACCACACCCACCCACCACACCACACCCACCACACACCACCCCACCACACACACCACACACCACACACCACCCCACCCACACACACCACCACCACCCACCACCCCACACACCCACCACACCACACCCACACACCCACCACACACCACACCACCCCACACACACCACCACCACACCCACACACCCACACACACACCCACACCCACACCCACCACACCCCACACACCACACACCACACCACCCCACCACCCCACACCACACACACCACACACCCCACCCACACCCCACCCCCCACACACCACCCACCACACCCCACCCACCACACACCACACCCCACACCACCCACCCACACACCCCACACCACCCCACACACACACACCCACCCACACCCCACACCCACACCACCCCACCACACACACCCACCCACACCACCACCCCACACCCACACACACCACCACCCCACCCCACCACACCACCCACACACACCACCCACCCCCCACACCCACACCACACCACCACACCACCACCACACACACCCACACACCACCCACACACCCACCCCACACCACCCCACACACCCCCACCACACACCCACCACCACACACACCCCACACCACCCACACCACCACCCACCCCACACACCCACCACACCCCCACCACCCCACACACCCACCACACACCCCCACCACCCACACCCACCACACCACACCCACCACCCACACACCCACCACCCCACCACCCACCACACCCCACCACACACCACCACCCACACACCACCCACACACACCCACCCACCCACCACACCCCCACCACACCCACCACACCCCCCCACACCCACACACCACACCCACACCACCCCACCCACACCACCCCACACCCCACACCCACCCCCCCCCACCACACCCACCACCACACCCACACACCACCCCCACACACCCCACCCACCCCACACACACCACCACACCCACCACACACACCACCCCACACCACACACCCACACACACACACCCCACACCCACCACCCACACACCACCCACCCACACACACACCCACCACACCCACCACCCCACACCACCCACACCCACCACACACCCACCACCCACCCACCCCACACACCACCACCCCACCACCCACACCACACACCCCACACCCACCCCACCACCCACACACCCCACACACACCCCCACCCACCACCACCCACACACCACCACCCCACCCCACCACCACCACCACCACACACCCACCCACACCCACCCCCACACCACCACACCCCACCACACACACCCCCACACACACCCCACCACCCCACCACCACCCCACACACCACACACCCACCCACCACCACACCCACCACCACCACACACCCACACCACACCACACCCACCACACCACCCCCACACCCCACCACACACACCACACCACCCACCACACCCCACCACCACACCACACACACCCACCACCACCCACCCACACCACCACACACCCACCCCACCACACACCACACCCACACCACCACACACCACCCACACCACACCACACCACACACACCCCCACCCCCACCACCACACCCACACACCCACACACCACACCACACACCACCCACACCCCCACACCACCCCAACCCACCAACCCCACCCACACACCACCCCACCACACCACCCCACACACCCACCACCACCCACCACACACCACCCCACACCCACCACACACCACCCACCCCACCACACCACACCCCACCCACCCACACCCACCCACCCCCCACACACACCCACCACACCACACACCCACACACCCCACCACACCCCCACACCCACACCACCCACCCACCCACACCACCCACCACACCCCACCACACACACCACCCCACACCCACCCACCACACCCCCACACCACCCCACACACCCACCACCACACCACCCCCACACCCCACACCACCACCACACACCCCCACCACCCACCCCCACCCACCACCACACCCCCCACCCCCACCCACCCACACACACCCCCCACACACCCACCACCCACCCCACACCCACACCCACCCACCCCCACCCCACACCCACCCACACACCCCCACCCCCCACCACCCACCCACCCACCCCACACCCCACACCACCACCCACCACCCCCCACCCACCCACCCACCACCACCCACACACCCCACCCCACCACACCACCACCACCCCCACACCCACCCACCCCACACCCACCACCACCCCCACCCCCACCACCACACCACACCCACACCCCACACCCACCACACACCACCCACCCACACACCCCCCACACCCACACACCCCACACCACCCCCCCACACCACCCACCACCCACACCCACCCCCCACCACCACACACCACCCCCACCACCCACACCACACCCCACCACACCCACCCACCCACCCCACCCCCACCACCACACCACACACACCACCACACACACCACACACCCCACCACCCACCCACCACCCCACCACACCACCCCACACCACACACCACCACCCACCACACCCACCCCCCCCACCACCCCCACACCCCACACACCACCCACACCCCACACACCCACCCACCACCCCACCACCACACACCCCACACCCCCCCCCCACACCCACACACCCCACACCCACACCCCACACCACCACACACACCCACACCCACACCCCCCACCCCACACACACCCACCACCACCCCCACCACCACACCCACCCCACACCCCACCCCCACCACACCACCCCACACACCACCCACCACACCACCCCACCCCCCCACCCCACCCCACCACCCACACCCACACCACACACACCACCCCCACCACCCACCCACCCACACCCCCCACCCACCCCACCCACCCCACCCACACCACACCCACACCCCCACCCCCCCCACCCACCACACCCCCACCCACCCCACCACACCACACACCACACCCCACCACCCCCCACCCCACCACCCCCACACCACACCACCCCCACCCCCACCACCCCACACCCACACCCCCCACACCCACCACCCCCACCCCCACACCACACCCCACCCACACACCACCACCACCCCCCACCCCACCCCACCCCACACACCCCACCACCCCACCCCCCCACCCCCACCCACCACCCACCCCCACACCCCCACCACACCACCACCCACCACACCCCCACCCACCCACACCCCACCCCACCCCCCACACCACCCACCACCCACCACCCCCACCCCACCCCCCCCACACACACCACACCACCCCCCACCCACCACACACCCCACCCCCACACCACCCCCACCACCACACCCCCACACCCCACCCCCACACACACCCCCCACCACCCCACCCCCACCCCACCCCACCCACCCCACCCACCCCCCACCACCCCACCCCACACCCACCCACACCACCCCACCACACCACACCACCCCACACACCCACACCCCCACCACACCCACCCACACCACCCACACCACACCCCACCCCCACCACACACCCCACCACACCACCACACCCCCCCACCACACCCACCACACACCCACCCCCCCCACACCACACCACACCCCCCACCCACCCCCCACCCCACCACCACCCACCACCACACACACCACACCCACACCACCACCACCCCCCCACACCCACCACCACACACCACACCCCCACCCACACACACACCCCACCACCACCCACCACCACCCCCCCCACCACCCCCCCCACCCCCCCCACCCCCACACCCCACCACACCCACCCCCCCCCACCCACCCCCCCACACCCACCCCACACCCCACCCCACACCCACCCACACCCACCCCACACACACCCCCACCCACACCCCACCCACCCCCCACCACCACCCCCCCCACACCCCCCACACACCCACCCCCCCCCACCCACCCACACACCCCCCCCACCCCACACACCCACACCCACCCCACCACACCCCCCCCCCACCACCCCACCACCCACCACACCACCACCCCCACACACCCCACACCCCCCCCACCACACCCCACCACCACCACCCCACCCACACCACCCCCCCACCACCCCCCCCACACCCCCACACCCCCCCACACCCACCCACCACACCCCCCCCCCACACACCACACCCCCCACCCCCCCCACCCCACCCCCAACACCCCACACCCCCACCCACCCACACCCCCCACCACACCCACCCCCACCCCCACACCACACCCACACCACCCACCACCCACCCCACCACCACCCACCCCCCACCACCCACCCCCCCCACACCACACCACCCACACCACCCACCCCCCCCACCCACCACACCCCACCCCCCCCCCACACCACCCCCACCACCCCACACACCCCCACCCCACCACCCACACCCACACCCCCCCCCACCCCACCACACCCCACCCCACCACCCCCCACACACCACCCCCCACCCCACACCCACCCACCCACCCACACCACCCCCCCACCACCACCACCCACCACACACCCCACCCACACCCCCCCACCCCCACCCCCACCCCCCCACACCCCACACCCCACCACACACACCACACACCCCCACCCACCACCACACCCCCCCACCACCCCCACACCACACACCACCACCCCCACCCACACACACACCACCCCACCCACCACCAACCCCCCACCCCCCCCACCACCCACCCCACCCCCACCCACCCACACACACACACACCACCACACCCACCCCCACACCCCACCCCACACCCCACAACACACCCCCACACCCCCCCCCCCAACCCCCCCACCCACAACACCCCCACACCCACACCCCACCCCCACACACCCCACCCACCAACACATCACCACCCACCCACACCACCCCCCCCCACCACACCCACCACCCCCCACCCCCCCCACCCCCACCACCACCCCACCCCCCCCCCCCCCCCACCACCCCCCACCCCCACCACCCCCCCACCCACCACCCCCCCACCCCCCACAACCCCCACCCCCACACCACCACCAACACCCCCCCCCCCACCCCCAAACCCAACCACCACCCCACCACCCACCACCCCCCCCCACCCCACACCCACCCCACCCCACCCCCACCACACCCACCACCCACACCACCACCACAACCCCCCCCACCACCACACACCCACACCCCCCCCACACAACCCCACCACACCCCCCCCCCCCAACCCCAACCCCCCACACAACCCACACC
This sequence comes from Champsocephalus esox, assembly GCA_036324585.1. Classification (NCBI taxonomy): domain Eukaryota; kingdom Metazoa; phylum Chordata; class Actinopteri; order Perciformes; family Channichthyidae; genus Champsocephalus; species Champsocephalus esox. Next base: position 40,272,903 of record CM070494.1, read on the forward strand.
ACCCCCCCCACCCCCCCACCCCCACCCCCCCCCCCCCCCCCAACCCCACCCCCCACACACCCCCCCCCCCCCACACCACACCACCCCCCCCACACACCACCCCACCACCCCCACCACAACCCCCCCCCCCCACCCCCCCACCCACAAACAACACACCCCCACCCCCACCCCCCCCCCCCCACCCCCCACCCACACACTCCACACCCAACCCCCCCACCCCACCCCCACAACCCCCCCCCCCCACCACACACCCCCCACACCACACACCACCCCCACCCACACCCACCACCACCACACCCCCCACACACACAACCCAACACCCCCCCACACCCCCCACCCACCAACCCCACCCCCACCCACCCAACACAACCACACACCACCACACACCCAACACACCACCCACAACCACCCCACCCCACACCCCCCCACACCACCCCCACCCCCCCACCCCCCCCCCACCCCCACACCCCACACACCCACACACCCCACCCCCCACCACCAAACACCCACACACCACCCACACCCCACCACCCCCACCCACACACCCCACACCCACCCCACCCACCCCCACACCCCCACCACACCCCCCCACCCAACACCACACCCACACCCCACACCACCACCCACCCACCACCCCCCACCCCCCAACCCCCCCCACACCACACCCACCACACCACACCCCCCCCACCCCCACCCCCCCCCACCACCCCCCACCCAACACCCCCCCCACCCCCCCCACCCCCCCCCCACACCACCCACCCCCCCCACCCCCCCCCCCCCCCACCCACCCACCACCCCCCACCCCACCCACCACACCCCCCCCCCTCCCCCAACCCCAAAACCCCCCCCACCACCCACCCCCCACACCACACCCACCACCCCCACACCACACCCCACCCCACCCACCCCCCCCCCACAACCCCACCCCACACACACACCCCCCCCCCCCACACCACCCCCACACACCCCCCCCCCACCCCCCCACCCCCCCCACCCCCCCCCCCCCACACCCACCCCCACCCCCCACACCCCCACACACACCCATCCACCACACACACCCCACACCCCCCCCCACCCCCCCCCCCACCCCACCCCCCCCCCCAACCACCCACCCCACACCCCAACCCCCACCAACCCCCACCACCCCACACCACACACACCCACCCCCACCCCCCACACCACCCACCCACAACCACACACCACCCCCCACCACCACACCACCCCCCACCCACCACCACAACAACACCCCACCCCACCCCCCCACCCCACCCACCACAACACACACACCCCCCCCCACACACCCACCCCACACCCCCACACCCCCCCCACCACACCACCCCCACCCACCCCACACCCACACCCAACCCCCACCACCCCACACCACACCACCACACCCACCCACACCACCAACAACCCACCCACCCCCCCCCCCACACCAACCACCCACACCCCCCCCCCCCACCCCACCCCACCCCACCCCACACCACACCCCCACCACCACACCCACACCCCACCACCACCCACCACACCCCCCCCCACCCCCACCACCCCCCCCCCCCCCCCCACCACCACCCCCCCACCCCCCCTCCCAAACCCCCAACACACACACCCCCCCCCCCCCCCCAACCCACCCCACCCCCACCCCACACCACCCCCACCCCCCCCCCAACCCACCCCCTCACACCACCCCCCCACCACCCCCCCCCACCACCACCCACAACCACACCCACCCCCCCCCACCCCCCACCCCACCCACACCCCCACCCAACACACCCACCCACCACACCCCCACACCCCACCCACCCCACCACAACCCCACACACCCCCCAACCACCCCCAACCCCCCAACCACCCCACCAACCAACCACACACACCCACACCCCCCACCCCACCCACCCCACCCCACCACACCCCACAATGTCTGAGACCCAAGCTGAAGGTACACACACACACACACACACTAAACCCTGTTGTTGTTGTTGTTGTTGTTGTGTAGCTTTAGCATCGAGCTAACAGTTCACATGTCGTCTCAGTCTGTTCCTGGAGGAGACTGGTTCTGTCCAGACTGTCGACCCAAACAAAGATCGAGCCGCCTGCCGTCCCGTCAGAGATCCTCCATCGATGAGGAGGAGGAAGAGGGGGAGGGTGAAGAAGAGGAGGAGGAGGAGAAGTCAGATGAGGAAGAAGAGGAGGAGGAAGAAGAAGAGGAGGAGGAGGAGGAGGAAGAAGAAGAAGTCGTTGTGAGGTGAGTGAGAATACTTTACCCTCATCTCAAAGATAGATATATCTCTATATTAATATGAACATCCCGTAATCTCTGCAGCAAGAAGAGCCAGCCCCCGCCCCCAAGAGGGAGGAGCCAACAGACCCTGCCCCCGAGAGGGAGGAGCCAACAAGCCACGCCCAAAGGCCAGCAGGCCACGCCCAAAGGCCAGCAGGCCACGCCCAAAGGCCAGCAGGCCACGCCCAAAGGCCAGCAGGCCACGCCCAAAGGCCAGCAGGCCACGCCCAAAGGCCAGCAGGCCACGCCCAAAGGCCAGCAGGCCACGCCCAAAGGCCAGCAGGCATCAGGGAGGAGCTCCTCTGCCTCAAAGTCAGTATCTCCTGAAACGCGATCAAAATATAAAAGTTTTTCTTGCAGCCAGATATATTTCCGAGACGTCTGTAGCTTCAAACGGAACTCAGGCTGTGAATCATGTATCTGGGCGGAGGCTATCCTTTAAAGCCTATTCTAGTTTTGCTTTCAGTTAACGATCATAACCCTGGCTCTATCCAATCACAGGTCCTCAGGAAAGGCCACGCCACACAATGGGAAGGCCACGCCCCCTGCAGGTAAAGCTCCGCCCCGCTCAGGGAGTCGCGTCAGCGCCCGTCTGAGCCACGAGTTCCTCGCTACGACCACGACCCAAAAAAACCTCACCTGGTCAGAGCGAGGCCCGAAAGAGACCAGCCACAGGTAAACAGCCAATCAGAGCACACCTGTAGACAAGTAAACAGCCAATCAGAGCACACCTGTAGACAAGTAAACAGCCAATCAGATCACACCTGAACACAGGTAAACAGCCAATCAGATCACACCTGAACACAGGTAAACAGCCAATCAGATCACACCTGAACACAGGTAAACAGCCAATCAGAGCACACCTGTAGACAAGTAAACAGCCAATCAGAGCACACCTGTAGACAAGTAAACAGCCAATCAGAGAACACCTGTAGACAGGTAAACAGCCAATCAGAGAACACCTGAACACAGGTAAACAGCCAATCAGATCACACCTGAACACAGGTAAACAGCCAATCAGATCACACCTGAACACAGGTAAACAGCCAATCAGAGAACAGATAATACTTTATTGTATTTTCTCCTCGGAGCACAAGTGATCCTCCTTACCTGACATTCTCTCCCTCCCCCCACCCAGATGTGGCTCTTCCCCTCCCCCCCCGCCCCGTCCTCCCCCCCCTCCTCCTCCTCCTCCTCCTCCTCCTCCTCACGTCGTTCCTCTGGCAGGAACCATGGGGGTCCATGAGCTGTCAGCCTGTGAGCAGCTGGTGGTGGAGCTGGTGAGACATGATGACAGCTGGCCCTTCATCAAGCTGGTGTCCAGG
>CM070494.1:40279008-40299008 GCA_036324585.1 Champsocephalus esox
AGCTTGTGGAGTGATCGTCAAACATTGAAAACCAAATGTTGTTTCGTGTCTGCATTCTAAAGTGATATGTACCTGTACAGGTGAGTTTGTGACGGACATGGAGCTGATGTTCTCGAACTGCCTGCAGTATAACCCTCGCCACACTAACGAGGCGAAGGCAGGAACTCGCCTGCAGCTCTTCTTCCACGCCGAGCTCATCAGGCTCGGCCTATCCGAGCACAGCAGGCTCGGCCAATCAGAGCGCAGCCCCGCCCCCCCCGCCAAGCGCTCCCGACAGTGACCTGTGACCTCACCGCCGTCTTCTCTGCTGATTGGTCCTCCTGACCCCGTCTGAACCAGCTGACAATCAAAGGGATGATGAGTGGGCGGGGCTTCTCCACAGTCAGTGTTTTAGCTGCTACTTTAATGACCTTTATATTGACACGTTTGAACTTAGTTCAAAGTGAATGATTAAATCCCTTTAAGATACACCTCCACCTGTCGCACCTCCACCTGCCACACCTCCACCTGTCACACCTCCACCTGTCGCACCTCCACCTGTCGCACCTCCACCTGTCACACCTCCACCTGTCGCACCCCCACCTGCCACACCTCCACCTGCCACACCTCCACCTGTCACACCTCCACCTGTCACACCTCCACCTGTCACACCTCCACCTGCCACACCTCCACCTGCCACACCTCCATACCTCCACCTGTCACACCTCCACCTGTCACACCTCCACCTGTCACACCTCCACCTGCCACACCTCCACCTGTCGCACCCCCACCTGTCACACCTCCACCTGTCGCACCTCCACCTGTCGCACCTCCACCTGTCGCACCTCCACCTGTCACACCTCCACCTGTCACACCTCCACCTGCCACACCTCCACCTGCCACACCTCCATACCTCCACCTGTCACACCTCCACCTGTCACACCTCCACCTGTCACACCTCCACCTGCCACACCTCCACCTGTCGCACCCCCACCTGTCACACCTCCACCTGTCGCACCTCCACCTGTCGCACCTCCACCTGTCGCACCTCCACCTGTCACACCTCCACCTGTCGCACCTCCACCTGTCACACCTCCACCTGTCGCACCTCCACCTGTCACACCTCCACCTGCCGCACCTCCACCTGTCACACCCCCACCTGTCACACCTCCACCTGTCGCACCTCACCTGCCACACCTCCACCTGCCGCACCTCCACCTGTCACACCCCCACCTGTCACACCTCCACCTGTCGCACCTCCACCTGCCACACCTCCACCTGTCGCACCTCCACCTGCCGCACCTCCACCTGTCGCACCTCCACCTGCCGCACCTCCACCTGCCACACCTCCACCTGTCGCACCTCCACCTGCCGCACCTCCACCTGCCGCACCTCCACCTGTCGCACCTCCACCTGTCACACCTCCACCTGTCGCACCTCCACCTGTCACACCTCCATACCTCCACCTGTCACACCTCCACCTGTCACACCTCCACCTGTCACACCTCCACCTGCCACACCTCCACCTGTCGCACCCCCACCTGTCGCACCCCCACCTGTCACACCTCCACCTGTCACACCTCCACCTGTCACACCTCCACCTGTCGCACCTCCACCTGTCACACCTCCACCTGTCACACCTCCACCTGTCACACCTCCACCTGTCACACCTCCATACCTCCACCTGTCACACCTCCACCTGTCGCACCTCCACCTGTCACACCTCCACCTGCCACACCTCCACCTGTCGCACCCCCACCTGTCGCACCCCCACCTGTCGCACCTCCACCTGTCACACCTCCACCTGTCACACCTCCACCTGTCACACCTCCACCTGTCACACCTCCATACCTCCACCTGTCACACCTCCACCTGTCACACCTCCACCTGTCACACCTCCACCTGTCACACCTCCACCTGTCGCACCTCCACCTGTCACACCTCCATACCTCCACCTGTCACACCTCCACCTGTCGCACCTCCACCTGTCACACCTCCATACCTCCACCTGTCACACCTCCACCTGTCGCACCTCCACCTGTCGCACCTCCACCTGTCACACCTCCATACCTCCACCTGTCACACCTCCACCTGTCACACCTCCACCTGTCGCACCTCCACCTGTCACACCTCCATACCTCCACCTGTCACACCTCCACCTGTCACACCTCCACCTGTCACACCTCCATACCTCCACCTGTCACACCTCCATCTGTCACACCTCCACCTGTCACACCTCCATACCTCCACCTGTCGCACCTCCACCTGTCGCACCTCCACCTGTCATACCTCCACCTGTCGCACCTCCACCTGTCGCACCTCCACCTGTCATACCTCCACCTGTCGCACCTCCACCTGTCGCACCTCCACCTGTCGCACCTCCACCTGTCGCACCTCCACCTGCCGCACCTCCACCTGCCGCACCTCCACCTGTCAGACCCACTCCCCTGTAGAGGACGAGCACCTGTGCACCACGAGTCGCTCTGATTGGCCCCAGGCGTCCTTAGAGCTGCTGCAGGTGAAACACTGGCTGGGGACCCCCCTCACCTGATCACATGACCCCTCTCACCTGATCACATGACCCCTCTCACCTGATCACATGACCCCTCTCACCTGATCACATGACCCTCACCGTTATAAACAACCCTTCCACTGTGACTTTGTGAAACCTAGAGAAGTCGACCTGCTGACGTTCAGGGCATTTTTATATTTACTGGGTCAGAGACATTCCTGTAGGACATTAGAGACAGACAGACGGGTAGAGACAGACGGACGGACGGGTAGAGACAGACGGGTAGAGACAGACAGGTAGAGACAGACAGACAGGTAGAGACAGACGGGTAGAGACAGACGGACAGGTAGAGACAGACGGACAGGTAGAGGCAGACGGACAGGTAGAGACAGACGGACAGGTAGAGGCAGACGGACAGGTAGAGACAGACGGACAGGTAGAGGCAGACGGACAGGTAGAGACAGACGGACAGGTAGAGGCAGACGGACAGGTAGAGACAGACGGGACAGGTAGAGGCAGACGGACAGGTAGAGGCAGACGGACAGGTAGAGACAGACAGGTAGAGACAGACAGACAGGTAGAGGCAGACGGACGGGTAGAGACAGACGGACAGGTAGAGACAGACGGACAGGTAGAGACAGACGGACAGGTAGAGGCAGACGGACAGGTAGAGACAGACGGACAGGTAGAGGCAGACGGACAGGTAGAGGCAGACGGACAGGTAGAGACAGACGGACAGGTAGAGACAGACGGACAGGTAGAGACAGACGGACAGGTAGAGACGGACAGGTAGAGACGGACAGGTAGAGACAGACGGACAGGTAGAGACGGACAGGTAGAGACGGACAGGTAGAGACGGACAGGTAGAGACGGACAGGTAGAGACGGACAGGTAGAGACGGACAGGTAGAGACGGACAGGTAGAGACGGACAGGTAGAGACGGACAGGTAGAGACGGACAGGTAGAGACAGACGGACAGGTAGAGACGGACAGGTAGAGACAGACAGGTAGAGACAGACAGGTAGAGAGGTTCATCTAAACTCCCACCCGGTCGTTAGTTTTCGCTCAGGGACAAAACATGTATTTGATTTGAATGTAAATAGTTTTAACTGACTCTCCGGCGGAATGAAACGCGTTCAGTCGGAGAGCGGAGATGCTGCCCAATTGAGCGTTGTGAATTCGCCTTAAAGGGACAGTCCACATTTAGGAAGGGGCATCGTGAGTCCAAGAGGGAGTCATCCTCTTGGTGTCGGTGCCACAGGCTTGGCTTGGCTTGGCTTGGCTTGGCTTGGCTTGGCTTAAAGGCAGACATGCAATGAGTTGAAGTGACGAGATCAGATAATAAAATGTGGCGCTGTCCCTTTAAGAGGCAGCCTGAGGCTTCTGGGATTTGTAGTTTTTGTTGGACTACTGCAACGTTTACCTGCTTTAGTGTTCTTTTGTTTGATGCGTTCTTCTTCTGTGGTGTTAGTGTGACTGCTGCAGCTCAGTCAGTGTGTGTGTGTGTGTGTGTGTGTGTGTGTGTGTGTGTGTGTGTGTGTGTGTGTGTGTGTGTGCGTGTGTGTGTGTGTGTCAGCTGTACACTACACTGGAGCGCTGCATATTTATTTAGTTCTGCCTTCTTTGTGACTGGCAGGATCTCCCTGATGCTGTTTGTTCTGAAATAATAAATAAAGTGTTATAACCAGCGGCCTCTGCTCACCTGTGTACCTGTACCTGCTCACCTGTGTACATGTACCTGCTCACCTGTGTACATGTACCTGCTCACCTGTGTACATGTACCTGCTCACCTGTGTACCTGTACCTGCTCACCTGTGTACCTGTACCTGCTCACCTGTGTACACGTACCTGCTCACCTGTACCTGTGTACCTGTACCTGCTCACCTGTGTACATGTACCTGCTCACCTGTGTACATGTACCTGCTCACCTGTGTACATGTACCTGCTCACCTGTGTACACGTACCTGCTCACCTGTGTACCTGTACCTGCTCACCTGTGTACCTGTACCTGTTCACCTGTGTACACGTACCTGTTCACCTGTACCTGCTCACCTGTGTACACGTACCTGTGTACCTGTACCTGCTCACCTGTGTACACGTACCTGCTCACCTGTACCTGTGTACCTGTACCTGCTCACCTGTGTACCTGTACCTGCTCACCTGTGTACACGTACCTGTTCACCTGTGTACATGTACCTGTTCACCTGGGTACACGTACCTGTTCACCTGTGTACACGTACCTGTTCACCTGTGTACACGTACCTGTTCACCTGTACCTGCTCACCTGTGTACACGTACCTGTTCACCTGGGTACACGTACCTGTTCACCTGTGTACACGTACCTGTTCACCTGTACCTGCTCACCTGTGTACACGTACCTGTGTACATGTACCTGCTCACCTGTGTACATGTACCTGCTCACCTGTGTACACGTACCTGTTCACCTGTGTACACGTACCTGTTCACCTGTGTACACGTACCTGTTCACCTGTACCTGCTCACCTGTGTACACGTACCTGTGTACATGTACCTGTTCACCTGTGTACACGTACCTGTGTACATGTACCTGTTCACACGTACCTGTTCACCGGTGTACATGTACCTGTTCACCTGTGTACACGTACCGGTGTACATGTACCTGTTCATCTGTGTACACGTACCTGTTCACCGGTGTACACGTACCTGTGTACATGTACCTGTTGACATGTACATGTACCTGTTCACGTGTGTACATGTACCTGTTCACCTGTGTACATGTACCTGTTCACCTGTGTACATGTACCTGTTCACCTGTATCTGTGTGTACATGTACCTGTTCACCTGTGTACCTGTTCACCTGTGTACACGTACCTGTTCACCTGTGTACACGTACCTGTGTACACCTGTGTACACGTACCTGTTCACCGGTGTACACGTACCTGTGTACATGTACCTGTTCACCTGTACGTGTGTACATGTACCTGTTCACCTGTGTACATGTACCTGTTCACCTGTACCTGTGTGTACATGTACCTGTTCACCTGTGTACACGTACCTGTTCACATGTGTACATGTACCTGAGTAATCTGTGGGATGGGAAGCAGGCGGGATGAAGACAACTTCCTGTCTCCTGATTGGTTGGTATTTTTACATTTTTTTTTAAATGACCCTCTGTCCTCTGACCCCAGACCCTCTGACCCCAGACCCTCTGTCCTCTGACCCTCTGTCCTCTGACCCCAGACCCTCTGTCCTCTGACCCTCTGTCCTCTGACCCTCTGTCCTGTGACCCTCCGGCATCGTTCGGTCAGACGACGCAGCTGAGTCACCCAGACACTCAGCCCGCTGCAAAGGCTTTGATGAAGAAGGTGTTTGGGTTCAATCTTCAGAGCAAATAGAAAGCACTGGAGATGTTTGGTTTCAGGGTGCTGACCCGGACCCCTCGTCCCAGAGGCTCCTCCTCAGGGTCTCGGACCCCTCGTCCCAGAGGCTCCTCCTCAGGGTCTCGGACCCCTCGTCCCAGAGGCTCCTCCTCGTCCCAGAGGCTCCTCCTCAGGGTCTCGGACCCCTCGTCCCAGAGGCTCCTCCTCGTCCCAGAGGCTCCTCCTCAGGGTCTCGGACCCCTCGTCCCAGAGGCTCCTCCTCGTCCCAGAGGCTCCTCCTCAGGGTCTCGGACCCCTCGTCCCAGAGGCTCCTCCTCGTCCCGCTGCTCGCTGCGGATCACAGGGAGCAGACGCTCTGCAGCCTGGTCTCTATCGACGTCAGGGGCATGCGGGCGCTGAGCCGAAGAGACCTCACCAGAGGACTTTGAAAACATCGAGGTCAAGATCCTCTGTTCCCCTCAGACACATGGAACAAAACACCATGAGCACACACACACACTCACTCTCACACACACACACACTCACACACACACGCACGCACACACACACACACAAGGTATAAGGAGGTTTAATATGTGTGTGTATGAGTTTGGGAAGAGAGAAAGATATGAGGCAACTTGCTGTAAACCAAATCTACTGTATATTGTTGTCTCTGCACACACTGTACATCCAGACACACACTGTACATACAGACACACACTAGACACACACTGTACATACAGACACACACTAGACACACACTGTACATACAGACACACACTAGACACACACTGTACATCCAGACACACACTAGACACACACTGTACATACAGACACACACTAGACACACACTGTACATACAGACACACACTAGACACACACTGTACATCCAGACACACACTAGACACACACTGTACATCCAGACACACACTGTACATCCAGACACACACTAGACACACACTGTACATCCAGACACACACTAGACACACACTGTACATCCAGACACACACTGTACATCCAGACACACACTAGACACACACTGTACATCCAGACACACACTAGACACACACTGTACATCCAGACACACACTGTACATCCAGACACACACACACTGTACATCCAGACACACACTGTACATCCAGACACACACACTGTACATCCAGACACACACACTGTACATGGTATAAACCCTGACATCACAGATGCATGATGGTACGCACCCTGACATCACAGATGCATGATGGTACGCACCCTGACATCACAGATGCATGATGGTACGCACCCTGACATCACAGATGCATGATGGTACGCACCCTGACATCACAGATGCATGATGGTACGCACCCTGACATCACAGATGCATGATGGTACGCACCCTGACATCACAGATGCATGATGGTACGCACCCTGACATCACAGATGCATGATGGTACACACCCTGACATCACAGATGCATGATGGTACACACCCTGACATCACAGATGCATGATGGTACGCACCCTGACATCACAGATGCATGATGGGACGCACCCTGACATCACAGATGCATGATGGTACGCACCCTGACATCACAGATGCATGATGGTACACACCCTGACATCACAGATGCATGATGGTACACACCCTGACATCACAGATGCATGATGGTACACACCCTGACATCACAGATGCATGATGGTACACACCCTGACATCACAGATGCATGATGGGACACACCCTGACATCACAGATGCATGATGGTACACACCCTGACATCACAGATGCATGATGGTACACACCCTGACATCACAGATGCATGATGGTACACACCCTGACATCACAGATGCATGATGGGACACACCCTGACATCACAGATGCATGATGGTATACACCCTGACATCACAGATGCATGATGGTACACACCCTGACATCACAGATGCATGATGGTACACACCCTGACATCACAGATGCATGATGGGACACACCCTGACATCACAGATGCATGATGGTACGCACCCTGACATCACAGATGCATGATGGTACACACCCTGACATCACAGATGCATGATGGTACACACCCTGACATCACAGATGCATGATGGTATACACCCTGACATCACAGATGCATGATGGTACACACCCTGACATCACAGATGCATGATGGTACACACCCTGACATCACAGATGCATGATGGGACACACCCTGACATCACAGATGCATGATGGGACACACCCTGACATCACAGATGCATGATGGTACACACCCTGACATCACAGATGCATGATGGGACACACCCTGACATCACAGATGCATGATGGTACACACCCTGACATCACAGATGCATGATGGTACACACCCTGACATCACAGATGCATGATGGTATACACCCTGACATCACAGATGCATGATGGTACACACCCTGACATCACAGATGCATGATGGGACACCGGAGAGATCCAAAGATGTGGTTATAAAGGGACTGGAGTGGCTAATGTGTGACTTTTTTGTTTCATCTGATTCTGTGCAAAAACTAATAATCAACAGAAATGAATGTTGTTGTTTATCTGTGACATCTCCAAGACTGATAAATAATAACAGTATGTGGAATAACTGCCTTTTCGTGCATGTTTTTCACGGAGAACGCAAACTGGCAGTTCAAGGGTTAACATCCTGAACAGAATTTAACATTTGGTATTTTTGATCAAGACTGAAGTGGAATGAAAGATTTAACCCCAACACGTTTTAAAACATGTGAATCTGTTGTCCTTTTAGAGCAGTTTTTGGAAGAGGACATTTGTCCCGCACGACTAATTTTAACTTTGCTGTTCAATCTGATTTTGTGCAAACACTAAAAATGCAAACAACGCGTTGTGTCGCTCTTCTCCGCGAGCGAAACAACGCGCTGTGTCGCTCTTCTCCGCGAGCGAAACAACGCGCTGTGTCGCTCTTCTCCGCGAGCGAAACAACGCGCTGTGTCGCTCTTCTCCGCGAGCGAAACAACGCGCTGTGTCGCTCTTCTCCGCGAGCGAAACAACGCGCTGTGTCGCTCTTCTCCGCGAGCGAAACAACGCGTTGTGTCGCTCTTCTCCGCGAGCGAAACAACGCGCTGTGTCGCTCTTCTCCGCGAGCGAAACAACGCGCTGTGTCGCTCTTCTCCGCGAGCGAAACAACGCGTTGTGTCGCTCTTCTCCGCGAGCGAAACAACGCGCTGTGTCGCTCTTCTCCGCGAGCCGCTCCCAGATCTGTGTTCTTTGGGAATAGAGAACAGCGGTTTCATGTTTTCAAAATGGCAGTGGAAGAGTTAAAACCCCGAACATGAGGACATGTGTCGCAGAGCCATTTAATAGAAGAGCCATTTATAGAAGAGCCATTTAATAGAAGAGCCATTTAATAGAAGAGCCATTTAATAGAAGAGCCATTTAATAGAAGAGCCATTTAATAGAAGAGCCATTTAATAGAAGAGCCATTTCTATGAATGGCTCTGATGTGTCGTATTTTCTATTTGGGCGGAAGTTGCTTTAAAGATTGAACCCAGAAAAGTTGTGAAGAAAACCTTTTAATATCATGTTGATATCAAAGCATTTTGCAGTGGACATTCCCTCTCGATGACTCATCTCCGGAGTGGATTTGTTGCACAGTGAATTAAAAACCGATTTCAAAAATGAAATTGGAATCCAAAATAGATGGAGAACAGAGCCGTGCTACGGGACATCAGGCCGCTTGCACCGACACATCCAGAGTGACTGCAGCGTGAGCAGTGAGCAATGACCCATGGCAAAAACGTCCACAGTGATACCGGAGGGTTAAACCGCTGTACCGTGGTTCGAGCACCTCTCTCTCTCTCTCTCTCTCTCTCTCTCTCTCCTCTCTCTCTCTCTCTCTCTCTCTCTCTCTCTCTCTCTCTCTCCTCCCCCTCTCTCTCGGACACATTCCCCTCTCCTCTCTCCCCTCAGAAGCGCCTCTTCCTCCCCCTTTCTGACGGTCATCAGCAGGTATATCCCCGGGACAACATGGTAAGGATCTCCCGGATTCTCCCCCGGTCCCTCTCTCTGTTAGAGGCCGGGACAGGGAGCCTCTTTGCGGGGCTAAAGTCTCCGGAGGACCGTTATGTGGCTCCGCTCCGTTAGCATGGGGTTAGCATGACGTTAGCTACACCATGCTACATGGCGCTAAGCTATATCATGATGTAGCATTCTTCCGTTAGCTGCCGATAAACCGGCTGTTTGACCGGCTTTATTAAACTATGATTATTATAAAGTAACGGCTCCTGGTGACCCGTTGTTATGCTGGGGGTTGTAACGGGATATATCCCGGTGTTATTAAAGTAACGGTCCGCGGAGCCTCTGTGCCCGCAGGCCGCGGCCCGGAGACACCTCTCATCCCCGGTGTTTCCTGCGGGCTCAGAGGCCTCACAGCCCGGGGACAGAGCACCGGCAGCACTCGCTAAAAATAACCCGGGTCTGACCCGTTTCAGAAACCTGGATTTAATCCGAGTTTAACAGACAGAACGACTGCGGAGTCATGCTGTCTGTCTGTCTGTAACCTGCCTGTCTCTCAACTGTCTGTCTGTCTGTAACCTGCCTGTCTCTCTGCCTGTCTCTCAACTGTCTGTCTGTAACCTGTCTGTCTCTCTGTCTGTCTCTCAACTGTCTGTAACCTGTCTGTCTCTCAACTGTCTGTCTGTAACCTGTCTGTCTCTCAACTGTCTGTCTCTCAATTGTCTGTAACCTGTCTGTCTCTCTGTCTGTCTGTAACCTGCCTGTCTCTCTGTCTGTCTGTCTGTAACCTGTCTGTCTGTAACCTGTCTGTCTGTCTCTCTGTCTGTCTGTAACCTGTCTGTCTGTAACCTGTCTGTCTCTCTGTCTGTCTGTAACCTGTCTGTCTGTAACCTGTCTGTCTGTAACCTGTCTGTCTCTCTGTCTCTCTGTCTGTCTGTAACCTGTCTGTCTCTCTGTCTGTCTGTAACCTGTCTGTCTGTAACCTGTCTGTCTCTCTGTCTGTCTGTAACCTGTCTGTCTGTAACCTGTCTGTCTCTCTGTCTGTCTGAAGGCCTGCAGGCTGAGAAACTGGGTCTCAAACTAACTAAGTTAACAGATTAACTAACCAACAGTAACTCTATATAACTGCCGAGAACACTCTCAAACTAACTAACAGTTACTCTAACTAACTAAAAAGTTAAACTAACTTACTAAGAGACACTGTAACTAACGAACAGTTATACTATGAACCTACTAGTACCCTTACGGTATAACTGGAGCCCTATCTAAATAAAGGTCTGACTAACGGACACACCAACTGCCTAAGCTCCAGTTTCACTAACCAACTCACGAGTGAAAGAAAGTACCACATTGTACTCGAGTACACAATTAAAGTTTATGTTACATCATCTCTTTCTCAACATCTTTGTAAAGCAATGAACCCGTCCTTAAACTCAGAGCAACACATTACCATAGAGGTCAGCAATAAGAAGGACTTCAACCGATCAATAGATCATAACATATTTTATATATATCCAGATGTTTCCTGGGTGAATCGCTGATGTCATATTTGCTGATGTCTGAATATTGATCTCGTGTGCAGGCGTCAGGCGTGACCGTGAACGACGAGGTGATCCGGGTGTTCAACGACATGAAGGTGAGGAAGTCTTCGTCAACTGAAGACGTGAAGAAGAGGAAGAAGGCGGTGCTGTTCTGCCTGAGCGAAGACAAGAAGAAGATCATTGTGGAGGAGGGGAAGCAGATCCTGGTGGGCGACATCGGGGAGAGCGTGGACGACCCGTACGGATGCTTCGTCAAACTGCTGCCACCCAACGACTGCCGGTACGGGCTGTACGACGCCACGTACGAGACGAAGGAGAGCAAGAAGGAGGACCTGGTCTTCATCTTCTGGTGACTGCTCTATTCATACACATAACATACTACATACATACTACATGCTACATACATGCTACATGCTACATACATGCTACATACATACATACATACTACATACATGCATACTACATACATACTACATGCTACATACATACTACATGCTACATACATACTACATACATGCATACTACATACACATAACATGCTACATACATACTACATGCTACATGCATACTACATACATACTACATACATGCATACTACATACACATAACATGCTACATACATACTACATGCTACATACATACTACATACATACATGCTACATGCATACTACATACATACAACATGCTACATACATACTACATACATGCATACTACATACACATAACATGCTACATACATACTACATGCTACATACATGCTACATACATACTACATACACATAACATACATACTACATGCTACATACATATAACATGCATATACATAACATACATACTACATACATACTACATGCTACATACATATACATAACATACATATAACATACTGCATACAACATACTACATATACCATACTACACACATATACCATACTACATATAACATGCATATACATAACATACATACTACATACACATAACATGCTACATACATACACATAACTAACATATACCATACTACATGCATATACCATACTTGCCAGCCCTCCCGATGTCACTGCCCTCTCCCCGTTTCCTCCCGATCTCTGACAAAGTCAGATTTACTCACGACTGTTTCCACTCGGACTTTAATCCAGCTAACCCATTGTTTGGTTTCCATGGCAACACGTCTCTTTAGCAGCGCGCAACTGAAAGTCTGAGAGGGCGTTCAGGCGGTGAGGAAGTCACAGAAAACAGAACGGGCAGCTCCGCCCTCTGCTCACTCCTCTCCAGCCACACATGGCCCCATCAAGGATGCTGCTTCAGGCCGCAAGGCAGTGCACTTACAACTACGATAAGCATGTTAATCCACAGCTCCGGCGATCTGTTTAGTACTGAACCAACAATGAAAAACACGTTCTCTATGAAGAGAACAGATTCTGATGATCATTTATATCGACCATCAGGCGGGAATAGAACATCTTGTCGATGCAAAAAGAAAACGGCACCAGAATAATCAATATTCCACCAGGACACGCAAAGGATCGTGAGATCTCTGCATAGCACATAAAACAAATGGCTTCATTCAAATCCACATTTTATGATGAAAGAAAACAATTCCCATCTCCGTTCAGTTCTGCTCTTCTTCCAGAAGATGAGCAGAACTGGATCCAAACGGCCCGTAGCGTATCACCTGCTGAACTAAACTCTCTCGCTCGGCACGCTGCTTCCCTGAACACAAATCAGACTGGCAGTGGTTACAGACCCCACCATCAGACTGGCAGTGGTTACAGACCCCACCATCAGACTGGCAGTGGTTACAGACCCCACCATCAGACTGGCAGTGGTTACAGACCCCACCATCAGACTGGCAGTGGTTACAGACCCCACCATCAGACTGGCAGTGGTTACAGACCCCACCATCAGACAGGCAGTGGTTACAGACCCCACCATCAGACCGGCAGTGGTTACAGACCCCACCATCAGACCGGCAGTGGTTACAGACCCCACCATCAGACTGGCAGTGGTTACAGACCCCACCATCAGACTGGCAGTGGTTACAGACCCCACCATCAGACTGGCAGCGGTTACAGACCCCACCATCAGACTGGCAGTGGTTACAGACCCCACCATCAGACTGGCAGTGGTTACATACCCCACCATCAGACTGGCAGTGGTTACAGACCCCACCATCAGACTGGCAGCGGTTACAGACCCCACCATCAGATTGGCAGCGGTTACAGACCCCACCATCAGACTGGCAGCGGTTAGAGACCCCACCATCAGACTGGCAGTGGTTACAGACCCCACCATCAGACTGGCAGCGGTTACAGACCCCACCATCAGACTGGCAGTGGTTACAGACCCCACCATCAGACCGGCAGTGGTTACAGACCCCACCATCAGACCCCACCATCAGACTGGCAGTGGTTACAGACCCCACCATCAGACTGGCAGCGGTTACAGACCCCACCATCAGACTGGCAGCGGTTACAGACCCCACCATCAGACTGGCAGCGGTTAGAGACCCCACCATCAGACTGGCAGCGGTTACAGACCCCACCATCAGACTGGCAGTGGTTACAGACCCCACCATCAGACTGGCAGTGGTTACAGACCCCACCATCAGACTGGCAGCGGTTACAGACCCCACCATCAGACTGGCAGTGGTTACAGACCCCACCATCAGACTGGCAGTGGTTACAGACCCCACCATCAGACTGGCAGTGGTTACAGACCCCACCATCAGACTGGCAGCGGTTACAGACCCCACCATCAGACTGGCAGTGGTTACAGACCATCAGACTGGCAGCGGTTACAGACCCCACCATCAGACTGGCAGTGGTTACAGACCCCACCATCAGACTGGCAGTGGTTACAGACCCCACCATCAGACTGGCTGTGGTTAGAGACCCCACCATCAGACTGGCAGCGGTTACAGACCCCACCATCAGACTGGCAGTGGTTACAGACCCCACCATCAGACTGGCAGTGGTTACAGACCCCACCATCAGACTGGCAGTCACATGCAGCCCACACTCCACAGTGACTCGCTTGCGGAGTTTCACGGCGAAATTGACATCGTAATTTCGACGATTTGGGCGTGAGTTTAAGGATATTAAGCCTCACTTTTATAAAAAAATATACATGTCGAAAACCGGATCTGGTTTTGTTACGGTACTGGCGCCTATGGTATACCGTATGCACCCCGTGCAGAATATACCCTTGATAGGGGTGTGTGTGACACAGTATATGTTGTGGGTAACTGTGTGTGTATTGAGTGTGTGTGTAACTGTGTAACTGTGTGTGTGTGTGTGTGTCACAGTATATGTTGTGTGTAACTGTGTGTTTGTGTCACAGTATATATTGTGTGTAACTGTATGTGTGTAATGTATTGTGTGTGTGTCACAGTATATATTGTGTGTAACTGTGTGTGTGTAATGTATTGTGTGTGTGTCACAGTATATATTGTGTGTAACTGTGTGTGTCTGTGTGTGTGTCAGGGCTCCAGACGGCGCTCCTCTGAAGAGCAAGATGATCTACGCCAGCTCTAAAGACGCCATCAAGAAGAAGTTTACAGGTGAGGACCTGCAGATACCTCTCCCCCTCTCTGTCTGTCTCCCCCCTCTCTCCCCCCCCTCTGGGACTGGTTACTGCAGAGTCAGAGGATTTAAAAACCTGTATCTCTTTGAATGTTACTCAGATTGTGGACAGTCCTACTCGCCCTGACATCAAGTCCCTGATGAATCCTCCCTAATTGATCTCACTCTAACTAATGTTCCCCATAAATACTCATCTGTGGGAGCATCAGAGAATGATGTGAGTGATCTCTGTGCTGTAGCCACAATCAGGGACACTGAGGTCCAAAAGGTTAAACCTCGCATCATCATCAAGAGAGACATAAAACATTTTGTGGAGCAGGTTCTGTTCATGGTCTGTTTGGGTTTGATTGGGAAATGGATCTGCGTGCTGATGTAGAAACCGCTTGGTCTTATTAGCATCTTGGCTTTATGGAGATCATTGATAGACGTGCACCCTGCGTACATTCAGAGTGAAGGGACGAGACCCTCCTGGTTCTCTGCTGAGCTGTCCAGTGTCCTTCATGAGAGAAACCAGGCCTGGGCAAAGGCTAGGAGATCAGGCTCAGAGGTAGAGTGGCTGCATTCAGGCTCAGAGGCAGAGTGGCTGCGTTCAGGCTCAGAGGCAGAGTGGCTGCGTTCAGGCTCAGAGGCAGAGTGGCTGCGTTCAGGCTCAGAGGTAGAGTGGCTGCGTTCAGGCTCAGAGGTAGTGTGGCTGCGTTCAGGCTCAGAGGTAGTGTGGCTGCGTTCAGGCTCAGAGGCAGAGTGGCTGCGTTCAGGCTCAGAGGCAGAGTGGCTGCGTTCAGGCTCAGAGGTAGAGTGGCTGCGTTCAGGCTCAGAGGTAGAGTGGCTGCGTTCAGGCTCAGAGGTAGAGTGGCTGCGTTCAGGCTCAGAGGCAGAGTGGCTGCGTTCAGGCTCAGAGGTAGAGTGGCTGCGTTCAGGCTCAGAGGCAGAGTGGCTGCGTTCAGGCTCAGAGGCGGAGTGGCTGCGTTCAGGCTCAGAGGCGGAGTGGCTGCGTTCAGGCTCAGAGGTAGAGTGGCTGCGTTCAGGCTCAGAGGCAGAGTGGCTGCGTTCAGGCTCAGAGGCGGAGTGGCTGCGTTCAGGCTCAGAGGCGGAGTGGCTGCGTTCAGGCTCAGAGGCGGAGTGGCTGCGTTCAGGCTCAGAGGCGGAGTGGCTGCGTTCAGGCTCAGAGGTTGAGTGGCATGCGTTCAGGCTCAGAGGTAGAGTCGCTGCGTTCAGGCTCAGAGGTGGAGTGGATGCGTTCAGGCTCAGAGGTAGAGTGGCTGCGTTCAGGCTCAGAGGCAGAGTGGCTGCGTTCAGGCTCAGAGGTAGAGTGGCTGCGTTCAGGCTCAGAGGTAAGTGGCTGCGATCAGGCTCAGAGGCAGAGTGGCTGCGTTCAGGCTCAGAGGCAGAGTGGCTGCGTTCAGGCTCAGAGGTAGAGTGGCTGCGTTCAGGCTCAGAGGTAGAGTGGCTGCGTTCAGGCTCAGAGGTAGAGTGGCTGCGTTCAGGCTCAGAGGTAGAGTGGCTGCGTTCAGGCTCAGAGGCAGAGTGGCTGCGTTCAGAGGCAGAGTGGCTGCGTTCAGGCTCAGAGGCAGAGTGGCTGCGTTCAGGCTTAGAGGTAGAGTGGCTGCGTTCAGGCAGCTGAGGAATAGATTCACTTCTCATCTCAAAAGTGCTAAATCAAAGTACTATCTGTCAGTTTCCACAAAGAACCTGAATAATCCTGGGAAATGTTGGAAAGCCATGAAATCGATATCCACGGTGAGATCCGTACTGAGCTCCTCCGTGCCTCACCTCAGCCTCTGCTCTCTGTGGGACAGGGCTCTATGCTCAGCTGCTTTACTGAGCTCCTCCGTGCCTCACCTCAGCCTCTGCTCTCTGTGGGACAGGGCTCTATGCTCAGCTGCTTTAATGAGCTCCTCCGTGCCTCACCTCAGCCTCTGCTCTCTGTCGGACAGGGCTCTATGCTCAGCTGCTTTACTGAGCTCCTCCGTGCCTCACCTCAGCCTCTGCTCTCTGTCGGACAGGGCTCTATGCTCAGCTGCTTTACTGAGCTCCTCCGTGCCTCACCTCAGCCTCTGCTCTCTGTGGGACAGGGCTCTATGCTCAGCTGCTTTACTGAGCTCCTCCGTGCCTCACCTCAGCCTCTGCTCTCTGTGGGACAGGGCTCTATGCTCAGCTGCTTTACTGAGCTCCTCCGTGCCTCACCTCAGCACCTGCTCTCTATGGGACAGGGCTCTATGCTCAGCTGCTTTAATGAGCTCCTCCGTGCCTCACCTCAGCACCTGCTCTCTGTGGGACAGGGCTCTATGCTCAGCTGCTTTACTGAGCTCCTCCGTGCCTCACCTCAGCCTCTGCTCTCTGTGGGACAGGGCTCTATGCTCAGCTGCTTTAATGAGCTCCTCCGTGCCTCACCTCAGCACCTGCTCTCTGTGGGACAGGGCTCTATGCTCAGCTGCTTTAATGAGCTCCTCCGTGCCTCACCTCAGCACCTGCTCTCTGTCGGACAGGGCTCTATGCTCAGCTGCTTTACTGAGCTCCTCCGTGCCTCACCTCAGCACCTGCTCTCTGTGGGACAGGGCTCTATGCTCAGCTGCTTTAATGAGCTCCTCCGTGCCTCACCTCAGCACCTGCTCTCTGTGGGACAGGGCTCTATGCTCAGCTGCTTTACTGAGCTCCTCCGTGCCTCACCTCAGCACCTGCTCTCTGTGGGACAGGGCTCTATGCTCAGCTGCTTTACTGAGCTCCTCCGTGCCTCACCTCAGCACCTGCTCTCTGTGGGACAGGGCTCTATGCTCAGCTGCTTTACTGAGCTCCTCCGTGCCTCATCTCAGCACCTGCTCTCTGTGGGACAGGGCTCTATGCTCAGCTGCTTTACTGAGCTCCTCCGTGCCTCACCTCAGCCTCTGCTCTCTGTCGGACAGGGCTCTATGCTCAGCTGCTTTACTGAGCTCCTCCGTGCCTCACCTCAGCCTCTGCTCTCTGTCGGACAGGGCTCTATGCTCAGCTGCTTTACTGAGCTCCTCCGTGCCTCACCTCAGCCTCTGCTCTCTGTCGGACAGGGCTCTATGCTCAGCTGCTTTAATGAGCTCCTCCGTGCCTCACCTCAGCCTCTGCTCTCTGTGGGACAGGGCTCTATGCTCAGCTGCTTTACTGAGCTCCTCCGTGCCTCACCTCAGCCTCTGCTCTCTGTCGGACAGGGCTCTATGCTCAGCTGCTTTAATGAGCTCCTCCGTGCCTCACCTCAGCCTCTGCTCTCTGTGGGACAGGGCTCTATGCTCAGCTGCTTTACTGAGCTCCTCCGTGCCTCACCTCAGTACCTGCTCTCTGTGGGACAGGGCTCTATGCTCAGCTGCTTTAATGAGCCCTGTGTGTCCTGTGCTCTCTGCTTCATTCTGTCACTGACTCTGCTCCTGTGAACTCCAGTCCGTGACTCTGAACAACGTGGTCTGGAAACCCTTCAGTTTGACTCCTCTTGCTGTTGATGTTGTTCGTGAAGCTTTAACCAAGCTAGATCCTAGGAACCGGCCGGCCCGGACGACGCAGAGCCTTTCTGTTTAAAGATAGAGCAGATGTTATCGCTCCTCCTCTCACTTCTCTCTGTAACCTCTCCCTCAGCACGAAGTCAGCGTGTGTCCTGCCTTCGCTGAAAGGAGGGGAGGCCACCTTACTGAATAACTATAGGCCGTCTCTAAGTGGTCAGTTCTGGCTCAGGCTCTTGAACGCCTCGTGAGGGAACAGGTAAAGGTGTTTCTATGTAACCATGACAACCTGTCTGAGCATCAGTCAGGCTTCAGAAAGCAGCGCAGCACCATCACTGCCACGATGAACGTGTGAACGATGTGGAGAGTATCTAGATGATAAGCAGAGTTGAGCAGCTCTGTTTGTTGACCTTTCCAAAGCGTTCGACACGTGGATCATCTCATCTTGAAGCAGAGGCTGCTCAGTGTCGGCATGTCCAGCCGTGCAGTGGGTGGTTTGAGAACTGCCTCTCTGAAAGGTCCCATGTGTTCACTCTGATGGACTGTCTTCTGAGGGGTTACACATCACTAATGGTGTTCCTCAAGGCTCTGTTTCAGGCCCACTTCTATTCTCCATCTGCATCAACAGCTCAGGGGAACATGTGGATGAAGCTACTTCACATCATGCGGATGATCCCGTGATGTTCTGAGCAGGTCCCTCAGTCAGGAGCTGGTGCTACATCACAGGCTGCTTCTAACACTCCTCAGACTCAGCGCTCTGAACTCAAGCTTCTTCTGATGTGGATCAAACCAAGGCAACGCTCTCTCTAAAGCTACACAGACCCAGAGCCTGCTGTAGATATTGTTACTACGCAAGGAACAAAACTCAGAGTGGTTCCTGTTACAAACACCTGGGTGTCTGCTTGATGATCGTCTCTCTTCTGAACCTCAGGTCTCTAACCTGCTGAGGAGCTGAGGGTGAGGCTAGGGTCCTTCTACAGGAACAAGTCCTGCTTCTCCTGGAGGCCAGGAAGAGGCTCTGTGACCTTTGACCTGTGCTGGACTCTGGGATCTGGTCTATCTGAAGGCTCTGTGACCTTTGACCTGTGCTGGACTCTGGGATCTGGTCTATCTGAATGCACTGTGACCTTTGACCTGTGCTGGACTCTGGGATCTGGTCTATCTGAATGCACTGTGACCTTTGACCTGTGCTGGACTCTGGGATCTGGTCTATCTGAAGGCTCTGTGACCTTTGACCTGTGCTGGACTCTGGGATCTGGTCTATCTGAATGCACTGTGACCTTTGACCTGTGCTGGACTCTGGGGATCTGGTCTATCTGAAGGCTCTGTGACCTTTGACCTGTGCTGGACTCTGGGATCTGGTCTATCTGAATGCACCGGCCCATCAACCTTGAAGAAAACAGAATCATAAAGTACATCAGGTTTCAAAGAGCCAAGTATTTCAAGTGCTACTCAGCTGGCTTTAGAGAAGCCAGTGCTTTGTTAGTATATAAGTGCTTTGTTAGTATATAAGAGCTTTGTTAGTATATAAGTGCTCTGTTAGTATATAAGTGCTTTGTTAGTATATAAGTACTTTGTTAGTATATAAGAGCTTTGTTAGTATATAAGTGCTTT
>CM070494.1:40304008-40321508 GCA_036324585.1 Champsocephalus esox
ACAAGGACACAGAGAGACACACTGAGAGACAGAGAGACAGCCCACACAAGGACACAGAGAGACACACTGAGAGACAGAGAGACAGCCCACACAAGGACACAGAGAGACACACACTGAGAGACAGAGAGACAGCCCACACAAGGACACAGAGAGACACACTGAGAGACAGAGAGACAGCCCACACAAGGACACAGAGAGACACACTGAGAGACAGAGAGACAGCCCACACAAGGACACAGAGAGACACACTGAGAGACACACACACAAGGACACAGAGAGACACACACTGAGAGACAGCCCACACAAGGACACAGAGAGACACACTGAGAGACAGAGAGACAGCCCACACAAGGACACAGAGAGACACACACACAAGGACACAGAGAGACACACACTGAGAGACAGAGAGACAGCCCACACAAGGACACAGAGAGACACACACTGAGAGACAGAGAGACAGCCCACACAAGGACACTGAGAGACAGAGACACACACAGAGAGACAGCCCGTCTGAGACAGCCTGAGACAGCCTGCTGTCTGTGTGCTGCATTCCGAATATGGTGAATTATAGAAATACTGCTGCTTTCTAAAAATACATGATAAGAACTTTTATGAACCAGATGGAGCTGCTCTTTCATTCGGGGACAATTTAAGAACCAAATGTCCATAAATTATCCCATGTTGTGATTGTG
The DNA here is from genome assembly GCA_036324585.1 of Champsocephalus esox. Classification (NCBI taxonomy): domain Eukaryota; kingdom Metazoa; phylum Chordata; class Actinopteri; order Perciformes; family Channichthyidae; genus Champsocephalus; species Champsocephalus esox. Next base: position 40,304,701 of record CM070494.1, read on the forward strand.
ACACACAGATTAGTCGGACCAAGCCATAAACTCTAACGGTTAACGACGTTAAACTACATCCGGGTAACTTGAAACAGAGCTCCATTCAGAAACGGGTGAATTATATTAATATTCTTACTTACTGGACGTAAAATATCCCTTAATATAACTTATTAGAAGGTTTCTGAAACAGAATGAGCTTCTCTTTAATTCGGGAAACACTGAAGGACCAAATATTTGAAAACAATTAAACTTTAGACGATTTCCGGCAGAAAGATCACCAACCGTCAGTAACGGCTAACGCTAAGCTACATCCGGGTAACTTGACTCTTTCTACAGAGCTCCATTTAGAAACGGGTGAATTATATAAATACTGATGCTTAATGGTCGGGAAATATCGCTAAGTACAACTTATAAGAACCTTTCTGAACCATAAGGAGCTTGCCTGGAATTCGGCCAACAGTTATGAACAGAATATCTGGAAACAATCATAGTTTGCTTTACACGATTTTCTGACGGAAAAATCACAGAATATCACTAACAGCTAACGCTAAACTACATCCGGGTAACTTGACCCTTTCTTACAGAGCTCCATTCAGAACCGGGTTAATTATATACATATTCCTGCTTACTGGACGTACAATATCCCTAACTATAACTTATAATGCATTTTCTAAACCAGAAGGAGCTGTTCTTAAATTCGGCAATTAGTGAAGGACAAAAAGTCTGAAAATTATCGCAGTTTATACGATTTCCTGACGAAAAATCTAACTTTCAGTAACGGTTAACGGTAAACTACATCCGGGCACCTGACGTTAAAATGTAGTATTTCAGATTGAAGTTTGGTGGAGGAAACAGAAAACTGTTTCCCTTTCACAGATTTAACAATAAATAACTTTCAAAAACAGCAGCATTGCACCTGTCTGTCGTTCGGACTGTAACCGGATCATTGAACAACAGGACAAGACAAATCACGGAGGTGTACAGAGTTTAAATACATGTTTTCCTTTTTTAGAAACATAATTTCTGATCAGAAGTGGAGAACATGACGAGTTTAACCGCTGAGTCCTCCTTCAGGCTCGACAGGTTAACGTCTTCTGAGTCCGCATGTGTCTGCTTCTTCCAGTTTGAATGAGCAACAGAAGCATTTGGTTGAGTTTTGAGCGGAGACCTGCAGTGACACTTCACAAAGTGACCAGCAGGGGTCAGTCTGAGACCAGAGCGTCCACTACACGCAGAGAAACACACAACACACTACACGACATGCAGAGAAACACACAACACACTACACGACATGCAGAGAAACACACAACACACTACACGACATGCAGAGAAACACACAACTATGGCAAGCCTTTTGAGTATTTATTCAATTTCCCTGATATCAGACGGCAGCGGCCTTCACTAGTTGGCCCTTTGATTTCACTTGTTAGATATATGGTCCAACTAGTCAGGCACTCTGCTTTACTAGTTACATAAACCATTTCACTAGTCGCCCTTTTTCAGCAACTAGTGGCACTTTTGTCCGACTAGTTACCACGTACGCCTTACGAGTGACGCCAGGAGCAGCACTAGTGACGCCAAAGTCCCGACATGTAAGCTTTTTGATGAACTAGTGGCCCTCTGACCGCACTAGTGACCCTAAAAGTCTTACACGTTAACTAGTGCGCTGCAAAAGCTCCGACATGTTAACTAGTCACACAAAATAAGCACGACTAGTTCACTAGTGGCACACATTTGTCTGCACTAGTTCACTAGTCGCACCCAGAATAACTCACTAGTGAACTAGTAAAGGCAACACGTTCACTAGTTCACTAGTTGACGTGTCTTTTGACCTTACTAGTTAACTAGTGGGGCTCAAAATGTCTACGCGTTAACTAGTGAACCCTTTGCCTTTTACTAGTTAACTAGTGAGAGAAGTTTAAATTCCACTAGTGAACTAGTGAGGCCTAAAATGTTCACTAGTGAACTAGTGGATCCTAAATGTGCACGAGTCGCACTAGTTGCACAGAATGCTAATGAGGAGGAGGGGACAGAACGCATCGAGGTCTCCTATTGGCCCTAAGCTATAGAGTGACACCCAGCCCAAATAGTTTATTTAACAGCTTAAATACACTGTTTTAAAATATGACCATAATTACAAACATATAAAACAAAAGTATTTGTGTTATTATTATCATATGACTGTATTTCAAATGAGGTGAGAACATTGAAGACTTTCTTAAAATTAGAAAGTTGCGTTAGGACTGCAGACAGGAATATAGATCCTCTTTAAAACATTATATTAAGCTGCCGTTTGAAAGGAGCTGGATCAGAATGGCATTGTGAAAACAGAGGGGCATTAGTGATGTGAAAGAGGAAGTAACCCTCTTCGGATCACAGCTTTGAGAGATCGCTGTGACTTCCGTAAATATGGAGAGGTTGTTTATCTTCATTCTCTCGTTATGCTGTTTTCAACATCTGTCCAGTGTTTCAGCTTTATTCATTTCATGAGCACCGCTGATAAAATGTCCCGCGATCACTTCCTCTACTTTTGTGTCTCGAGTGCCGGTGCTCTCACACACAAGCGTGCGCACACTCGCACCAACAAAAACACACACACAGCGGAGCAAAGCAGAAACATGTATTTCTCTGGGCAACACACTGACTGGCTTCCCACGGACAATATGTGAACAGCGGGCACTAAAGACCCGACTGATGCACCTCACGTCTTCAAGACCTTGCTAAAAACATCGCAGGAGAAAGCCCCCTCAGGCTCTCCCTCACAGAGCCGAACTGACCAATCAGAATCTGGGTCCCGCCTGCTTCATTTGCCTATGGCTGACTAGTTAACGTGTTGGCCATATGAACGGCAACTAGTTAACTAGTGGATGCATATTGCAGCTTACATGTTAACTAGTGAAGGCAAAATGTTCACTAGTGAACTAGTTGGAGCCTGTGTTGGTCTTCTAAGCTGACTAGTGAGGCTCAAAATGTGCACTAGTGAACTAGTGAGGTCCAAATTGTCCACTAGATGCACTAGTACAATTTTTGTTACCTTACTAGTGAACTAGTTACACACAATTTAGCTGACTAGTGAACTAGTGGAGCCTTAGAGGAGTCACTAGTGAACTAGTGACACAGACGTTTTGCTTACTAGTTAACTAGTGGAGGGCATTTTTTCTCACTAGTGAGGTTTTGTTATAAACATGTTAGACTTTGACCTTACATGTTACACATTTTTCTTACATGTACGGCCTTTCCTTCGACTAGTTTGGCTTTTTTCGCACTAGTGAGCAACTGCATGCAACTAGTTAGATGTTGATTCAACATGTATGGCTTTTCCCTGAACTAGTGGATATTTAGAGCCCACTAGTTGTGCTTTTGTTCTCTCTAGTTCATCACAATGACTCACTAGTTGACGTGTACGTGCAACTAGTTCACTAGTGAAATGTTTCAAAGTCATACATGTTTACTAGTGCATTTTTTGACACAGCACTAGTGAACTAGTTGCACGTACACGTCAACTAGTGAGTCATTGTGTTTAACTAGAGAGAACAAAAGCACAACTAGTGGGCTCTAAATATCCACTAGTTCAGGGAAAAGCCATACATGTTGAATCAACAGCTAACTAGTTGCATGCAGTTGCTCACTAGTGCAAAAAAAGCCAAACTAGTCGAAGGAAAGGTCTTACATGTAAGAAAAATGCGTAACATGTAAGGTCAAAGTCTAACATGTTTATAATATAACCTCACTAGTGAGAAAAAATGCCCTCCACTAGTTAACTAGTAAGCAAAACGTCTGTGTCACTAGTTCACTAGTGACTCCTCTAAGGCTTCACTAGTGAACTAGTCAGCTAAATTGTGTGTAACTAGTTCACTAGTAAGGTAACAAAAATTGTACTAGTGCATCTAGTGGACAATTTGGACCTCACTAGTTCACTAGTGCACATGTTGAGCCTCACTCGTCAGCTTAGAAGACCAACACAGGCTCCAACTAGTTCACTAGTGAACATTTTGCCTTCACTAGTGAACATGTAAGCTGCAATATGCATCCACTAGTTCACTAGTTGCCGTTCATATGGCCAACACGTTAACTAGTCAGCCATAGGCAAATTAAGCAGGCGGGACCTAGATTCTGATTGGTCAGTGTCCAAACTGAGTGAAGAGCCTTATTAGCATAGATCTTTTTCTAGGTAGGGCTGACACAGTGGTTTCAGTGTTAATTTATCAGTCTTAAATTGTTATGCCTCCATAAACAAGTTAAGCATTTGAGACTATGTACAAACACTTAAAAAACAATTGCATTAGCAATACTTGCATATATATTTATTTGTATATATATATATATAGTTAACTATGATGTATATCATATATATATATATATAAGTTTACGTTTATTTGCATTAAAAACGTGTGTTTAAACCCTTCTGTTCAACGTTGATATTTTGTTTCTTAAAAGATTAAATCTTTAAAAACATGCTGTTTGCCATTTTTAAAGTTTGTTGGAAGAAATTAAAATATAGGTCACTGACGTGGAGCTTTGGGCCTGCAATGCTTTGAACAACATGTTCTAGTTGTTTCAGTTTTGAAGAGTGATATGGATGTTAAATACACACATTAGTGTGAATCATCTGAAACAAGAACAGGATCTTGAGCCATGATAATCCGTGTATCTCCCGTCCACTTGTGTTTCTTTATCCAACAGTACACGGAGAGCGTCTGAGAGGCCGTCCTGCTGTCAGCGTGCTCAGGGTCTCATGGTCCTTGGAGCGAGGGGCGGATCTCACGGAAGTGATTTCAAAACAAAAGCGGTGATAATATTATAAACAAAGGGAAACAAGGTGAATTTAGCGATCCCAACGAAAACGGCCGAGACACACATTGAGCCCAGAACATGGACATTATTAAGGCTTAAATATAATAAGCCTGTTTCTAAAATGGACAACGTTGTTAGGAGATTTAAAGTGGACAGCGGTGCTGCTCTGCGGCCACTCCGCGCCTCTCGAGTTTGCTTTTCCAAATCAGCTGCTCTTCTTCATTCCTGCTATATTTGACAAGTGATACAAATATTTGTTACCACAGGTTCTTAAGGAAACTGACTCTGTTGGACTCGGTGCTAGTTTGACTTCTACCAGAAATAAAATGAAGTACTTTTACTGTGTACTTTGTGAGTACTCCTCTGTCAGTCCCCTCCATAGTACATACTGCATGCTTTCTGCTGTCTTTGATGAATGATACAAATGTAATGTTACCATTAGTTCTTAATGAAATTGATACTGTTTGACTTTGTATTAGTTAGCCTACTACTTACAATACATTGAAGTACTTGTACTGTGTACTTTGTGAGTAATCCTCTGTCAAAATCCCTGCTGAGAACAACATCATGCCACTTCTGCTGAGTTTGATGAGGGAATTATTTGTTGTTGCCATTAGTTCTTCGTGAGATAATTGATCCTGTTGGACTCAGTACTAGTGAAACTACCCCACAAGTACTATGAAGTACTTACTGTGTACTTTTCCAGTACTCCTCTGTCAGAGTCCCCTCCTGAGAACAAGAATGCATGTTTCTCTGCTATTTTGAGTAAGCGTTAAAAAACCTTTCTTCATGAGACTGATATGGTTGGACAGAGTATGTTAAGAGGATGGTGAACATGATATCAGCAATACTTCCAGTCAGTACTCCACTTGGAAAGTCTTTAGAGTCTGGGAGCTGGTCTGTCCTTCAGCACACTGACACACTCTGTCACTCTGCCTGGCTTCTTATGAAGCTGCTGTCTTTTAATATGTGATTATTCCTCAGCCGCTAGTTCATTCCTCGCAGATTCTTCAGCCTCATCCTCCCATCAGTCCCAGTCAACGCCTCCAGCACACTTCCAGTGTCTGACTCCATGATATTGTCCTGATGCTGTTAGGGTGATGCCCCATGATCACAACATGACCCCGAGAGTCTGAGCGCCAAGGACCTCATATTATGTCGTTACATCACCCATTATAACAGTTTGCTTTCCTTTGTCTCTTCTGCTAACTGAATAGTCCTGTCTTTAAGTATATTACAATGTAAAGTCCTTTTCCTGCACCATTCTTACTGTATGTGTTTGGAGAAATGACACAATCAATGGCCCAGCATTGTACTTTATAAACTATGAATCTTGTGGTGCTTGAAGAAATACACACTGGCTAAGCCGGCCAGGTTATATATATATATATATATATATACAGTGGGGCAAAAAAGTATTAAGTCAGCCACCAATTGTGCATGTTCTCCCACTTAAAAAGATGAGAGAGGCCTGTAATTGTCATGGACACCTCAACTATGAGAGACAGAATGAGAAAAAAAATCCAGAAACTCACATTGTCTGATTTTTAAAGAATTTATTTGCACATTATGGTGGAAAATAAGTATTTGGTCAATAACAAAAGTTCCTCTCAATGCTTTGTTATATACCCTTTGTTGGCAACGACAGAGGTCAAACGTTTTCTGTAAGTCTTCACAAGGTTTTCACAAACTGTTGCTGGTACTTTGGCCCATTCCTCCATGCAGATCTCCTATAGAGCCGTGATGTTTTGGGGCTGTCGCTAGGCAACACGGACTTTCAACTCCCTCTAAAGATGTTCTATGGGGTTGAGATCTGGAGACTGGCTAGGCCACTCCAGGACCTTGAAATTCTTCTTACGGGCGGTGTGTTTGGGATCATTGTCATGCTGAAAGACCCAGCCACGTTTCATCTTCAATGCCCTTGCTGATGGAAGGAGGTTGTCACTCAAAATCTCACGATACATGGCCCCATTCACTCTTTCCTCTCCACGGGTCAGTCGTCCTGGTCCCTCTGCAGAAAGCCCCAAAGCATGATGGTTCCAGCCCCAAAGCATGCTGGTCCCAGCCCCAAAGCATGATGGTTCCAGCCCCATGTTTCACAGTAGGTGTTCTTTGGATGCAACTCAGCATTCTTTCTCCTCCAAACAGGTCTAGCTGAGTTTTTACCAAAAAGTTCTATTTTGGTTTCATCTGACCAGATGACGTTCTCCCAATCCTCTTCTGGATCCTCTAATGCTCTCTAGCACCCTTCAGACGGGCCTGGACATGTCCTGGCTTCAGCAGGGGGACACGTCTGGCACTGCAGGGTTTGAGTCCCTGGCGGCGTAGTGTGTTACTGATGGTAGCCTTTGTTACCTTGGTCCCAGCTCTCTGCAGGTCATGGACTCGGTCCCCCGTGTGGTTCTGGATCTTTGCTCACCGTTCTTGTGATCACATTGACCCCACGGGGGGAGGTCTTGGTGGAGCCCCAGATGGAGGGAGATTATCAGTGGTCTTGTTTGTCTTCCATTTTCTAATAATTGCTCCCACAGTTGATTTCTTCACACCGAGCTGCTTACCTGTTGCAGATGCAGTCTTCCCAGCATGCTGCAGGTCTACATTGTGTCTCTGGAGTCCTTTGACAGCTCTTTGGTCTTGGCCATAGTGGAGTTTGGAGTGTGACTGTTTGAGGTCGTGGAAAGGTGTCTTTTATACTGATAACGAGTTCAAACAGGTTCCATTAATACAGTTAACGAGTGGAGGACAGAGGAGGCTCTGAGAGAAGAAGTTACAGGTCTGTGAGAGCCAGAAATCTTGTGTGTTTGTAGGTGACCAAATACTTATTTTACCGAGGAATTTACCAATTCATTCATTACAAATCCTACAATGTGATTTCCTGGATTCTTTCCCCCAGTCTGTCTCTCATAGTTGAAGTGTACCTAGGATGGACATTACAGGCCTCTCATATTTTTAAGTGGGAGAACTTGCACCATATCTAGATTTATTTTCTGTCTCCATTCATTCCACGGGAGCTCGGGGGCGGAGCTTAAGAGGCGCGTGCTCTGTGAAAATAACATATTACACATATTTCTGGATCCATTCCATATTTTAAACACACAAACATTGACACTTTATGATTATGACGATTATTATTATTATTATTATTATTATTAATAATAATAATAATAATAATAATACTGTTTTTGTGTGTGGTTTACGAAGGGCGGCGCCCTAGCGCCCAATAGGCCAGCGGCCACTGCTTATAATGTAAGTCTCGTGTCTGTTACATTTCATTTCTGGCAAATCTAATGAGTGGTGTGGTACACCTTGTGAACATTATGACAGACGAAAACGAAAATGGCACTCAGGAATTCCACAGTGTAATGAATCGCGTTTTTAATGCGCTTGACGTTGCCAGAAGGGATCTCGCAGCACAGCGCAACGACAATGTTCTGCGAGTCACCAGGAGCACGTTTGGAGGCGTCGGAGGGCACCAACAACGGGTAGGCTATATCGGTTCTTAAATGTGCATGAGCATTAGCATTGTCCATTTCATATTGTGCTGATGCATTGGTCTTAAATCATATATAGTGCAAGGCAAGCTTATTTAAAAAGTTTTGTTCACGTTCAATTTGCAGTGGATTCATAATGTATCGAGTTTAGTTTTTAACGTTTTCATTTAAAGTTTGAGCCGGGAAGAGCAAGCGAACTACTGCTGTGTAGCCTACATACAGCCTACATAAACTTACTGCGCCATGACAAGTTGTGTATTTTAAACCAACTGGATAAATATTACAGTTATAATGATGACAATATTTAAGGAATAGTCGTAAAAGTATTTAAGCAGTAGTGTACTTGAATGTTATGTTTTGGAGAAGCTCCCTCAAATCTTTAAACAGGAATATGATAACTTGTTCATAATTATACAACAATGTGAGAACTATGACAACTCAATTGAAGTATAAATGCTAACGTCCTTGAATCAACAGGTCAATTGTACTTAGGGATACCAACTTTGTTATGTCTTCGTCTAATGACAATTAAGCAGTTATTACAAATGACATACTCCACTAAATATATCTGCTATTTGTGCTATATCAGTATTAACAAAATCTTTCATTTCAATTGTGAGATATTGACATTTTAAATCATGGCTTAGAACATTACATTACGCAGCATATCATACGGTCATCCTCTATCTTTCTTTCAAAATTATAGGATAGACGATAAGTAAAGCAAGAGAAAGAACTTTAAACATAAAAATGGTCATCCATACATTTTCTCTCCTTTCCAGACTCAATGGAGCAATTTATTAAACACAATTCTTCAATCTTGAGTGGTGCTTACTTTGTATAACCGTGTGTAATGTTGGACATTCTGTCATTCTACAGGGGCATCACATGAATCTGCCGGAGTTTGGAGGGTGAGACTTTTTCTGTTGGCATTGGCGGACCAATCTGTCCTTCCAGCACCTTCAGAGAGCAGCCGACTGTCAAGAGAAGGGTTAGGTAAATAATTAAATAGGTTTGAAAAATGAGCATCCGCTTGACACTGATTCATTATCGGCACAGAAAATGCACACCATTCAACTTCATTGAAGACTTTTCAATGTTTGATATGAATATTATTTCTGTATGGCCTGGGTGCAAGGTTGAAAACATTAAAACATAATCTCTGTAATCCATCACCTCCACTTTTGGCAGCAATGCTTACCTTTACTGCCTAAAAACACATACACATTATGCCTATTCTATCATTGGCTTACATTGTTAAAATATTAAAAATAGCTTTTTCCATTCATAACAAAGTCAATGTCTAGGATGAGCCTTCATTCATATGGCACCTTTTGTGACCATATGTTCATAAATGTATATTTTCACGTCATATAAAGACACGATATGGCTTAGAATCTAAATCACAGTTATTCATAGAGTCAGTGTATTGACTGACTCCTTCTTCTTTTTTTTTAACAGGAATCCCAGCTCATGACCAGCAAGCGTTTGTTTCAGAACGAAGCTATGTCAAGCTCTCCATGGCTCCTTTGGAGTTCAACAGCTATGTTTGCCAAAGTGTTCCTACAATCCCCTTGAATATGATTGGGTTCACTCTGGCAAGAGCTGGCAACTGCAGGCTACTAACGCAACTGCAGGCTACTAACGCAACTGCAGGCTACTAACGCAACTCCAGGCTACTAACGCAACTGCAGGCTACTAACGCAACTCCAGGCTACTAACGCAACTGCAGGCTACTAACGCAACTCCAGGCTACTAACGCAACTGCAGGCTACTAACGCAACTCCAGGCTACTAACGCAACTGCAGGCTACTAACGCAACTCCAGGCTACTAACGCAACTGCAGGCTACTAACGCAACTGCAGGCTACTAACGCAACTGCAGGCTACTAACGCAACTGCAGGCTACTAACGCAACTCCAGGCTACTAACGCAACTGCAGGCTACTAACGCAACTCCAGGCTACTAACGCAACTGCAGGCTACTAACGCAACTCCAGGCTACTAACGCAACTGCAGGCTACTAACGCAACTCCAGGCTACTAACGCAACTGCAGGCTACTAACGCAACTCCAGGCTACTAACGCAACTGCAGGCTACTAACGCAACTGCAGGCTACTAACGCAACTGCAGGCTACTAACGCAACTGCAGGCTACTAACGCAACTGCAGGCTACTAACGCAACTGCAGGCTACTAACGCAACTGCAGGCTACTAACGCAACTGCAGGCTACTAACGCAACTGCAGGCTACTAACGCAACTGCAGGCTACTAACGCAACTGCAGGCTACTAACGCAACTGCAGGCTACTAACGCAACTGCAGGCTACTAACGCAACTGCAGGCTACTACTATGGCAGACCTTAAAAGATCTGTTGGCAGGAGCAGGGTTTATATAATCCCGCAGGCAGACATACCAACATCGTTAGTGGTGAGTTGTTGTTTTGAGCCTATTCTTTACTACTGTTACTATGTTATACATTCTACATATATCTATGTTATACATTCTACATATATCTATGTTATACATTCTACATATATCTATGTTATACTTAACTCTTTAGTATTAGGAGATTGATATTGGTTACTTTTTAAGCTGCTTGTTTCGTCCATCAAGTTCTCCTAAACTTTGTTATCATCCAAACCACAGATGGCCTCATCTTCTGCCTATGCGGCCCTTAGACCTGCAGCAGCACCCTCTGCCTCGGCCGCCTCTACCTCGGCGACTGATTCCGAAGGAGCACCCTCTTTCTCGGCCGCCTCTACCTCGGCCACTGATTCCGAAGCAGCACCCTCTGCCTCGGCCGCCTCTACCTCGGCCACTGATTCCGAAGCAGCACCCTCTGCCTCGGCCGCCTCTACCTCGGCCACTGATTCCGAAGGAGCACCCTCTTTCTCGGCCGCCTCTACCTCGGCCACTGATTCCGAAGCAGCACCCTCTGCCTCGGCCGCCTCTACCTCGGCCACTGATTCCGAAGCAGCACCCTCTGCCTCGGCCGCCTCTACCTCGGCCACTGATTCCGAAGGAGCACCCTCTGCCTCGGCCGCCTCTACCTCGGCCACTGATTCCGAAGCAGCACCCTCTTTCTCGGCCGCCTCTACCTCGGCCACTGATTCCGAAGCAGCACCCTCTGCCTCGGCCGCCTCTACCTCGGCCACTGATTCCGAAGGAGCACCCTCTTTCTCGGCCGCCTCTACCTCGGCCACTGATTCCGAAGCAGCACCCTCTGCCTCGGCCGCCTCTACCTCGGCCACTGATTCCGAAGCAGCACCCTCTTTCTCGGCCGCCTCTACCTCGGCCACTGATTCCGAAGCAGCACCCTCTTTCTCGGCCGCCTCTACCTCGGCCACTGATTCCGAAGGAGCACCCTCTGCCTCGGCCGCCTCTACCTCGGCCACTGATTCCGAAGCAGCACCCTCTGCCTCGGCCGCCTCTACCTCGGCCGCCACTGAAACTGCGGGATCAACCGCTGCTCTCATACCCCCATCAACTTCTGTATCAATGGACGCTGATGTATGTAAAAAATATGTTATTATGAATTCATCTCAGGAGATTTTAGAAAATAAACATAGTAAAAGAAGGTTGGATGTAATTGTTACCTCTTGTCAATCAACAGGTGGAGAGTTTGAATTCTGCACAATGGGTAAATGCTGGGACTCCAGAGGTAAAGCTTTATATGGTCGTATAGTTCAGTATTTGTAGTGTATATACGTTTTAATAAGGACATTAACATTTCATGCACCATTTTTACTTTCAAGGTCTTTTACAGAAGGAACAACCAAACAGGTATTTATAGATAATGGTCTTTTATACATAATTAACACAGTGTATTGGTTTTGAATGTAAGCAAACTGAATACCCTGTTCTCACCCTTTATATATAATTATATATATTATAATAATTATATATATATTATTATTATTATTATATATTATTTATATATCCTCTTAAAAATAAAGAAACATGGTTTTTTTTCTAGGAATTCATTCAATGACTTTTTAATTGATGATTCTGAGGAGGAAGAGGACGAGGCTTTTGGGGCTTTGGAAAGTTATGTCTTTCCCGTGGTAAGTTTTATTTGACGTTTGTTTCCAGGAACTGATAATGACACTTACTAAATGCAATAATTTCGCTACATTTCCGAAAGCACCAGTACCCAAGACAGACAATCCCTCTTCACCAATCACCAGTCATGTATAATGGACTTTATACATTTTAAATGATTTAGGAAGAAGTGGATCTGGCCGTCCTTTTAAGTGACTTCAGAAAGGAATTCGTTTCCGATGGCCTCGTCAGTAATATCTGCATCAGGAGGAAGAAACTTATTGAGAGTGCAATAAAAGCCATCTCAAGGGTTACATTCTGCTGGAACAATTCCCCCTACTGTACATAGAATTTGTAGGAGAAGATGGAGATGGCATGGGTGGACCACAGAGAGAGTTTTTCAGGTCTGAATAACCTCATTTAGTGTATGATTCTTAATCATAATGTGTCCTCGTTTTCAGGTTGACTGCAAAGTTATAATACTGTATATCTCTTTCTCAATTGATTTATTGTAGACTCTTGATGATAGAAGTACAAACATCCATGGGAATATTCGAGGGAAAGGCTGGTCAGGTCTTCTTTACCTATGACCAAGCAGCATTAGATGGCCACAAGTATTTCCAAGCAGGCCGCCTAATTGCGTGGTCAGTGGCACACGGAGGTCCGTGTATCAAAGCCCTGGATCCCAGCCTGTACCAGCTGATGTGCGGCCAGGAGCCTCAACTGGAGCAATTTGACTGCAGTGTGCTGCCTGATCCGGATGTGCAAAGCAGAGCAAAAAGGGTGCCTGATTATTTTTAAGTTATTAATTAATATTTGTTAGGATTCGATAGAAAAAATACATTCCTTCTTGGTCAGTGAAAGTTTGTAAAAGCATTTCTACTAAACCTTTGTAATTTATCAATCCGGCTACATTATTTTATCTCTAAGATCCTACAGTGCAAGACTGCAGAGGACCTGTCTGCCCTCCAGCAAGACTTGGGGGACTGGATCTCTGAGTGTGGCGTCCCTGGCGTCTTCAGTGCCACTATCGGAGACATTGCGAAGATCTATGCCTATGTAGTTAAGCACTACATATTTCTCAGGTAAACAAAAACACTTATAAACCAAAAAATTAAAGAGATTATAAAACAATGTTAACATAAAAGTCATAACTTACTGTATGCTACTAATATTTAACATTTTGAACACTGAATATTTTGTGTTTTACTTAAAGTAGGTTAAAATGTTGCAAATTATGTATGCTGTTTCCTATTATCACTGCTTTGTAGTCTTTTCCAAAAAAACACATCAGTTTTTCCTCAGGTTATATACATGTTTGATCTTTGTTGGCTTATAGAACGGCCAAGATGGTGAACCAATTCACGGAGGGCATGAATGGTTTTGGGAACCTGTGGGACCTGGTCAGGAATAACTGGATTGCCTTCCTTCCCTGCTTCACCGACATGAGGACCCCGCTGACAAAATCCTCATTTAAGGCCATATTCAAGTATGAATACAGTCCAAGAGGAACTAATCACCGGGAGAAAGAGGAGGACACGATCTACAGCTGGGAGTTGGTCCTAAACCTCATCGAAGGTACATTTATACCTTTAGGAAAATGTAAAAGCACCTCATATGAAATGACTATAACTCAGTAAATACTGTTATTGATGGATGAAAATTGATTTAATATCAATGTAGCTAATGCAAATACAAAAAGGGGCAAATACACATGTTGATGTCAATATACCATAAAGCCAAATAAATGTAAACTACATGATTGATTAACGTTTGATGCTAAATTACTTTAGCGATATTATTATGTTCCACATTTGACTTTAAAAATGAAAATAAATATTATTCCAATATACACTTTTGTCATTGGCAGACAAACTGAGTGAAGGACATTTGAGGACCTGCTGATTTTCATCACTGGGGCAGATGAAGTTCCAACGCTTGGCTTTCCACACAAGCCCTCCATTGACTTTTATACACAGGAGGCCGGCATGCGTCGTTTGCCATACGCCTCAACCTGTGCTATGACGTTGTTCCTACCAAGAGGCATCACAGAGGAACAAGAGCTTCACGACATACTGAAGCAGTCATTGAAAGACTCGTGTGGCTTTTTAAAGGTCTGGAACAATATACAAGGCAGAAGAGAGGAGTAGGAGGAGGATTGGGAGGGTGTGCATAAGATGAGGGAGAATGTATTACTGCAATTTTGAACGGGGTGAAATTTGACATTATTGCCATAAATATGGAAACTTTGTTTGATCTTTGAGTCGAACAAGTAACATGTAATAATCAAAGTATTATTTACTGAACCAAAAAGTCATTTTTCCAGTGTGTATTTTCAGTGGCGTTACCCAGTGTAGTTGTGAACGGTATTGGAAACAAGAGGAGAGGAGGGAGATAGAAGCAGGGAAGAAAGGAGGAGTGTGGATGGTCACGACACAGACACAGGCCGGTTCTTTAAAACGTGCGTTTATTCTTGGAGTTATATCTTGTAGCCTATCATTTACAGTAATAGTGAATAATATCCCCTCACACTTAATAGTTTTTTGCAGTCACATTAGGTTCTTTCAATTAGAACATGTTTTGAATCCGTCTAACACAAAGCAGATACCTGTCCTTTAAGTCAGTTGTTCCAGTCATTGCATTTTGGAGATCTTGCTGTTGTTCAGAGCTCAGGATAATGTGTGGTTGTGGCACTATCACTGCTCGTTCAAGATCATCATTGTTTGCTTGCAACTGATCGAGCCGTATGCCATGTCTTGCCAAGCCATTTTCAATATTTTCTTGGCTGTAGGGATCATTTCCAAAGACATTGTCTATAGCTGTTGAATGTTGCTCCCTGTTGGCTAGCATGCCCTCCATCCAAATATGTGTTGGTGTACGATTGTTAGCAGTTCTTAGTCTATGGTTGTTCCAGGCATGTCTGAATAAATCTAGTCTTTTTTGGATTTCTGGTTTAAAAACGATTTGTAGTGCCATTTTCTGAATGTCATCTTCGGGGTTCAATATTTGTTCATCTTCAAAGGAATAAAAAAGTGTGTAAAAATAGTGCACAACCTGCTGGAAAACATCTCTCCAAAGACGCTCAATACGTTGGTTGTGTACAGATTGGCCTGTAATGTGCCTCACTTCTCCGTTTCCCTGTAGAAGGTTCATCAAGAGGGCAACTAGCGTGTTCTCCCCGCCGTGGTCAGACCTGACTCTGGATGGTAACCCATACCGACAGGTAGCTCGAACAAAATGGGTCAGCACTGTCAAAGCTGTGTTGTCAGTGCCGCAGTTGATGAAAGTTACGAGTCTGGAGTTCCCATCAATTCCGGCATGTGTCACAAGCCCCCACCTGTGCAAATAATCGAATGAATAGAACAAGGAATTAATGCATTACATTAAATACCTTAAAGGTTATCTTTATAACATTTGTTCAATATATCCAATACTTCAATAAATGTTGTTGATGAGAAAATGATTGAGATTAAATAGTGAAAGAGGAAAATAATAAACAAAACTAGGCTGGATTAGAAGATCATAATTACTACTATAATTGCTTTCTTTCAAATTCAAGAGCTGATTACCGAATTAGACGCATATGGCCATCTATGTGCCACAAGCTGTTAGGAAAGGGCACATAGTAGGTTCTCCTAGCCACAGTCTGGCCCCATCTCTGTGCTGCTGCAGCTGGATCGATCTGCTTTAGAGTCTCTCTAACTCTTCTTCTTTGTACCACAATCCCTTCTGCGTGCAGGTATGCCCTCATCATCTGAAAGTGGTTAATTTAAAAGACACATAAGATACAGAACATTTTCTATAAAATGTTAGATATAAAAAAACTCTAAAAAGGGAATATAAACTAGTATGCTTACTTCTGAACCTGATCTAGGAAACTGGTTGTGGAGACTCCTGACATGCTCTTCTAGGTCAGGATCACTAATGGCAGTGAATCTGTTCCTTGCTGAAGTATTTAAAGACATCATTTTTTTATGAAGGAATGAGGAGGAACAGCCCAGCATCCTTGCCATTGCTCTCACGGTAAAACCTTGACCTAGGAGCAGCTCAATGTGCCCCCCTCGTTATGTCAAGAGCAGGTCTTCCTCGTCTTCCTTATGATATGGAAATAAAAAAGGAAAATATATAATATCAATTATATAAACATGTATAATTATTATAACAGTTCATCAGAACGTTCATCAACAAAACAATGAGTTCTTAAATGTTAAGTAAGTCTGTTAACAGGTCACATTAATATTCATGTGAGTTCAAAGTTATATAAACTGGTAAAAAAAAGTGGCGTAGTAATCAGCAGCGAACCGCTTCGACGTGTATTCACGGCATTCATTTTGTTATTCTACAGTATTGTTGTTTATAGTTATTAACCCAATTTGTGTTCTTTGAAATTGAAAAAGATATCGCATTGTGTTTGTTACTTTCGTTGCAGTTGCATATGTCTTAAGTGTAATTTGGCTTGGCTTTCTATTTGTGGACATGCTTTTATTTTGAAGGAGAGGT
>CM070494.1:40326508-40339000 GCA_036324585.1 Champsocephalus esox
TGTTGTTGACGTCCTGGATGTTGATGTTGACGTCCTGGATGTTGTTGTTGACGTCCTGGCTGTTGTTGTTGACGTCCTGGATGTTGATGTTGACGTCCTGGATGTTGTTGTTGACGTCCTGGATGTTGTTGTTGACGTCCTGGATGTTGTTGTTGACGTCCTGGCTGTTGTTGTTGACGTCCTGGCTGTTGACATCCTGGATGTTGTTGTTGACGTCCTGGCTGTTGTTGTTGACGTCCTGGATGTTGTTGTTGACGTCCTGGATGTTGTTGTTGACGTCCTGGATGTTGTTGTTGACGTCCTGGCTGTTGATGTTGACGTCCTATATGTTGTTGTTGACGTCCTGGCTGTTGTTGTTGACGTCCTGGCTGTTGTTGTTGACGTCCTGGCTGTTGTTGTTGACGTCCTGGCTGTTGTTGTTGACGTCCTGGATGTTGTTTTTGACGTCCTGGCTGTTGTTGTTGACGTCCTGGATGTTGATGTTGACGTCCTGGATGTTGTTGTTGACGTCCTGGATGTTGTTGTTGACGTCCTGGATGTTGATGTTGACGTCCTGGATTTTGATGTTGACGTCCTGGCTGTTGTTGTTGACGTCCTGGATGTTGATGTTGACGTCCTGGATGTTGATGTTGACGTCCTGGATGTTGATGTTGACGTCCTGGATGTTGATGTTGACGTCCTGGATGTTGTTGTTGACGCCCTGGCTGTTGTTGTTGACGTCCTGGATGTTGTTGTTGACGTCCTGGCTGTTGTTGTTGACGTCCTGGATGTTGATGTTGACGTCCTGGATGTTGTTGACATCCTGGATGTTGTTGTTGACGCCCTGGCTGTTGTTGTTGACGCCCTGGATGTTGTTGTTGACGTCCTGGATGTTGATGTTGACGTCCTGGATGTTGTTGACATCCTGGATGTTGTTGTTGACGCCCTGGCTGTTGTTGTTGACGTCCTGGATGTTGTTGTTGACGTCCTGGATGTTGTTGTTGACGTCCTGGATGTTGACGTCCTGGATGTTGTTGTTGACGTCCTGGATGTTGATGTTGACGTCCTGGCTGTTGTTGTTGTTGACGTCTTGGATGTTGATGTTGACGTCCTGGCTGTTGTTGTTGA
Source organism: Champsocephalus esox (assembly GCA_036324585.1). Classification (NCBI taxonomy): domain Eukaryota; kingdom Metazoa; phylum Chordata; class Actinopteri; order Perciformes; family Channichthyidae; genus Champsocephalus; species Champsocephalus esox. The sequence continues at coordinate 40,327,616 of CM070494.1, forward strand.
CGTCCTGGCTGTTGATGTTGACGTCCTGGCTGTTGATGTTGACGTCCTGGATGTTGATGTTGACGTCCTGGATGTTGATGTTGACGTCCTGGATGTTGATGTTGACGTCCTGGCTGTTGATGTTGACGTCCTGGCTGTTGTTGTTGACGTCCTGGCTGTTGATGTCCTGGATGTTGATGTTGACGTCCTGGATGTTGTTGTTGACGCCCTGGCTGTTGTTGTTGACGTCCTGGATGTTGTTGTTGACGTCCTGGATGTTGTTGTTGACGTCCTGGATGTTGATGTTGACGTCCTGGCTGTTGTTGACGTCTTGGATGTTGATGTTGACGTCCTGGCTGTTGTTGTTGACGTCCTGGCTGTTGACGTCCTGGCTGTTGATGTTGACGTCCTGGCTGTTGACGTCCTGGCTGTTGATGTTGACGTCCTGGCTGTTGATGTTGACGTCCTGGATGTTGTTGTTGACGTCCTGGATGTTGATGTTGACGTCCTGGATGTTGATGTTGACGTCCTGGATGTTGTTGTTGACGTCCTGGATGTTGATGTTGACGTCCTGGATGTTGTTGTTGACGTCCTGGATGTTGATGTTGACGTCCTGGATGTTGATGTTGACGTCCTGGATGTTGTTGTTGACGTCCTGGATGTTGATGTTGACGTCCTGGATGTTGTTGTTGACGTCCTGGATGTTGATGTTGACGTCCTGGATGTTGATGTTGACGTCCTGGATGTTGATGTTGACGTCCTGGATGTTGATGTTGACGTCCTGGATGTTGATGTTGACGTCCTGGATGTTGTTGTTGACGTCCTGGATGTTGTTGTTGACGTCCTGGATGTTGTTGTTGACGTCCTGGCTGTTGTTGTTGACGTCCTGGATGTTGATGTTGACGTCCTGGATGTTGTTGACATCCTGGATGTTGTTGTTGACGCCCTGGCTGTTGTTGTTGACGTCCTGGATGTTGTTGTTGACGTCCTGGATGTTGATGTTGACGTCCTGGATGTTGTTGACATCCTGGATGTTGTTGTTGACGCCCTGGCTGTTGTTGTTGACGTCCTGGATGTTGTTGTTGACGTCCTGGATGTTGTTGTTGACGTCCTGGATGTTGACGTCCTGGATGTTGTTGTTGACGTCCTGGATGTTGATGTTGACGTCCTGGCTGTTGTTGTTGTTGACGTCTTGGATGTTGATGTTGACGTCCTGGCTGTTGTTGTTGACGTCCTGGCTGTTGATGTTGACGTCCTGGCTGTTGATGTTGACGTCCTGGATGTTGATGTTGACGTCCTGGATGTTGATGTTGACGTCCTGGATGTTGATGTTGACGTCCTGGCTGTTGATGTTGACGTCCTGGCTGTTGTTGTTGACGTCCTGGCTGTTGATGTCCTGGATGTTGATGTTGACGTCCTGGATGTTGTTGTTGACGTCCTGGATGTTGTTGTTGACGCCCTGGCTGTTGTTGTTGACGTCCTGGATGTTGTTGTTGACGTCCTGGATGTTGTTGTTGACGTCCTGGATGTTGATGTTGACGTCCTGGCTGTTGTTGACGTCTTGGATGTTGATGTTGACGTCCTGGCTGTTGTTGTTGACGTCTTGGCTGTTGACGTCCTGGCTGTTGATGTTGACGTCCTGGCTGTTGACGTCCTGGCTGTTGATGTTGACGTCCTGGCTGTTGATGTTGACGTCCTGGATGTTGTTGTTGACGTCCTGGATGTTGATGTTGACGTCCTGGATGTTGATGTTGACGTCCTGGATGTTGTTGTTGACGTCCTGGATGTTGATGTTGACGTCCTGGATGTTGATGTTGACGTCCTGGATGTTGATGTTGACGTCCTGGATGTTGATGTTGACGTCCTGGATGTTGATGTTGACGTCCTGGCTGTTGATGTTGACGTCCTGGCTGTTGTTGTTGACGTCCTGGCTGTTGATGTCCTGGATGTTGATGTTGACGTCCTGGATGTTGTTGTTGACGTCCTGGATGTTGTTGTTGACGCCCTGGCTGTTGTTGTTGACGTCCTGGATGTTGTTGTTGACGTCCTGGATGTTGTTGTTGACGTCCTGGATGTTGATGTTGACGTCCTGGCTGTTGTTGACGTCTTGGATGTTGATGTTGACGTCCTGGCTGTTGTTGTTGACGTCCTGGCTGTTGACGTCCTGGCTGTTGATGTTGACGTCCTGGCTGTTGACGTCCTGGCTGTTGATGTTGACGTCCTGGCTGTTGATGTTGACGTCCTGGATGTTGTTGTTGACGTCCTGGATGTTGATGTTGACGTCCTGGATGTTGATGTTGACGTCCTGGATGTTGTTGTTGACGTCCTGGATGTTGATGTTGACGTCCTGGATGTTGTTGTTGACGTCCTGGATGTTGATGTTGACGTCCTGGATGTTGATGTTGACGTCCTGGATGTTGATGTTGACGTCCTGGATGTTGATGTTGACGTCCTGGATGTTGATGTTGACGCCCTGTATTGTTTCTTTCTCAGAGCACGCTCCCTAACTTCAAGCAGAACGAGTTCTCGGTGGTCCGACAGCACGAGGAGTTCATCTGGCTGCACGACTCCTTCGTGGAGAACGAGGAGTACGCAGGATACATCGTGAGGACACACACACACACACACACACACACACACAGACACACAGACACACACACAGCCACACTCAGAGACAGACACACACACACAGACACACACAGAGACACACACAGACACACACACACAGACACACTCAGACACACACAGACACACACACACACACACAGCCACACTCAGAGACACACACACACAGACACACACAGACACACTCACTCACAGACACACACAGACACACACAGACACACTCACTCACAGACACACACAGACACACACACACACACACACACACACAGCCACACTCAGAGACACACACACACACACTCACTCACAGAGAAAGACACACACACACACACACTCACAGAGACACACACACTCACACACAGACACACAGACAGACACACACACTCACACACAGACACACAGACAGACAGACACACACACACACACTCACAGAGACAGACAGACAGACACACACACTCACACACAGACAGACACACACACACACTCACAGACACACACACACACACTCACAGAGACACACACACACACTCACAGAGACACACACACACACTCACAGAGACACACACACACACTCACAGAGACAGACACACACACACTCACAGAGACAGACACACACACAGACACACACTCACAGACACTCACAGAGACAGACACACACACTCACCCTCCCCCTCCCCTCAGATCCCCCCCGCCCCCCCCAGGCCAGACTTCGATGCGTCCCGAGAGAAGCTGCAGAAGCTGGGCGAGGGCGAGGGCTCCATGACCAAAGAGGAGTTCACCAAGATGAAGCAGGAGCTGGAGGCGTGAGTCCCTCGTCCACGTGTTGCTGCTCCGTCCAGCCTCTCCCAGACTCACACTCTCCACCTGTCTCTGTCTCTCCATCTGTCTCTGTCTCTCCATCCGTCTCTGTCTCTGTCTCTCCACCTGTCTCTATCCCTGTCTCTGTCTCTCCATCTGTCTCTGTCTCTCCATCCGTCTCTGTCTCTGTCTCTCCACCTGTCTCTATCCCTGTCTCTGTCTCTCCACCTGTCTCTGTCTCTGTCTCTCCATCTGTCTCTGTCTCTCCATCCGTCTCTGTCTCTGTCTCTCCACCTGTCTCTATCCCTGTCTCTGTCTCTCCACCTGTCTCTGTCTCTGTCTCTCCATCTGTCTCTGTCTCTCCATCCGTCTCTGTCTCTCCACCTGTCTCTGTCTCTCCATCCGTCTCTGTCTCTGTCTCTCCATCCGTCTCTGTCTCTGTCTCTCCACCTGTCTCTGTCCCTGTCTCTGTCTCTCCATCTGTCCCTGTCTCTGTCTCTCCATCTGTCTCTGTCTCTCCATTCGTCTCTGTCTCCGCTGTGTTCCAGAGAGTACCTGGCCATCTTTAAGAAGACGGTGGCCATGCACGAAGTGTTCCTCTGTCGAGTGGCGGCGCATCCTGTCCTCCGGAAAGACCTCAACTTCCACGTCTTCCTGGAGTACAGCCAGGACGTGAGTCCGCCCTCAGCTGCCGAGCAGCGCAGAGATTCTGTTTCTGTTGGTCCCGGCTGCTGGCACTGAGGAACCAGACCACAGAGCACTTTGCTCTGCATCTGTGGCTGTTGTTGTTGTTGTTGTTGTGTGACCCCTCCTCCCTCTCCTGCAGCTGAGTGTCCGGGGGAAGAACAAGAAAGAGAAGCTGGAGGATTTCTTTAAGAACGTTGTGAAGTCAGCGGATGGTGTTCTGGTGGCCGGAGTGAAGGTGAGCTTCAGAGCCTCACCTGAGCGTTAGGCCCCGCCCCTTCAGAGCCTCACCTGAGCGTTAGGCCCCGCTCCTTCAGAGCCTCACCTGAGCGTTAGGCTCCGCTCCTTCAGAGCCTCACCTGAGCGTTAGGCCCTGCCCCCGCCCCTTCAGAGCCTCACCTGAGCGTTAGGCTCCGCCCCTTCAGAGCCTCACCTGAGCGTTAGGCTCCGCCCCTTCAGAGCCTCATCTGAGCGTTAGGCCCTGTCCCTTCAGAGCCTCACCTGAGCGTTAGGCTCCGCTCCTTCAGAGCCTCACCTGCGCGTTAGGCTCCGCCCCTTCAGAGCCTCACCTGAGCGTTAGGCCCCGCCCCTTCAGAGCCTCACCTGAGCGTTAGGCCCTTGCCCCTGCCCTTCAGAGCCTCACCTGAGCGTTAGGCTCCGCCCCTTCAGAGCCTCACCTGAGCGTTAGGCTCCGCTCCTTCAGAGCCTCACCTGAGCGTTAGGCCCTGCCCCCTGCCCTTCAGAGCCTCACCTGAGCGTTAGGCTCCGCCCCTTCAGAGCCTCACCTGAGCGTTAGGCCCTGCCCCCTGCCCTTCAGAGCCTCACCTGAGCGTTAGGCTCCGCCCCTTCAGAGCCTCACCTGCGCGTTAGGCTCCGCCCCTTCAGAGCCTCACCTGAGCGTTAGGCCCCGCCCCTTCAGAGCCTCACCTGAGCGTTAGGCCCTTGCCCCTGCCCTTCAGAGCCTCACCTGAGCGTTAGGCTCCGCCCCTTCAGAGCCTCACCTGAGCGTTAGGCTCCGCTCCTTCAGAGCCTCACCTGAGCGTTAGGCCCTGCCCCCTGCCCTTCAGAGCCTCACCTGAGCGTTAGGCTCCGCCCCTTCAGAGCCTCACCTGAGCGTTAGGCCCTGCCCCCTGCCCTTCAGAGCCTCACCTGAGCGTTAGGCTCCGCCCCTTCAGAGCCTCACCTGCGCGTTAGGCTCCGCCCCTTCAGAGCCTCACCTGAGCGTTAGGCCCCGCCCCTTCAGAGCCTCACCTGAGCGTTAGGCTCCGCCCCTTCAGAGCCTCACCTGAGTGTTAGGCTCCGCCCCTTCAGAGCCTCACCTGAGCGTTAGGCTCCGCCCCTTCAGAGCCTCACCTGAGCGTTAGGCTCCGCCCCTTCAGAGCCTCACCTGAGTGTTAGGCTCCGCCCCTTCAGAGCCTCACCTGAGCGTTAGGCTCCGCCCCTTCAGAGCCTCATCTGAGCGTTAGGCCCTGTCCCTTCAGAGCCTCATCTGAGCGTTAGGCCCTGCCCCTTCAGAGCCTCACCTGCGCGTTAGGCCCTGCCCCTTCAGAGCCTCACCTGAGCGTTAGGCTCCGCCCCTTCAGAGCCTCACCTGAGCGTTAGGCCCCGCCCCTTCAGAGCCTCACCTGAGCATTAGGCTCCGCCCCTTCAGAGCCTCACCTGAGCGTTAGGCTCCGCCCCTTCAGAGCCTCATCTGAGCGTTAGGCCCTGTCCCTTCAGAGCCTCATCTGAGCGTTAGGCTCCGCCCCTTCAGAGCCTCACCTGAGCGTTAGGCTCCGCCCCTTCAGAGCCTCACCTGAGCGTTAGGCTCCGCCCTTTCAGAGCCTCACCTGAGCGTTAGGCTCCGCCCCTTCAGAGCCTCACCTGAGCGTTAGGCCCTGTCCCTTCAGAGCCTCATCTGAGCGTTAGGCCCTGCCCCTTCAGAGCCTCATCTGAGCGTTAGGCCCTGCCCCTTCAGAGCCTCACCTGAGCGTTAGGCCCTGCCCCTTCAGAGCCTCACCTGAGCGTTAGGCCCTGTCCCTTCAGAGCCTCACCTGAGCGTTAGGCCCTGTCCCTTCAGAGCCTCATCTGAGCGTTAGGCCCTGCCCCTTCAGAGCCTCACCTGCGCGTTAGGCCCTGCCCCCTCACCTGTCACTCACTCTCCCTCTCTTCTCTCCCACAGCAGGACGTTGATGACTTCTTCGAGCACGAGAAAACGTTCCTGCTTGAATATCACAACCGAGTGAAGGACGCCTCGGCCAAGTCGGACCGGATGATCCGCTCGCACAAAAGTAACAACCTTTAAATGTTTATATATACTTTTTATTCTATGCTCGAGTGAGATGAAGCTTTGGAGCCGCGACAGGTCAGAGCCTTCAGAGCCTCACCTGAGTGTTAGGCTCCGCCCCTTCAGAGCCTCACCTGAGCGTTAGGCTCCGCCCCTTCAGAGCCTCACCTGAGCGTTAGGCTCCGCCCCTTCAGAGCCTCACCTGAGTGTTAGGCTCCGCCCCTTCAGAGCCTCACCTGAGCGTTAGGCTCCGCCCCTTCAGAGCCTCACCTGAGCGTTAGGCTCCGCCCCTTCAGAGCCTCACCTGAGTGTTAGGCTCCGCCCCTTCAGAGCCTCACCTGAGCGTTAGGCTCCGCCCCTTCAGAGCCTCACCTGAGCGTTAGGCTCCGCCCCTTCAGAGCCTCACCTGAGCGTTAGGCTCCGCCCCTTCAGAGCCTCACCTGAGCGTTAGGCTCCGCCCCTTCAGAGCCTCACCTGAGCGTTAGGCTCCGCCCCTTCAGAGCCTCACCTGAGCGTTAGGTGGCAGGTCAGAGTTAAACACAGGATTCACAAAGGTACAAACAGATAAGATGAGATAGTATACAAGTAAAGTAACTATTGAAACAAGATATCACAGTAAGGTTGAGCCCCTGCCCAGGTGCATGCTGGGAGATGTAGTTGTGTGTGTCCTAACGTCAGTGTGTGTGTGTGTCAGACGCTGCAGACGACATCAACAGAATCGCTTCGTCCCTTTACACGTTAGGAACGCAGGACTCCACCGACCTCTGCAAGTACGATCACACACACACACACTCTCAATCATACTCATACTCATTATTATTATTATTATTATTATATATTCATGACATCACTTCCTGTCTGCAGGTTCTTCCTCAAAGTGTCGGAGCTGTTTGAGAAGACCCGGGTGAGTTCAGATCTTTTTATTGAAGAAACGGCTGTTTTCTCCTTCAGATGTTCATGTTTCCGTTTCTGCAGAAAATCGAGTCTCGAGTCGCCGCTGACGAAGACCTGAAGCTGGCCGACCTGCTGAAGTATTACCTGAGAGAGTCCCAGGCCGCTAAGGTACTTATATTTATTAATGTTCACACACGGTCCGTCTCTGAAAGCTGTCCCACTTCTTGTCTGCCGCTCACTGGCTCCTACTCAGTGTGTGGCATATGTTCAGTTAATATGATATACTCTATATATGTTGGGTAGACTGCAGGGTCTCTGTGTTCCTTGATATTATTTGTCGTAGGACCTGCAGGAGTCTCTGTGTTCCTTGATATATATTATTATGTCCTGTAGGACCTGCTGTACCGCAGGAGTCTCTGTGTTCCTTGATATATATTATTATGTCCTGTAGGACCTGCTGTACCGCAGGAGTCTCTGTGTTCCTTGATATATATTATTATGTCCTGTAGGACCTGCTGTACCGCAGGAGTCTCTGTGTTCCTTGATATATATTATTATGTCCTGTAGGACTGCTGTACCGCAGGAGTCTCTGTGTTCCTTGATATATATTATTATGTCCTGTAGGACCTGCTGTACCGCAGGAGTCTCTGTGTTCCTTGATATATATTATTATGTCCTGTAGGACCTGCTGTACCGCAGGAGTCTCTGTGTTCCTTGATATATATTATTATGTCCTGTAGGACCTGCTGTACCGCAGGAGTCTCTGTGTTCCTTGATATATATTATTATGTCCTGTAGGACCTGCTGTACCGCAGGAGTCTCTGTGTTCCTTGATATATATTATTATGTCCTGTAGGACCTGCTGTACCGCAGGAGTCTCTCTGTGTTCCTTGATATATATTATTATGTCCTGTAGGACCTGCTGTACCGCAGGAGTCTCTGTGTTCCTTGATATATATTATTATGTCCTGTAGGACCTGCTGTACCGCAGGAGTCTCTGTGTTCCTTGATATATATTATTATGTCCTGTAGGACCTGCTGTACCGCAGGAGTCTCTGTGTTCCTTGATATATATTATTATGTCCTGTAGGACCTGCTGTACCGCAGGAGTCTCTGTGTTCCTTGATATATATTATTATGTCCTGTAGGACCTGCTGTACCGCAGGAGTCTCTCTGTGTTCCTTGATATATATTATTATGTCCTGTAGGACCTGCTGTACCGCAGGAGTCTCTGTGTTCCTTGATATATATTATTATGTCCTGTAGGACCTGCTGTACCGCAGGAGTCTCTGTGTTCCTTGATATATATTATTATGTCCTGTAGGACCTGCTGTACCGCAGGAGTCTCTGTGTTCCTTGATATATATTATTATGTCCTGTAGGACCTGCTGTACCGCAGGAGTCTCTGTGTTCCTTGATATATATTATTATGTCCTGTAGGACCTGCTGTACCGCAGGAGTCTCTGTGTTCCTTGATATATATTATTATGTCCTGTAGGACCTGCTGTACCGCAGGAGTCTCTGTGTTCCTTGATATATATTATTATGTCCTGTAGGACCTGCTGTACCGCAGGAGTCTCTGTGTTCCTTGATATATATTATTATGTCCTGTAGGACCTGCTGTACCGCAGGAGTCTCTGTGTTCCTTGATATATATTATTATGTCCTGTAGGACCTGCTGTACCGCAGGAGTCTCTGTGTTCCTTGATATATATTATTATGTCCTGTAGGACCTGCTGTACCGCAGGAGTCTCTGTGTTCCTTGATATATATTATTATGTCCTGTAGGACCTGCTGTACCGCAGGAGTCTCTGTGTTCCTTGATATATATTATTATGTCCTGTAGGACCTGCTGTACCGCAGGAGTCTCTGTGTTCCTTGATATATATTATTATGTCCTGTAGGACCTGCTGTACCGCAGGAGTCTCTGTGTTCCTTGATATATATTATTATGTCCTGTAGGACCTGCTGTACCGCAGGAGTCGGGCTCTGGTGGATTATGAGAATGCGAACAAAGCTCTGGATAAATCTAGAGCGAAGAACAGAGACGTCCTGCAGGCGGAGACGAGCCAGCAGCTCTGCTGCCACAAGTTTGAGAAGATCTCAGAGTCCGCCAAGCAGGGTACACACACACCTCACACACACCTCCACACACTCACACACACCTCACACACACCTCACACACACCTCACACACACACAGACCTCACACACACCTCACACACACCTTACACACACCTCACACCACACACACACACCTCACACACACCTCACACACACCTCACACACACCTCACACACCTCACACACCTCACACACCTCACACACACACAGACCTCACACACACCTCACACACACCTTACACACCTCACACCCACACACACACACACCTCACACACCTCACACACACCACACCACACCACACACACCCTCACACACCTCATGATGTGTTGTGTTGTTACAGAGCTGATAGACTTCAAGACGAGGCGAGTGTCAGCGTTCAGGAAGAACCTGGTGGAGCTCGCTGAGCTGGAGCTGAAGCACGCCAAGGTGGGTCTCCTCCACCTGCACACAACGTCAACAAGACGTGTGTGTGTGTGTGTGTGTGTGTGTGTGTGTGTGTGTGTGTGTGTGTGTGTGTGTGTGTGTGTGTGTGTGTGTGTGTGTGTGTGTGTGTGTGTGTGTGTGTGTGTGTGTGTGGTGTGTGTGTGTGTGTGTGTGTGTGTGTGTGTGTGTGTGTGTGTGTGTGTGTGTGTGTGTGTGTGTGTGTGTGTGTGTGTGTGTGTGTTGTGTGTGTGGTGTGTGTGTGTGTGTGTGTGTGTGTGTGTGTGTGGTGTCTAGCATTGCTATACTTGTGGGGACCTAAATCTGTGTACACAGTCACGTGTGGGGACTGGCCTCCCTTATGGGGACACATTGGAGGTCCCCATAACAATCATTAATGTTAGGGTGAAGACTGGGTTAGGGTCAGTCTCCAGGGAATGCATGTCAGTCAATGTAATGTGCCCTGAAGTGATGTATACATGGTGTGTGTGTGTGTATACATGGTGTGTGTGTGTGTGTGTGTGTGTGTGTATAGGGGAACCTCCAGCTGCTGCAGAGCTGTATGGGCGTCCTGAAGGGAAACACCTAACTCCGTCCCCTCCATCAGGACACACCCCCTCCACAAGCCCCGCCCCCATCAGCTGACTGAGGGCAGGCGACACAGAGGAGCAGAGAGAGAGAACAGGAAGTCTCCCTCCTCTTCCTCGGAGAGAACAGGAAGTCCCCCTCCTCTTCCTCTTTGACTATAACATGTTCATTGGTGTAAATAAAGTCACATGACCTCCCCGGGAACACCGAGGTAAACAACAACATGACCAGCTGTAACTGTTGGCTCATATTAGCCAGCAGCGCTAATCCTGTTAGCAGAAGTTATCACAAGAATCTGTTGTTGTTGTTGTTGTTGTTGTTGTTGTGCTAATGTTACCGTCCGTCTGCTAACACCTTGAGCTAACGTTAGCCCACTCGCTGCATGGAGGTATCTCCTGTCGTTGTTGCCTGGCTGTGATTGGTGGAGGTTGTGATCACATGATGAAACAGCTCAGCTCTAAAGTGTTCGAGGAGCCGGAAGGTTCTGTGTTTTATCGTTAAGTGAACGCCCGCTCTCTCGCGCTAACCTCCTGTTTACCCATGTACGTTGTGACGTCTCGGGCTCCGCTGCTTTCAGAGCCAGGCGGTGGCCGTGCATTAAAGATGAATTAAAGACGTGTGTGTGGAGAAGTCTTTCATTGTTGATTTAAAAAATGAAAAAGTCCCATCATAATAACGATGACCAATCAGAGCTCCAGTGCTCTGTGATTGGACGAGAGATGACCAATCAGAGCTCCAGTGCTCTGTGATTGGACGAGAGATGATCCAATCAGAGCTCCAGTGCTCTGTGATTGGACGAGAGATGATCCAATCAGAGCTCCAGTGCTCTGTGATTGGACGAGAGATGATCCAATCAGAGCTCCAGTGCTCTGTGATTGGACGAGAGATGATCCAATCAGAGCTCCAGTGCTCTGTGATTGGACGAGAGATGATCCAATCAGAGCTCCAGTGCTCTGTGATTGGACGAGAGATGATCCAATCAGAGCTCCAGTGCTCTGTGATTGGACGAGAG